>VWZE01023431.1:2209-71044 GCA_013396675.1 Eubucco bourcierii | reverse complement strand
TGTCCTTCCAACAGATGTCAGGGTGGTTGAAGTCCCCCATGAGGACCAGGGCCTGTGAACGTGAAGCTTCTCCTATTTGTTTGCAGAGGGCCTCATCCACTTCACCTTCCTGATCAGAAGGTCTGTTGCAGACTCCTACTATGAAATCACCTTCCCGTGGCTTCCCTTTAACCTTTACCCACAGACTCTGTTTTTGCATTGGACATCCCCAGGTGGAGTTCCATGGTCTCTAGTCTATCTTTGTTGTAGAGGGCAACACCCCCTCCCCTTCTCCCCTGCCTGTCCCTCCTGAAGTCTATAACATCTATCCCTATGTTCCAACCATGGGATGCATCCCACCATGTCTCAGTGATGCCAATGACATCATAACCCTGGAGACTTGCAGATATGTGCAATTCTTCCTGCTTGTTTCCCATGCTCCTTGCATTAGTGTAGAGGCATTTCAGTTGTGTCTCTGTTGGAGCTGACTTGCTGGCTGATTTTCCCTTACCCTCCCATACCTTACCACCTGGAAACCTGATGACTTTGTCCCCCTTTTATATATATATATATATATAAATTATACATATTGTCCCCCTTTATATATATATAGCCCCCCTTTATATATATATCTAAATAAAAATTACACAACCACTATAAATATTTATGAATATAACACTGCATGTAACAATATCACAGGCGGTTTGGAAGGTCATCTAGCACGTTTCCCCACTGTACAACTTACATTAACTCCCACAAGAGCCAGAAAGACTTTTTTCCTCCTGACTTCACAGATATCCCTGCTTTGAACATGAAGCTGGCCCAGATGCCATATTGAGGTCCATTTCATCCTGAATTCTATGATTTGTAAAATGCTGTTGCATATATAGAGAAGGAAGTTGTTCTAACTTCACATAAAACCAAAGCCTTGTAAACCTTTAAAAATCCAAGGAACTTTTATAGACTGAAAAATTGTAAATGGCAGTGTCTGCTCTATGAGATTTATTAAATTCAGCTATTTGCTCCTTCTTCTGGAGCAGAAACATTCTGAAAAACAGTACAACCATGTGAGCACAAATCATTCACTTCTCCAGGCTTTGAAACTGTACGTGGAACAGATTGCACAAGAAAGGTGGACAGAAGAACACAGAGACTGGGTCTGAGAAAAGTCACAAGAATGCATTAAATTGAGAGTGGTTAATGCAGAATCCCAGCCAATATATCTGCACACACGGAAAGACAGTTCTAGAACATGCAAATGAAGCCTGGCTGTACTCCACTACAGCAAAAGACTCGGCACATGTACAAATCTGTTACACTGGTGTTGTGCTACACTACTAACAGTACTCCTCATGGGCCACACACTTTCAAACTGAAAAAGATCTGCTCCAACATGATTTGCTGGGCACTACTCAGGGCCTCATCCGGCCTAGCCTTGAACATCTCCAGGAAGGGAGCAGCCACGAGCTCCCTGGACAACCTGTTCCAGTGTCTCACCACCCTCAGTGCAGGGAACTTCCTTCTAACATTTAGTCTAAATCTCCCCTTTGCCACTTTAAACCCATTGGAACCGCTGTGTCTTCCTGTCTTCAAAAGCAGAAGACAGTATGTCCTATCTGACCAGTGTTTGTTCTGATTTTGTTCACTTACACTAACTAAATTCTCTCTCATATTCTACAATGCTAAGAAGCTGGTAGGTTTAAAAACAGTAAACACACTACATATGTTAAAAAAAAATAAACACACACAAGGCCAGGTTGGATGAGGTCTTGGGTGACCTGTACTGGTGGGAGGTGTCCCTGCCTATGGCAGGGCATTGAAACTGGATGATCTTTGAGGTCTCTTCCAACCTAAACCATACTACAGCATTTTCTCAATGTTATCATGTCTACTGTTTTCACACTCCTCTGTCTAGAAATTCAAATGGTGCAGTTATATCCTCAACAGTTACCAGGAGGCATTGTCTTGCTTTTTATTCTTACCTTCTCTCCACTAGAGTAGAAGAAATAACGCAATCGGACAATGTTGCAGTGATCCAACTTTCTCATAATCTGGAGCTCCCGGTTCTGAAACAAAACAACAGCAAACTATTACAAAAACTCCTTTCTCAACCAAGTTAGGTAATTGTAATGAACACCTTAATATACAGATATGGGAGCTGATAAAACTAAGGAATCAAAAACCAACTAGGGTTGGAAAGAGGTAACCGCTTTACATGTTTACTACTCTGCTTTCCAATTACTTTATCACTGAAACTATCACCATCTTTGAGCACATTTTCCCACTAAAATAGAGGTCCACAAATCCATCCCAAAATCCAAGAATTATGTACTTAAATTACTGAAATGTTAGAGGTAAAAGGCAAGAAGATACTAGTTTTCCAATTTTATTTTCTCATCTTACAGAAATCGCAAGCTAGAAAGACTGGAAGCCTGTCCCTGTTGATAAAACCCTCCTTACTATAAGATTAATGTACACAACAAAAAAGCAAACAACATTTCTGCCTACACATCTGCCCTCCTCCAGACTGTGAAAAAGGTTTGTGATGGAATATCATTTCCTGTACCACCGTCTTCACAATACCAACAAAAAGCACCTGAAATCAAGTAGGCAACTCAGTTTCCCCTTTTGTTCAACTAAGGTTTAGGAAGACAGTGTAACAATGCTATTTTTCTATTTTATATGAACCTGAAAAAGCTGCTGAAATAAAAATCTGTTCATTCCATACACAGTAAAGTGAGGACTTCACTGCAATACCTGTTTTAGCTGACCCATAAACAAATAAGAGATCTTAGAACCAGAGAATCATTTCAGACTGGAAAATACCTTTAAGATTAAGTCCAACCTTTATCTAGCTCTACCAAGTGTGGTGCTAAACCATGTCCCTTAGCATCACATCTCTGCATCTCTGAAACACCTCCAGAGATAGCAATTCAACAACCTCCCTTGGAAGTCTTTTCCAGTGTTTGATAATCCTTTCGGTTATAGCCTTGCCTTACAGCCTAACCAAACAAGATCAGTGAAAAGTTTGAAGGTACAAATAAACACAAGCAATAATATTAGCACAGCTATGTTTGTATACTGCATCCCACAGCTGTTGCTACAATACTCTTTTCCCCTGTGGTCACATTTACACATCACTGTTTCTCCTTCCCCAATTATTACACTATCTGCAGCTTCAAAACCAGAAGATATTCCAACTTTCACTTGGTTCACAGGGTTGTTAATTGTGCATCCTAACGAGCTAGGGCCAGTACACTAAACTAACAGACAGGTCCTACTACATCATTAAGTCTGGTCAACTTCAGGAATACTTGGAAAGAAAATTCTTCAGCCAGCACACATTTTCATACTGAAATGCAGAAAGCTAACAACTACGCTGTAAGGTGCTACTGTTGAAATAAGGTGCTTATATTGTGTGTCTCAGAGGGTCACCTATGGTGCTCTGTTATTATGACTGATGCTTAAGAAATTCCACAAGAAGCACTCTTGAGTTTAATGTGAACATGGCTATAAACTCCAGTTTAGTTCCTCTAAGCCATGTAGCCTTAAAAAGGGAGGTGTTAGACAGGGCCCAATACCATTAATCCTATCATTCCTGCCACCCGCTGACTGAAAAAATACTTCAGTATTAGCCAGCTCTTTACAAACACGAGTGACATCTCACACAATTATCAGCTGGTAGCTAAGGAGAATGCAAGTCCTTCCCTGAGCCAGTCCAGCTTCTGAATAGATTAAAGCCTAAGTCCATTAGGTGCACACCAATACAGGCCTGTTCTATCCTGAAGGATGAGAAGAAAGGAAGCAGGGAGAGAACTCAAAACTTTCATGTATCTCCTGAAATCCTATGAAGTGAGCTTGTCAAAGGGGAATACAGGCTTCATTACATAACCTCATCACAAGCCTCACATCTCAGGGACAAAAGCATTCTCCTGATAGGAACACCTCAAATCTTCTCTACTTATTCATCCTTTATTAAATGCTATCAAAAAGAAGCAAGAGAGGCATGGTTGGGGTTCCTGTGACACAGAAGACAGTTTAGACTTCAGTTCAACAAAGACCTTGTGCTCTCCTCTTGTTTGAGGTGTGCTGCTGCTACTGGCTCAGTGGGTCTTCTTGGACCTTACAACCTGGGGCACATTTCAATTACCAAGCTCAAGTATGGACAGCTCTCTGTATCCCATCAGTCACCAAAACACTAATTATGACAAGAGATTAATTTATCAAGTTGGCTTTTACAGCACTTATCAGTGTTACTACGGGACTAAACCTAACACTGCATGTTCCACCATCTCAACTAAATTTCACCAGCAATTCATAGCACAGCATAAGGCAAGTAATTTCCTTTTTTCTCCCAGTGGCTGTGAGATAGAAATAATATCTTTTATCTCATAAAATTACTGGAAGAAACATGAATACTCTAAGCATTAATGTGCAAATATTATTTTGGCAGTATCTCTACTAGCTTCTTAAAATACCCATATCACTTCATGTTCTTTAGATAGTATGGATATACTGACTGGAAAAAAAACACAACACAAAACATCAGCAGCAGTTATTTTAACACTAAGCTGAAGTTATATTTATACTCTGGTATCTCATCCTAGCACAAGTACAGTCTGTGCCCACTGATACCTTCCACTGATCCATCTTCTTGGGCTTTCATCCTGACCATCTGCTGCAGCTGCACAAACAGTGCTTCAAGAGGTGTTAATATCAAGGCTAACCCATAAACCAGTTACACAGTAACCTATATCTCACATCCTGTGACTAGACAAATCGAAACAGCAATCTTAGTCAGTCACCTTCACCATCTCAAAACTAAGCTCCCTGATGGGAGTTAACACCAGAAATACTCAAAACAGTTGCCAATTTCAAATTGTCAGGGACATAGCTACTGAAGTCCATGTAATTGACTGATGCTTTAAAGAATGTTTTTCCTCACAGGAGTAGTACAAGTAGTCTCACTTTAGACGTATTCCTCCGTATCTTAAATAACAGTTTTTTCACATTTTAATGTGGGCTGTTAATTGCCAGCACACAAACACAGAGGGGGGAGAACAATACCAGATTATAAGCAGAGATTCTTTAGAGAAATGTGACATATGTCCTAAACAGAGTACAAGAGAGGAAACAGATGTCTAAATATAATGCAAACTAAAGCCATTTCAAAATATGCTCATGAGAAAGGCTGGTAGCACATGATCAAAATAGAAGGTGGATGAAAATAAAGCTCTTGTTTACCCTTAACTCATAATTTTTGTCTTCCAAAAGACACAGATGTAAAGTCAAAGACTCAAGAGATTTTCCATTCTCCCACCCATTTATTTACATGAAGAGAAGGGTTTCAATTTCTTTCTTATAGTACTAGGCCTGGTAAGCAAAGAATCATTCAGCACCAGCCTTGCCGTAAGGGAAGATTCAGCAGACCTCTGTTCACATCAAAACAAAACTCCTGCAGCACATGTTCCTTTGAAAAGCCACAAACCAAAAGGCACATGAATTGTTTACTTAAATTACTGTTGCAGTTGCATTTTTTAAAATCTAAAATAGGTTTTTTATTTAGAAGGCAAGGGGCTGCAGACACACAACTACGTAAGACTGCTTTATGACCAGTGCATTTGCACCCTTCAACTACTGAAGCAAACCCAGTGTGACAACACCCTGTTCACTTCTGAAGACAACTTTCCCACCTCAGACTTCCTGTGTCTGTTTGATGTATTGAAGAAATCTGCTTGCTCATCAAGGTTAAGGATTTGATTAAGAGAGTGCCAAGACAGTATCAGATTTTTAACTTCAAAGCATAGTGAATAAAGCTCATGCATGAAGACTCATGAAATCTCCAAAGTCAGTCTTGATTCCTCACAGCTGATAATGCTGCAGCTGATACAGAACCATGAAAGCAACGCCATTTCTGCATCACTACTGCAATCTGTTATGCAGACTAAGATAACCGAGGCCATCTCCAATACATACACTCTCTTCTCTCCTCTGCCACAAATTTCTGGAGTTACGCAAGTTTGCATTCACCACTCCCAACCTGGACCTGCACTTTTTAAAAAAACAAACCACCTTTTTTCTCCCTCTTTTTACAACAGGGGTTAATGTGATTGGATCATGAAAGATGGTGCCTTACGGATTTGCATCTTTCTGAACCGGATCAGAGCAAATGAACGTGGAAAGTTTGGTACTGCTCATGCCAGCATATTATTAACATATACCCAACGAAGTGTAGAAATATTAAGTGGATCCAGTTCAGAAGAGAGCTCTGTAGAGTTTCCTTAGTTAAAGGGTATGATGACTTCAGCTTTATTTTTCCTCCTCTCAGAATGCCTGTTTCAAGACTCAACAAGGTTCTTTGAGAGGTATGTTTGGGAGGGACTATTTACAAGGTCTTGCAATGACAGGACAAGGGGCAACGAGTTTAAACTGGCAGAGGGGAGATTTAGACTGGATGTCAGGAGGAAGTTCTTTCCAGTGAGGGTGGTGAGGCACTGGAACAGGTTGCCCAGGGAGGTTGTGGATGCTCCCTCCCTGGAGGTGCTCAAGGTCAGAATGGACAAGGTCTTGAGTGAGCTGTACTAGTGGGAGGTGTCCCTGCCTATGGCAGGGGGTTGGAACTAGATGATCCTTGAGGTCCCTTCCAACCTTACCATTCTATGATTCTATGAATTTGTATTTTTGCCTTGTCTCACACCAAGGACATGACCTGGTTCTCATGAACATGTAACAGTGTGTACATCTTGTCTTTTCATCAGATAATACACTTTGATGGAAAGGCAGGATAAACTACCAATCTATTTCAAAAAACAGATTCAGCATCAGTCTTCTTGCTTAAATCAAGTAAGGAAGGCCAGCAACTGAAGTTATTTCTAGTTTTTGCACTTTTGGAACTATTTTTATTCTTCTTGGGGTAATAGTTTCAAATGCTGGAGCAAAGGAGGCTTAACTACAGAGAGTTAGGATGGGAATCTGCTCATACCAGTCTTCAACAGTTAGCCACCCAGCACAATGACAAGCAATTTCAAGCAGAGGCAAGTGTCAGCAGGGATCACAGTTTCTCTCATTTACATTTGAGGCACAGATAAAGACAAAATACCAATCTCCCTCTCCTGCCAGGCATGGCTATTTCCAAAACCAGTAGATTTAAGTTGGAAAGGTTTCAATTTTTAACACATCTGTTAGTCCAGAAATACAGGACAATATAAAAACCCAAACACTACTTCTTAAATATCTCTATTTATGACATACCAAGAGATGCAATGTCACCACATCTACCTCTCAGTTAAGTGCTGGTCCATGACGATTTTTAAATGCTTGCAGTCCAGCAGGTTTAATGCACAGGTTGGAAAGTCCACATATCATGTCCTGCTAGAACGTCTATCAATGTGCACTACACGCATGTATACAGATGCGGCTTTGAGAGCTAGTATTTGTAAAAGCACTTTGATTTCTGTTATCCAAGGAGTCTTAGAGACATGGCTACAATACTAAATTAATGCATTGTTAAAATTGAGGGCTTCCCTAAGAGGGAAAACAATTAAAAAAAACAACAACAAAAACACCACCACCACAATCCCCCCCCCAAAAAAAAAACCAAACCAGTGACAACTATCAACAGTTTACATTGCAAATCCAAAACTGCTGTTTCAAACAGTCACACTCCCCAGCCTTTCCTTGCACCTTTCCCCAACCCTCATAAAAAGGAAAACATACAACATAAGAAAAATGAGTCCACATGCACTGTGCAACGAAACAAGCAGACAAGAGGGGTCAAGATACAGAATGTTTGTACATGCATTTCCGTGATACCTGGTGAATTACAGTTGCATTGTGCTCCTCTTCTGCTATGTAACTGGAAGGGGACCTGAGCATCTCAAAAGGAGCGGTTGGAGAGACATGAGGCTCTTTATCTTGGATAAGACTGAGAAAGGATCTTATCAATGTTTGTGAGTATCTAATGGGTGGAGGTCATGAGGATAGGGTGGGGTTATTTTCAGTGGTACCCAGTGACAGGTCATGGGGCAGTGGGCACGAACTAGAACACAGGGGTTTTCACTTCAAACACAAGGAAATGTTTTTTCCTGTGTGCGCCACAGCTCTGGACCAGATTGTATGGAAGTTATGGAGTCTCCTCTGGAGACTTTCAAAACCAATCTGGACATGTTCCACTGAAACCTGCTCTGGGTTTTAGTAAGGGCATCAGACTAGATGATCTCTGTAGGTCACTTCCAACCCCTACCATTCTGTGATTCCATGAAAACCAACGCAAAGGCTCCAAATCCAGCTTCATGCTATTATTAAGCTTCACAACACTGCCAAACTTTCCACTATTTGTCCTCATGTGAAAAATCTGGTAATGAAGACCCTGAAGCAACAAACCCAGACACACAACAGGGTTGCACTGTAAAGCACTTCTGAAACATTGGCCTTGAACACCCAGAAAGTCAGTGACACAAAATACCTGTGTCAGCTGTATTCTAGCCAAAATATATTAATAAGCACAATGACCTTCAGCCTTGGCACCAGTACAGACCAGGGCAAAAAGCATCTGCTCTGAACATGGCAGCAGGCAGGACATGTCTGAAGAAGCCAGTGGACAGAGTGGGCAAAGCTGGAGCTAGGGCCAGGCCAGGGCAAGTAGAAGGTGCAGGGTTCAAGCAATCACAGGTGAGGCCACCAGTGTTCCCAACATGCAAACTCAGGATTTAACATCGATTGGCTGAAATTATAGTGGACAGGGACAGCAAGAGGAAAAACTGTGCTTGAAACTGAACTCAGAGAGTCACACAAATGCTGAAAATGCTAACACTTTATGAACTAGATAGATTTGAACTCCAACCTTGCAGTAACAACTGAGCTGACCAAAAGGTATACTAGATGAAAATCTGAGATACCAACAAACACCTTGTTCCTAACCTATTAATTCTTTTTATTGTATTACTGCCCCAAATAAACTTGGGTTATTACGTTCCTCTCATGAAGGGACTATGTCCTTTGAACTTCCTAACTCTTCCCCTAGGCAGTCAGCCATGACAAGTACCATACATCATCTCCAGCCTGCTCTTGTCAAGGCAGGACAGCTATTCCCCAAGCTCAACTTTCCTGCTTCATACAGCTATTAGACAGTTTCCTATAACTGGAAACAGAAATAGCTTACTTGTGTTAAGAGAAGATATAAGCCTCAATCTCTTGGGAAAACAGAAGAAAAATTCTCTCTCCTCTTTAATTTTTCCCCTGTATCTCAGCAGTTAATCAAAGAATGGAAGCCAAATTCTTTGTTAGCTCCTTGTTGCCTCTTTGAATGGAGGTGGAGTTTGAGAGTCTCAGAGGCTTAATGCCATCTCTAAATTTTTGCCAGCTCAGGAAGCTCAAGACTAAAACTGGAACACAAATTGATTTTTGGCATCATGTCACATCTAGATCACAACTTGAAATTCACTTAACCATTTTCAAGTGGTTGCTTCAAATATTCTGACCTGATGAACAGCTCAGTACCTACAGCACCTACTGTACTCCGTCAGTGGCAAACCCAGATGCAGCAGGAATTACAGAGCACACAAAAATAAAAGTCAGAAAAACACAACTAGGTCTTAAACTTAGAAACTGTTCAAGTCCATTATAACATTGAAATAAAGGGCAGGAAGGAGCATAATTGAAAGGAAAAGTATTTTCTAAAAGGCAGCCTTATGCTTTCAGAGATAAGAGCCATTCTTTTTCAGAGGCAACACAGAGGATCTCTGTTGAAAAACCTTTTACAATAAGAACCATTTTCCTTTCACAGAAACAGAAATTAGATTTTTCCTCATGTTTTGATTTTTAACTCCAACTAGGAAGAAGAAAGTAAGTGGATGAATGCCTGTAACATCAGTCCTCGGGGTGTCAACGACATCCATAGCAACTCACACCTGTAATCACAATAGGTTACATGCAATTATTCTATCAATCAGTTAAGTTCCAATCTCCCACAGCCATAAAGCATTTGCTGGGTTGCTAATCACTATGTTATTAAACATTAATGAAATGCTTTATTACTCTTGGCCTTCTCTCTTACATATGATGCAGCAGGTGTTTCACGCAGACATTGCGAAGGACTCGCTAAACAAAGGTAGTTTCTCCTCACCCTCCAAGAAACCTGATTTATTTAGGGAATAGATAAGTGCAGCCTCCAACGCTTATTTTTCCTTTGTCTCAGGAATGCTGCTACATGACATGAAGCTGTCTGATGTTACTGGCCATGAGGGGCTTCTGTTTCAACCAGAAGGAAATATTCTGGTTCCTCAGGACATTAAAAGAACAAACATAAATTTGGAGGTCAAAAGAAAGGAAAAAAACCAAGTAGGTGAAGACTGAACAGGAAGCTAGGGAGGAGTGGAACTGGCAAGAGGAATTAGCTGCCTGTAGATGACTATTTGCCAAGTAGAATTAAATCTTCCAGAAAACTTAATAATGATTTCCCAGATGTCAAGCTTTCAAAATGTTAAGCATTCTCTGTTGAATTCTGAGGGAGACTGGGTAGGTCTTTCTCTAGGGATGACGGAATTCAAGAGGAAATTGGCTCAACTCCAGTAAAGGAAAGTTAAAATAGGGACTTGTACACCTTATGATAAGCCCTTCTCCCCAAATTCCTGACAGGTTCTCTACTCTTAGTTTGATAAGCTTATAATGAGTAAATATCAGCCTTTATTAGTTACTGCTGTAATTTAAAATGACCGTATGTGAATATGAGGCCTGAGGTAAGTCCAGAATAATAAATACCCTACAAAATTTCAGCTGATAGTCACATATGTGTAAGAATGTTTCAACTTCTCTTCTTCATAGTTGTATATATAATAACGATCCAAACTTCCTTGTAGTCAAAGGTTTCATATTCAATAGCTGCAGCACATTCTTGTGGTAGTCACAACATAAATTTCACTAGCTGACTTTTGCTAGATAAAAGCAATCTACCATACACTTGAAAGGAAAAGCTGGTGGTGTCAAAGTACAAATTCACTACAAGTTACAAGAGGAGTTAGAGTTTGACTTTGATAAAGCAAGTTATCAGACTTCTTGCTTGGGTTTTTTTTTCCCCTTAGTCACTTTGTAAACGTCCCATTTCTCAAGAAATCATTTCCTTAGGCTAAACTGTGTCAACATCAATGAAAGAAAAAGGCTAAGAAATCTTTCTGTTCACTTTTAGCCTAAACTGTCCCAAAAGAAAGAGTATAAAGAAGAGTAAGTTTCAGTAACTATTTGCACAGAAATGCATTGGTTTATGATGTATTTTAAAAGCAGAGACTGTTCTATGTTTAGGTTCACTGGTTAGTGACACTAAAAAATAGAGAACTCCAAAAGAAAGAAGCAGATTGAAACTGTGTCATGTCAGGTGGCTTCCAGCCTCAGGGCTTCTCAAAAACCAAATTCAGATGGATCAACAGAGGGCAGGGGGTAACCTAACTCCCATAAAGGCAAATTCTTCTCCCCTCAGTATCTGCAAAGATCCAGAACATTATGGACTCAGAGACTCCTGTTTCTTACTGGGATAAGACAGCTCTGAATTTAAGCTTACCCCAGGGTAGGTGTCACAACCAATGTCTCAGGAGCATGTTGCAATGCCAGTCAGCCTCCAGACCGATTCATGAACAGCAGCGCCTTAAACTTGCAGGGCAGAAGCAGACCTCCATGCCTAGGCGCCCACTCCACCCTCCTCTGGAGTGCTGCTGTCCCTGAAGCTAGGGCACATGGGTGGCTCAGCAGACACCACACAATTTAAAAGCTTGCCACCCAAAGAACAGAGATTACCAGGCATGAAGTCTAACACATTCACTAGGATGCAAATGGCGCTGGTTTCAAGGGCTGATTCACAGTCACCTATAAGCTTTTGCTGCAGAAGCAGCAAGTGCAGTAGCCATCCCATCTGGCACTGCTCCCCAACTCCTTTCTCTTCAGGTCTTTCAAGGATCTACTCACTGGACACATCTACAGAGCTGAAGTTAGACCAGCAAGTTTTCAGGTAAAGAAAACAAGAAAGTTTTAAGTTATAGCTGGCAACTCAGGCAGAAGTGGCAGAAGCCAGGATGCTGGCTTCCACTTTGTTCTCAGAACAAAATGAGAACTTCGATATAACCCTGCAGCAAGTAAAGAGAACTGGTAAAACCAAGAGATTAAAGGAACAAAGACAACTTGGCCAGACCAATCATCTTGGCACAAATCACCCAACAGTTCAACAGCAGCCATCATTAGATGCTTCCAAGATAGGCTCCAACCCACCCTTTGGCTCTAGTCATCTAGGACCCCAAAACCTGAAGACATGGACAATTTATTTCTCTTTCAGAACTTTCAAATATGCATTTATAAAACATAAGAGATTCAAGGACCTTATGTCACTGTGAGCAAGCCGATCACATAAATTCTGTCAGAAAACATTTACTACCTTATTTTTCTTAAAGTTCATTAAAACATCTGCTGTTAGTAATAGACAGACATGTTCTGGGGATGACCTGGAATTAAGTAATGATTTGTGGGGATTTGTATTCTCATTTGTTACAAATAGGAAAAGCCCTGTAATGGGTAAGGCAAAGAAACTGCAGGAATGGCAGAAACCGTTTCCTCTCAAAGCACTTTATCATGTTGCACTGTGAAAAATGGACCTGAATCTGCCACTAGTACACAGAATAATCCACATTAACAGGTTTATCCAGGAAGTCATTACATTTGTTTTATGCTGCCCAGCTCAGTATTCCAGAGGATTGCACGGTCCAGATGTCTGCGCTGTAGAACTAACATCAGGAAACACTTTCAACACTCAAATACAATAGTGTGCCCATGCTAAAGCTTTCATCTTCAAGACTAATTCCCTGTTTGGTATGTTCTCTTCCCTTGACAATGAAAAGTATAGAAATCAGAAGATCCTCTCTTCTTCCCATTTGTTTGTGTTTTAAGAAATGTACAGTAGAACAACCAAAGCACTAAAGTTTAGAATAGCAACAGCAAAATTCAGTTTAAGCCTCCTTGAAGCAAACAAGACTTCCACTGTACTGGAAGTCAGGGCCTACCTTGTTCTGCAGCATCTCTTACAAGTAGAAATCAGATGTTATTTAATACTTCCATGAGAAATTACAAGCAAAGGCTCTTAATTCCATCTGAATCATCACCCCCCAAAAGTTGCTTGCCTATGTTAAGCCTTTACTGGATACAGAAAGCACTGTGCAGCTTTCCTAAGCACTACACCATGAGAGAACGCTCACAATTTTCAACATTTTCCTAACAACCTGTTGGTTTCAACAGCCAGGTGAAATGATGGAAGCTGCATGAGACCATCACTCAGTCTCCTCAGCACAGGAATACGACAGCTTTATTCCAAAGCTAGAGATAATTGAACAGGGCTGCTGCACAGGAAGGCAAACCCAGCAGACCAAGATGAGGTCTAGGCTGCATCCAGGAAGCTGAGATTATTGCCTGTGTTAAACCAAAAAACAACCCAAGCTCAACAGTAAGGAAAAAAAAAAAAAGTTGAAAATACAAGTTAAATACAGGTGCTTTACTACTTATTTACACACAGAATGCTTGTTATTGCCAGTTTTATAACCTTGAAAATACTAAACTCACTCCATAGGCTTTATGTATATTCTTCCTAAACACTTTAAAATACAGTTCTGAACCTTTTCTTTTCACATTGAGAAAATTATAGGCTTAACCCCACAAAGTGACTACAAGCCCATGGAAACAAAAATGTAAAGGGATATTGAGACCAGTTATTATATTTTGTGGACTACTTATAATTGTGTGTTTTAGAAGTGGGGAAGCAAGATAGGAAAACTGTTGTACCAGTAAGCAACAATTTAATCCAGTTTTAAGGTATCTTGTACTTCACAGTGCCTTACGTCACAGGAACTGCACTTCCTAAAAACTGATGCTCAAGTAAACACAGAATATTAGGGGTTGGAAGGGACCTCCAGAGATCATAAGAGTCAAACTCCCCTGCCTAAGTAAGATCACCTAGAGCAGCCCATACAGGAATGATATTCTGATTATCAGAACTGAAGAGATCAAGGATTGAAGGTCATCTAACTACCCAGAGTCAGTATCTGCACTGCAATTCTGTTCTAGGGAGCCAGAGCAGACAGTTTTAAGCAGGGAGGTTCCTGGGATGGCCCCTGTTTACAGGAGGATTAAGCAGCAACACCCTCACTGAAAATGCAAAAGAAACACTATCCGCTGTCTTGTATTTTCATGGAGTTATGCCATTCCAAGCTGAAGTCATTTCCTCATGCCACCCCCTGACTAGTGAACAATGCTTTTCCACATTTTCTTGAAATCAAGCTATGCAAAGGGTGCTGAGACCCTTTTGTATTCAGAATTCCAACAACATGAAATAACGAAGTTACTTCCTGCTGAGGATCTGGTACTGCCTGCACACCCAGGCAAAGCAGTACTGCTCCCTACACAACTTGGTGTTTACTGCACACAAGGTTAAGACAGGGCCACTGTACCTTGAGCTGTATTTACAGCTAGGAAAATGTAATTTAAATTTTAAAGGCGAATCAGTTAAACGTTCCAAAAGTGTTTAGTTGGACAGCTGAATTCAGAAGGGTCTCAGCCTAATTTAATCCCCTTTTGAACTCCTTATCTATCCAAGAAGTCACCTAAAGAATCTTTAGCCACAAGCAGATCCATGCAGACAGGCCAGTAGGACAAGATACAACAAGCTCAGAGTTCCACCAGGTAGGTACTTCCTACTACTACTTGCACAGAGTTGTTCTCACCAGCAAGGTGGACCCTTTCCAAGAGATACTCATCAGGTTTCTTCCAAACAAGAGTCCTCACACTGTTTATCCTTCCTGCTAATTGATGGTCTTCATGTTGCCACAGGAATTGCTCAATGAGTACACTGACTTACATCTCCAACGCTGCAGGCAACCCTCAACATGCCCTACTTTTGCTATGTCTCTCATATCACTTTCTTGTCCTACTAGACCTGTTACCCCTATGCAGAAGTAGATAACCTTTATGCCTGTTAAGCAGCTACCAAAGAGGTCTTTGCCCATCTATCTCAGGAAATCTATTATAGTATCATAAAACCATGTCCTTTTTCACCCTTTCCCAAGTTATTGTGACTTTTCAGGGGGGGGAAAAAAGAACAAGAAGAGAACGATTACGCATTGTACCAAGGCTCTTGACTATTCTGACTACTTCAAACACTCAAATCATCGACCATAGTTTCAAGCATACTGTGTAAAGAGCATTTTTGTGTTTCATATGCTCTCATGTTGCTGCTATCTAAATAACCAGTGCATAGTTCTGCAGTATAACCAAGGCAGTTCCAGGTCTCAGAGACAAACAATTCTAGCCCAGGTCACTGTGATGTATAACTACAACAGAAAAATCTAACCTAGAAAGAATACAGTACTATAAAACAAGAAAACAAACCAACAAACCCAACAACAACAAAAAAACCCCCAACCCAACTACAAAGCCTCTAATCACTGCCTCAACTAAAAAGTACCAGCTTCTACCATTTTCTAATTGTCTAACACAGAACTGCTCATCATTTATAAAGTATGTTCAGTAGAGAACCACAAAGGAAAAACAATTAAGTATTTATCCTCATTTTTAGGAATTCTTGACAAATCTGTGCTCTCCTCAGGTGTCCTACTCTACATCCTGTGACTCTAATTCAGACTTCATCCGACACGTGTTCATGCGGTTGCTCAATATCAGGAAGCAAAGAACTGCATCCATGTAAGACACTGAACTGAATCTTCCTAATGTTCCCTAGCCTATGCATTGCACTTTGGAGCAGTAAAACTCCAAAGTATTCATTTGCACTCTCTGTGCACTTACTACTATTCCCATCTTTGTCAGCTGTACATCTTTTTACAATTTCCTCTATTACTTAATACTAAAACCAAGCTTCTGTACTGTGGTGCCTTACTGGGTTCACACAGGCAACACTAACATTCACTATGAACTTTAAAAAGAAAAAAAGAAGTCCTCCTCTGTACACCTGCAGCAAGAGAAATACAACTGGCTGACAGCATGGCTGGGAATTCAGGAAGACTATACTTGCCCCTCAACACACTGCACTGCTTTATTTCAGGGACTAAATAACCAGCAACAAGTTATTTCATTTATAATCAATCAACATGCTTGCACTGTTACACTCATCTGGTATAAATGAGATGCCTGTTTTCAAGCCCAAAACACTTTGTGCAACCTTTATGACTCATCTGTCTGATGACATTAAACTAATGCACAAGATGAATGCACAAGGGCCTGCAAGCTCAGTCTGATAAGCACACTCTTAGACAAATCAAACGAAGAAAGAGAACCAGAGAAATCTTTAAAAGACACTGAGTCAGACATTCTGTCTTCATGCTCATTTGATAAAATATAGAAGGGAAACCAAGAAAGGAAATACACCACAGCATTTTGCAACAGAATGACTTCTGAATTTTTGTTTTCTAAATTCTATTACAATCAGATTCAGCTGTTCTACTTAAGCATTGCTGTGCTTCAGTGATTCAGACTGGATGTTTGTATTTTGACTAGTTGCTCAGGACTAAGTAGTCTAATCACCAGGGTTGGGCTTTCAAAGGAACAGCACAAATGAGGAGGTGAAATGGTACTTATTTGGTCTATAACAATTAGACCTAGCTTCAAATTTAGAAACTCTGAAGAATCTATGTGTATGTAGCCTGGGTATTTGCATCATGACACAGAGAGGAATCTTTATTACTCACCCCAGTTCATTATACCGGGCACTACATAAACAAACCCACCCTGAAGAAAGCAAACTGCATTTCACTTAGTTAAAAGTTTGCAACATATATTTAAAAATACAGTAAACACCATGCAACACATTTCACTCTCTAGAGTGACCTCCCTCTCTTGCTCCTGCCTAAAACAGTCTGAACACAAGACCATCTCTTTATTGACATACCTCCTTACATTTTGCAAGGAACTATCAGCACAGTACCAAAGCATCAAGCCCTGTAATTACAGTTTTCATTAATTGAGTACATTTCTCGTTACATTTCCAGGAATATCTCTTTTGGGTTACTGCATGATACAACTCTTACAAAGCCATTCCAAAGAAAATTCAGTTTTACATCCTGCAGTAGCTTATACAGGAGCCTAGGTCATCCAGGAAAACATCACAGTCTCCATCATCCTTCAAAATTAGTCCTGGGCACCAAATTTAATTGCCTAACACAGACAGAAAACACGAGGGGGAAAATCCAACCTATAGCAGGACCTAAAGACAACACAAAACTTTCCTGGAAAACACACAAAGTAGCAGAAAACTAATTCCTTCCACTGTACAGGCTAAAAATAGTGTTGGTCACTCACATCTCTTCTTAGTTGTCTCAGGAACCAGGAAGTATCCATGTCACAAAAAAACCAGCAGGGTTGCTAATTCTAGAATATGTCTGACAGTCAGAAATGCTTCTGTCTCTGCACTACAGATGCTTGACAAAACATTTAAAATAGTTTCCTTTTATTATTTTTCCTATGCCTTGGTACTAATTTTCAGAGTAGCAATGAGTAGTGTATACTGCCTTTGGCAGAAAAGTAAACAACCACCAATTACATGACTCTTAAAGCTTTGAAACAATTTTCCAGAATAAATGTGCCAGTAGGTTCTAAAATGTCAGATCTACTCAGGAAAAGAAAGTGGCAATCAAAAATAATTCCCCTTTATAAATGTGCTTAAACCTTATTTTGCTTACTGAATTTTATTTACCCCTCTTCAAGGAGGAACTTGGAACAAAACAAACAAACAAACAAGAGTTATAAAATTTGTAGTGTTAAGAGACATGGTTTAGCACCAGGTCTGGTAAAGTAAGATAATGGTTGAACTTGATGATCCTAAAGGTCTTTTCTAACCAAAACAATTCTGCAATTCTATTCTATGATTTAGAAGGATTTAAACAAAGCCAAAAAGGATGAACTACAAGACAGTGCCGGAGCACAGTTGCC
Organism: Eubucco bourcierii; assembly: GCA_013396675.1. NCBI lineage: Eukaryota > Metazoa > Chordata > Aves > Piciformes > Ramphastidae > Eubucco > Eubucco bourcierii. The sequence goes on along the minus strand of VWZE01023431.1, from coordinate 53,101 downwards.
TTGGTGGCACATGAACAGAAACATCTGTGCCCACTCTTGGCTTCAGGATGCCTCTGCTGAGCAGTAGGTGGATGTTGTCTGTCCTTCCCATGTCTGGCATTTTATCAGCTATCCCTTCTTTTCCCTCAAGTGTATAGCTACTGCGGCAGAATATTTGAATAAGAAACAGAGTTCAAAAAAAGGCACACCATTTTAAATACCCAAAAGTGGTGCTCACTGGCAAAAACTAAAGCCAAATTACTTCACAATATATTCCAATCATGCTCTAAGGAGGGTATGTTGCACCAAAGACATAAAGAAGGAAGCAACTGAGCCAGAGGTACAGCCTTGCTAGATGTAAAAAGCATTTGTGCTAAATCTTCTGTAGCCAGGCAATCTCATGCTGTGGGACTTCTAAAAGAGCCTTAACTACACCCACCAAACATCCAAGTAGTCTCAAAAGTACCATTTTTATCTCAACAAGCAGCAGCTAATCTTCTATTTATACTCTATATAACACTATCCTAAGTGGAAGACAGGTAGTATAAGGTTCCTACTGAGACATCACCTGCACCCAACATCCACTCTAATAGTCAAGCTCTACACAGGACCAGCATTACCTAACTTTCAAGAGCATTAAATGTGCCTGCTCCCTGATTGTTCTTCTTAGCTAGAATTGCAAGATTTGAAAACACCAGTCTTAGAATTTATGTACTACTTCACATAGCAGCATATTACTAGATCCCTGAGCTTCAGAAAGACTTGAGGACTGACTTCTCTTTCTAATTGACCAAGTTCAGGGTGCACTCCACATCAAGTAGCCCTTGAATCTCAATCTGAAAACTGAAAACAGTCACACACTTAGAATGGGGCTACTCCATTGCTATGCTGAAAGTGGTAGCCAGTACATAATTGATTTTTAAGGCTAGCAAAATATGTCAAATGTTATGGGCTGATGAAGCAAATCTCAGAGATGCACACTCAATGTGAGGATATACTCTCAGGAAAGCAAAGGCATGTAGTCTTCATGGTAATGCTCCTAAAAAAGCTATAACAAGACACTTCCATAAAACAACAAATCCACATTTGTCACAACTGCTATTGAAGACCATCAAGGCACCTCAAAAATAACGTCGAAGTCAGCTTTCACCTTAGCTACACATTTATGAATGAATATGCGCAACAAATATGGCACACTCTGCGCAGGTGTGACCCAGAAGTAAAACTCTGATAGACAAACATGACCAGTAAAGATGTTATCCCTGCTGCATGCAGAATGGTTACTTTTCTATGCCAGTCCTCCTCAGATACTTAGGCAGCGAAGCTGAGAAGTCAAAAGAAGTGTTTTCAAAAAACAGGACTTCATTCGGTCGGGAGCAGGAATTCTGCGGCAGCATTAACTATACTTGCACAGCTATAGCATGCTGTCAGCACGGAGCACTCATAGCTATCTATGTGCTCTGAACTACACATTTCCATACTTCAGTGGCTTCAGAATTCTTTTAAACTGTAATCTTCACTCAATGTCATTATTTCAGAATAGCATCCCTACAATATTACTCTTTTTTTCTCAAGGTAGTCTCCATCTTAATTTAGGACTATATATTTATGAAATATGTATTTCATGGTGGGTGGGTGTGTATATATAGAGTGTGTATATATATATATTTTTAAATCTGTATTTCTTGAACAGACATGCAAATTCACTTCCTCTAGTAGACACGAGATGACAAGAAATAAACCAAAGCATTATTACAGCAGTTATATGAATTATCTGGGCTAGTGGGACAATAGACTTGATAAACTTCACATAGCTCAAGGCTCTTTTAGCTGTTCAGTAAACTTACATAGATGGATAGGTCTAATTTTAGTCTCCAGTTAGGTGCTAGAAGTGGATGAGAAGAGAAAAATTACCACAACCAGCTACCTATTTTAAAATTCTATCTTTGGTCCTAGCCTAGGGAGTAGCACAGAAAAAAGCCCTCATGGAAACAGAAAAGCCCAAAATGAAAAATAATTAAATAGTCCAATTGAACTGCGGCATGTACCTACACAAATGCCTCATGTTAGAATCCATGGAGTAGGGAGAAAATGCCCTCAACGGCAGTTTTGATGCCATCATTTTTGAAGAACACATTTTTATGACAGGTATTTCCCTACTACCATGTAAGTTTCCACACGGCAACATGTGGAAGCATTTCTACATGCACATACTGCAACACTGCATATAAAGAGCACTTCCTCCTCTTCCCCAAGTTAACTGCAGCTGGATGACACTGCATTCTCTGGGCAGCAATTTTCAGTCCAGCATTCCAGCTAAAAAAGAAAACTCAGTGCCCTTAATACAAACTCCGATTTGTCTCCATGTGCCAAACTGAAGGCTTATTTTGCATTAACACCTCTTAAGCATTCAATTAACTTGTCAGATTAGAAAACACCTGTAGACAAAAATCATAACAAAAGTTATTTTATTATATAGACTTTAACATAATATGAGGTGAAGATGTCACTTAGCTCTTTTAGATATCTTCCAGGCCACAAAAGTAAGTCCAGGGAGCTTTCAGCTGATACAACAAACAATAGACTGCTCACTTGAAAGACTGCCAAAAGTAAGGGTACAGGCTGATTTTTGGTTTGCTAACAAAACTGAACTGTTTGTGAAAATCAAAAAATGGAAGGAAATGCATGGTAGTGACTGAGAATTCAGATATCTACCCAGCCCCTTTGCGCTGTGAACAGACAGGCACTACAATTGCAATTACAGTTAAGAAAGAATTGGCTGTGATTACTTGGCTTTCAGGACACAGATCAAGTACTGTTATAAGAAAACCTGTTATCACATCAGACATCTCTGATAATCTGGCTAAACTAAGATCGACTAGAACTACAAATTTGGCCTCTGCAGACTTGAAGAAACTCTCCAGAGCTAAGCACAGGCCTCTAGCTCTTCAGAACACGGGAAGACACCCTGAACACATGCCTAGGCACCTCCCATCCTGCAAATAATAGCTGATAGCCCCAGCCCTTAAGAGGGTCTGAATACCTTGAGACAGAAATTGGTAGGACTAAAGAAACAGCTTTGGAAAAGCTTTGAGTCAGGCTCAATTACCTCTCCTTATGCTAGTTTAACAGACATTCACAATATTTGCTAATGTAATTGGAAAACAGTTTCAGCCTTTCTCCCCTACTTGTGACAAGGCATTGCATTGAAGTAGGCAGAATACAAGCGTGTTGTTCTAGGTGCTCCCTCCAGCTATTTAACAATAAAATTAAGGCATTCTTTTGAGAGTGCCACCTCCATCACAGTATTAAGGACTACTCCTCAGTCAAGGAATTCTTCCAATCAAGAATTATTCACTATTCCTCTGATTTTCAAAGTAGCCAAAATGTACAAGTCTTCAAAGACTTAAAAGAAAGGTAATTAAATGTTATTTTCATCACTACGTCTTTCCTTTGTGACTTGTTATCCTGTGCGTGCTTCCAAGTCGAGTAAGATACAGTAAATAAAAAAGACTGAAGGTTTGATAGATTGTTTGAATATTCAACAATGTTTAGATGGGAGACTGGAGAAAGCTCAGCTAGCTCACACACAGAGATTAAACTAACAGAGAAAGTGCAGTGGATAACTGTGCAGTTGCCAAGAGGTCACAGAGAAAGACAATCATGAATATATCTGAGTAGGTTCAGCCTCTACATTGTACTCAAGACAAACCACCAAACTGAGACAAAGACCTGTGTGATAACTTTTAATTCCTTCTCTAGAAAGAAGAGGGGTGGAGGGTTGGGAGAGGTGAGTTAAAGTATTTCACCCAGACACGGTGTGCCTGGAAGGGTCTACAGCACAGTTCTATGTGGTATCTCAGTTTTCAGCAGCAATTGCGGTTTTTCTTCAACTACAGGTTTAATCATCTCGTGGCACAGCTACAATACACAGGCATATGTCTGGAGAGAAGGAGACTTCTCACTCTCTACAACTGCCTGAAAGGAGGTTCAGTCTCTTCTCCCAAGTAACAAGTGATAAGACAAGAGGAAACGGTCTAAAGTTGTACCAAGGGACGTTTAGGTTGGATATTACAAGAAAACTTCTTGACTGAAAGGGTCTTCAGGTACTGGAACCGGTTCCTCAGGGAGGTGACTGAACTCCCATTCCTGAAGTGTTTACAAGACAGATGTGGTGCTGAGTGACACAGTTTAGCACTAGCCTTGGTGGAGTTAGATAATGTCTGGACTCCATGATCTTAAATGTCTTTTCCAACCACAATGTGTCTCTTCCAACCACAATGATTCTATGATTAGAAGCCCAAAAGAAATATTTGCTAAAAGCTTGAAAGGAAAGAAGATACCTCTTGCATTGTCTGAACCTGGTGAAAGGAGATCGAACCTGCACTGAAGAGATTGTGGTATCTTTTCTATTAAAACTTTTCAGCTGGATTCCCCAACAAGTTAACCAAGAGACCAGGTATTAAACTTCTGTTTATTTGTCAGTCTACAGATATGACTATCCCTAGACCAAGCTTATAGATTGAATAAATCATGTCTTTTTGCTTTTACTGCTACCACCTTATGAGGTACATCTCTCCTATTTGCTGTACTTTTAAACAGTCAAGGATAAGAGAGACACAAGAAATAAGTCAGAGAGGGTCAGTCAAGAGTAGAACAAATTAAACCTAACTTAAAATCAAACTCTTACAGCAGTCTGTTAACCACTGAGAGTCTGCGAGCAGAAGACGCAGCTCTCATTAGTCAGACTCACGCTTTTTGTACATGCATGTTTACAGAATGACACCATCAACCACAAACAGGGACATGCAATCTATTTGGGGAAAAAAAAAAGGGAGGAGTTGGGGGGGGTGGGGTAGGGTGGTCAGCTTTGACCTTAAATGCCTTAAACAGAAAAGTCTCCTGAAAAAAAAAGTTAATGCAACTTAAGAAGCTAAACATCCAGCCATTTTTAAACAAGAATTCCTCCTTGTGGGTTTACATTTTTCATGTGAGCTGTTATAATCAAAAGCTGCAGTTATTAAATTAACACAAACAACATATATGGGCTACAGTGAAAAGGGAACTTTTTATATTTAGCAACTTCACACATCGAAGGCAGAACTGAAGGAAATCTGCTGCTCTTTCAGAAGCGTTTCAAATAGCTCACAGAAGTTACATGAACCCAGGACAGAAAGAAAGAAACCAGAACCTCAGCATAGACTTAATTTTCCATACCTCTGCTTTATTGAGATTTAAAGCTCTCATTAGCACTGAGATTTTACTATTAAAAAAAAAAACATGACCCACATGCAAATAATCACAATATATATTTCTCCCATAGCTTAAAAACAGCAAAAAGCACACTTTTGTCAGTAAGTCTCAGTTTTATCAATGCAGGGCTTCATGTTTATTGACTGTAAGGGCCTTAGTCTGACATCCTCTCACACTCCAGAAGATCTGCCTATTTAAATAACTCAGTCAACTAAGCCACAGGCACACACAGTTGCATTGGTAAACCCAGGCAGTCCCTGAGTGATATGACAGACTGGATGGCACAAATCGTTCTCGTAACAGAATCTGGCTTTCACTTACTGCACACTTCAGGTCTATGTGAGCCATTGACAAGAAGTGTGATGCCCAATTTAGACAGTCTGAAAAAGTGCAGGATTATTAAGGACTCTCTTGATCATTTAGATGGCAACAGCTTTAGCACTAGAACAGACACAGCAAGTACTGCAATTCAGATATGAAAAATGTAAGTATTCCTTCTCAGTCAGCTGAGGAATTTCTAGCAATTCACTCATTCATTCAAATGTCAAATTCTTCTAGCCTTGAGGTCTGTGGTATCGGGTTGGACTTGATGATCTTTGAGGTCTCTTCCAACCTTGGTGATACTGTGTGAAACTGGATTCCTTAAGAATGAGCATGGAATGAGAGAAAAAAAATGGACTACAAATTTGCTATTTGTAATAACATTTGTGCTTGCTCATGATTGCCTTTTGCAGAATTAGACACCAATGACCGACTCTCAGTCTGACATATTCCAATGAACATGTCAAAAGCAGTGCAACCAAGTTTATACTGGTGGTATTTTCATTTCATTTCAAGCATTCCAATTATTTTGTTAGTTAAGGCCCTGCATAGCCACATGGTTGGAAACAACTGAAACTATTATAAATAATTTAACTGCACCTATCTTAAAGTGATGCTTTTACATGTTACACATCTCTAGGACCAAGAAGAAACACAGTACAGGTCTGTGAAAACGAGAACATAACCTTTAGGAAATTGTGCCATTTGAATGGATTTGGACCCCAGAAGTTTCTGAAAAGTTACCTTAAAACATTTTTCAAAGAGAAACATCTCTCTCAAGATTGTTAAACTTTTAACAGAGAAAGCCAGCAAACAACCAACCCACAAAGAAAACATGAGCCTCTAAACTGACCTCTATTCAACAGTCACAGAAACCAATGATAAACAGCACGTAGTTTGTGAACTACTCACTCAAGTATCACATAATTGCCCAAAATCACATTACATAAATTCCTCATGCTTACTACAGAGGCCTAGCTTAATGAAGGTGGAACAACTGCAAATCAAAATTAAGCATAAATCTCTACATTTTCTTTATTCCCTTTAGCCATTTGTCCATCTTTAGTGCAGCAATACTGTTGCTCTAGGTTACACAGAACTCTAGACATACTCCTTTTAAAACCTAGAGTACTTCAGAGACCTGGTATAAAACACAGCCATGCAGGAACTGCACTGGCAAACTGAAGAACCACTTAACTGCAACAAGGGAGTGCAAGCAGCAGGACTGCAAACTACCTTAAGCATCACAGAAACTAATATTCAACTCTTCAGACATTTCACGCTCACTTTGTTCTGGTGAAGACCAATACTGCTTCCACTTCAGTAGAGGTTGCTGAGAAACTTGTCACAGCAATGGCAAAAGGAAAAAAAAGACAATCCTGCTCTGGTAACTCAAGTTTTCCAGCTAGTTTTAAACGTGAATGAAAGTATCTCAATTTCCTGACAGAGATCTGAAAATTGGTAACTTTGATGAGATTTCCAGATCTTCACAACAAACAATCACAAAATGCAGAAGGAACCTAGAAGTTACACTCTCTTGGGACTTCCAAAGTTTCTGAATTGTGCCCTTGAAGTTTCAAGACTTTCTGATGGATTCTCTAAAAGATTTTTTTTTTCCTTGTAAGAGTTAAATCACAACAAAGGAATTATACTGCAGATAAATGCAAATGATACAGAGGTAAGCAGGCATTTGTTTGAAGCATAGAGCTGAAAGTTTCACTGATGACACACACTTCAGAAACAGCTTCCAGGACTGACATTGCTTTTGTTGCTTCTCCACCACTGGGACCAGGACAGACAGGTACTTCTGAAGTGCTCCCTCTTTTCCTCTGAAGCTTATAAAGTTGACCTAAATCAAACAAGCTACTGCCACCTTTGAGTGTCTACAATGATGTTTTCCTTGTCACTGCCAAAGCAGAGGTGTACATTAATGAGAAGAAGGTTAATTATCTAAGCCAGCATTTACAACCTAGATCAGGCATTCCTGAAGAGTAGCATACCATGAAGTAATTGTATGCTGTTCTTGATATAAGATACATGTCTTTAGCTTCCATATTTGTCCAGGCAAGGCTCTCATCCAGCCTGGAAAAACCTACACCTCCTGCCAATAGAACATACACTTCCAGATCAGAATGTGAAAAGAAAGGGAGGACTAAACTGATGAATGACAAAAAAACAACTAGAGAGCTGAGACCAAAAGGTAAATGATGTCCTGTAGCTGAGATAGAAGTTTGGGATAAGAAGATGAAAAGAACAGCCTAACTTGGGATACTACTGCAGATGTGACCCACGCAAATAATAAAACCAAACCATGTATTTTTACATTAATGCTTTCTATCTGTAAATCTATACATGCATCTACCATTAATTCCACTTAGTTTAGAGGTTTTAAAACCTCCAACTACTGGATGTTCTCAGCTTATGTCATCATGCATAGGCAATTAGTTAAGAGTCCAAACTGGAAAGAACTCTATTTGTATTTTAGCTTATTTCTTTAAGCAAAAAGAGGGGCAATATTCAAAAGATTTTTCTTATTTAAAAAATCTCTTAAATGCTCCAAAATAGAAAGACAGGCCTTGAGTAACCTGTATTAGTGGGAGGTGTCCCTGCCTATGGCAGGGGGTTGGAACTAGATGATCCTTGAGGTCCCTTCCAACCTTACCATTCTATGATTCTATGACAGTCAGATAAAATGACACTGAATCCACTACTGAAACAAAGTCAGAAATCTACATTTTATTCTAAATGCCCAACAGAGACTTATAAAGAAAAAATAATTGAGATGTCACAAACTACTAGTAAGTGAACTAATTAGTTACTGCTACTACAGTTACTACTATTAGTAATTGAAATGAGCAAGAACTAAAATGCTCAGTCAGGTTTTCACTGTGACGCACTACACAACCTCAAAGCCATGAGATTAAAGAAATCAAACGTTTTGTTCCAAAAGACTAGCTGATGTTCACTGTGCAAGACACAGTAAGGGAAATGCCTTGGCCTTCCTCCTAAAACTATGCAATGGGAAGAGATCAAAAAGCTCTTTTAACATGACTGTAAGTTCAGAGTTTCAGTTATACCTCTACCTCTTCCCTTCTAAAATAATCTACTCTCAGATCATATTATTGCTTCCCCAGTAGTAATTGTCCTCAACAGATAACTGGTTCAGAAATAATCCAGACATAAGAACAACTTAAGAACTTCACATGCCTTCCTCAACTAAAAATTAAAAAATATTGCATGATTACATTAAATCTTTCCTTTTCTATCCTTCATTTAATACATCTGTGATATGCTGATGCCTTTGGTGATAACAGACTCATAAGGCACAGACCAATTCCTTCAAAATATTTCAAAAGAATGATTTTGCTACCATAACACAATTACAAACATCACTAGTAAAGTTAGCTGTGTATGAAGTCTTATTGAAAAAGAAAGAAAACAGATAACTTCTAGCCTTTAGTAGTACTTCTACAACTAACAGCAAGTATCAAATTGTAAATAAGTTTCAAATTGTTTAAATATGCATCAACATCCTATTTTTAAGCCCAGAAGTTAGTATCCAGACCTCACCAACAGTATTTTTTTCAGCCTTTTCTTGATGTATCATCCTTATGCTTCCATAGGCACAAGAGCTGTGGTCTTCAGCCCCTCAACCCTACAACACTAACTTCAGATCCTAAACTCAGTACTTTTGCTGGCGTTCACTGCTTGCACAAGTTTAGCAGCAGGCCACTTCACTAAATGGGAAGTAGCCAAACAGAACAAGTACCAAGCAAGGACTAAGAGCAGTGATGAAGTTGCTGATGGTCCTTAAAACTTACTTGGTTTAAGTACCATCACATAAAAATGCAGTTTTTTGGAAGGCTACTTGTTCAGGATAAAGAGTTACTAATCTATTGTAAATGTGACCTACTCTGGTGGTTTTAAATCACATAAAGGGAAACAATTCACATTCCTCCAAACTGTCCAGGGCTCAGTATTCATTTGCATGTCTGGTCTGGCAGATTTACTCAAATACAGCCTTCCATTTTATAGGTGCAACAACCAAGAACAAATCCCAAAGGTTTTTGTTCCTTCCAGCAGCTTAATTACAAATGACTGGAGAAGAGACTATACTAGAAAAAAAGCAAACATAATTCAGGCTTTTTCCCTTAATGCCACAACTCATTGTCTGAAAAAATCTCATTTGCGACCTCAAAACAGCACCACAACATCAAATCCAGATTTTTAGCTTCCTGCTTTGCACAAATCCAAATAATCACAATGGTCACTCATTGATTGTCAAGGTAAACTATATCCCCTTATAAACAATCTTAAATCCTGTAAAATTTTTATGTCCATTTGTGTTCCAATGAAAACAAATGAAAATAATCGAAAAGTATTGTCATCAACAACATAGAAAATGAGGTAACATTTGTGAAAATATTCTCACCTTAAACCTTTTATCCTGCAGGACTTTCTTGATGGCCACAAGCTCTCCTGAATCACAGAGTTTGGCTTGGTACACAACACCAAAAGATCCATTTCCAATCACCTTGGTGTCTGTGTAGCTAACTTCTTGTGGTCGGTCTGGACCTTGTCCAGGAGTTGCCACTACTGTAGTCACTTTGCTGCCATCTTTGTCTCCTAGGAAGCAAGAGATATACAAGTAATTAAGATATATATGTAAACAAGATGACTAACAAAACTGAGATAGAAGAGGCAAAGGCAAAGACTAAAACCAGCATGTGCATTACAGAGAAAGATAAAAATCCTGATAAAAGACAAAGAAAAGACCCCATCGTCTCGATTATTGCTAACAAATATATTCTCTTTCCAGGCACAAACAGCTCAGCAATAAAATGTGATGCATGATGGAGACTAGGACCTGTTTTTACTGATTAACATTAAGTAGTATTAAACAAGGATGTTATGAAAATGAAGCATTTTCTCATATTCCTGTAACTAGATACATCAATTTGTCATATACCCTGCAGTGCAGCACTCACTCCTTATAGGCACGTACCTGGCAACATAAACAGAAGTACTGACAAAGTCTGACACAAACCCATCTACATGTAAAGCTTCAGCTTTCCTACATTAGGAAACAAAACCTTTGCCTCTGCTGGCATTGTGCACCTGAAGTGAAATCTAAGCTGCACTGTACAGCACTGCCCTGCTCCACCCTTCTTCCATGCCTGGGCTTCTCTGCAAAGACAGGAGACACTGGGGCAGGGGAAGGAAGCAAGAGAAGTATGAGAACAGCATGAGCTTATCTTGCATCTTGACATGAACCTAACAGATAGGGATGTGCACTCGTGATGCAAGATTATGGTGGACATTACTCAGGTCAATGTGCTGTGGTGCAGGTGCAGTAGCCGTGGGTTCCATTAGCCAGCAGCCAACTACATAGGAAAGTGGCTGTGAAGATGCCCATCACAAAGCAAAGCCACTATTACCTACTCTCAGCACCACTATCACCAACAGTTTGATTTTGGTTTAGGCATTTTGCATGCATACACTGGACATTTACTGTCCTGCAGTTATAACAGTTCAGGTTACAGAATCAAACAAGGCTGCAAGAAAATTTTTAAAAATGATGTTCCTCCACAGGCACTCTGCAGCTCTACAGAAACTGTGCTCAGTATGTGCTCATCACTTCTACTCACTAAGTTTTCATTCTACAGCTTTCCCAGGAAGTCTCTCTCCACAACTCATGTATTTAGAAAGAGTTATCTAACAGATAGCCCAAATCATCTTAAGTGCAGTTTAGGTGAGATGATCCCTGCTCAGCTCCCAGAATGCACGGAAAATGGCACAGCTCCTTCCTGCCCTCTAATCTACATCCCCACCTCAGCTTAAAATATGTGAGGGGAGTGCAAAAAAAACCAAACCAACCCAAAACCAACAAACCAAATAAAAAAGTTAGCATGATGGAGGAGTTATTTATCTTTGGGGGACCTCTCAACTCACTGCTAAAACTCTCACAGACACACCATCCAAAACTAGATCATGCCCTGGAGGCTTACCTCAGCTGTACCCAGCACGCTGGTGACTCTTATGTCCACCTTACAACATACTTGTTTGTACAGCCAAGCACAATGTTTGCAGCTTGTGCAATGCTGCAGCCTGGTTGACTTATCATCAGTTTGTGTACCAAACTCTCCTCTCCAGAGCTGCTGCCTGTCCAATCCTCATCCACTTTCCACTTACACACCTGATTACTCTTATCAAAACCTAATATTCTGCATTTGCCCTGACTGAACCAGATCCAAGGTTACTTAACACTCTTTTGCCAGCTTGCATCCTTCGAGAAGTCTCCACCAGAACGAGATACTACATGAAGTTTATCTAACAAATTGGTGAAATCCAGTGAATCCCATGAAACTGCTTAAAGATGATGCAAAATCCATTAGCTATTTCGTCCTAATTCTATATTGAATGAACAACTTAAATAAAACACATTAGTGTGAAGGGTGTCAAATTACACGGCAAGCATAACACAGCAAGTACAGCCCTTCCCCAAAATACGCAGAAGGCGAGATGCAGATTTATACATTTAAAAACAGAGAAACAACAACAAAAACCTGAACAGAACCAAAACACTGGGAAAAAAATCAGAAAGATTAATGTCTGCTAAGGAGAGTGAAGAGCATAAATGGAAGCAGATTAAAGCTTCAAGGAAAATTCACTCTCCTGTTTGGTAACTGTAAGAAGTAAATGGATGAAAGCCAGGAAAAGAAAGAAAACAGAGAGGAGGTTTGGTAAACAAGTTGGAAGTGTAATTCTGATTGTAGCCCTGCACATTATTTGCCCAGATGTTCTATGACCAGCAGTTGTAACTCAGCACATATAAATAGGTGACACCTGCTTTACTACAACAATCCGCTTAATTTAAAAAAATAATCCCCTACTTCCCATTTTTGGAGGAGGGTTTTTTGTTTCACCTTGGTCACAAGGCCAGAATATCAAGATAATTGTGCATGAGGTTCATTCCTCACTTTCAGAAACAGCAAGACTATTGAAGTCTTAGAGGTAAAAATGTCCCTGGCAATACTAGTTGAGATATGAAGTATTTGGTATCAAGGGATCTGCCCTAAGGACACTCTTCAAATTGCAGTTTGCTTAAAGACCTCCTCAACCACAAAAGCAAGCCCTGAATTTAAGACCATGTTAGATGGTTCTTCCCAACATGGCACCGCAGCAAATGAGGAGCTTTACACAATCTCCTTTATGTCCACAGACAAATAGCTTCTTAAAAGTGTAGGCACTGACACTTTAATTTGCTACGGCTAGAATGACTTTGTTTTTTTACCGGAATGTTAGAGAGCATTAAGCCTCCCAGATGTTTCGCACTGCTTCCTTTCAATAAACAAGTTTTCATCTCATTCCTTTCACCTCTTACTGGACTATCAGACTTTATGGCCCTAGTGGATTAAATGAAGAATTTGAAAGGATGCTGTACTCTGGACACCTTTGATTTTAGAATCATAGAATGGTACAGTAGGAAGGGACCTCAAGGATCATCTAGTTCCAACCCCTTGCCATAGGCAGGGACACCTCCCACTAGTACAGCTCACTCAAGGTCTCATCCAATCTGGTCTTGAACACCTCCAGGGAGGGAGCATCCACAACCTCCCTGGGCAACCTGTGCCAGTGCCTCACCACCCTCTAGGGTCTAGGTCTACCACAGAACTAGAACATTAAAATGCAAAAAATAAGGACAGACCCAACACCGAAATAGAGCTCTTAGAGTACAGCCCTCTGAGGAGGCACTAGTTATTTGTCTAGAGGCTGCTGCAATCTAGGGCCAACAGCAATACGACCTGATTTTGGTGTAACAACAAAGCAGATTCACATGACTATACAACCATTATCTAGGCAAATGATCATGACAAAAATCACAGAACGGTAGGGACTGGAAAGGACTGCTGAAGATCATCTACTCCAGCTCCCCTGTGCTAGAGCAAAATCACCTAGAGTAAATCATACAGGAATGCATCCAGGTAGGTTTGAAAGTCTCAAGAGAAGGAAACGAGACCACCTCTTTGGACATGTGGTCCAGCACTCTGCCTTCTCAAAAGAAAATTCTTCCTGAAGTTTAAGTGGAGCCTGCAGTGTTGTAGTTTATGGCCATTGCCCCTTGTCCTGTCACTGGGCGTCACTGAAAAGAAGTGAGCCACATCCTCACGACCTCCAGCCTTTAGACAGTGACAAGCATTGGTAAGATCCCCTTTCAGTCCTCTCTTTTTCAGTGGTTTGGAAACAAGGAACGCTCAATTTGTGCAAAGAAAACAGTCCAGTCCAGTTACAAGACTACAGTTTATCAGAGCATCAGTACAAGGTCTATTTTCCAGTATCTTTGTGTAACCTTAGAATAGCTACTGTCATCATTTTACCTAATGCACTTACACTTTCCAGATGAGTATTAATTCCATTGTTTGGAATTCCCCCTACACTTTCCATTTAATGGTCCTAGAGGTGATGGTTGCCTTACTTCTCTTAAGCTGTTTAGCATATACACATAAATGCAAATATAGACATAGATCTACAATTCTTTCTTCTTTCAACTAAATGTATATTCTCTATGTTTTGAGCTTGAAGGGAAGAAGCAATAAATTAGTAGGATGTTCACACCAGTTGTCTTCCTACTTCAGATATAACCTCAATCCTTTGTGCTGTCTACAAACACCACCTTTTTCCCCCTCTTTCTTTTGACTTTGCCTATCTCTTTTCTGCTGAACTTTCTTGCTGGCATGCACACAGTCCTTCCACTTGATAGAAGAATCACAGAATAGTTTCAGTTGGAAAAGATCATCACATCTAACCATGTAATTCTATCAAGTCTGGTGCTAAACCATGTCACTCAGTACCACATCTCTGAAACACTTCCAAGAGTGGGGTTTCAACTTCCCTTCAGGTAGTCGGAGAGCAGCAAAAAGTCTCCCCTCAGCTTTGTGTTCTCCAGACCAAACAAGTCCAGTACTCTTAGCAACACCTTATAAGCAGAATTTACTTAGGTTGTCTTTGAGTTCTAAAGGACCTCACAGACCTACAACACGTTCTCTGCAGCATCTGAGGTCATGTAGCTATCTGTCGTGACTTAATTCAATTATCTTCAACTATCTGTTCCAATTCTCAGTGTCGCCTCCCTATTAAGATATGTCTCCATAGTAAGTCAGCATTGACTACTTTTCCCCTTACCAAGTCTAAGGCTTCTCCACACTTTCATCTTAAAATTTGCCCAATGTTCAATACAGTCAACAAGTCACTTCCACAGAAATTCTATGCTGCTGAATGTAGCCCTTGTTAATATGAATAGGTTACAAGCAACAGCTGACAGTTGTCTGTAGAGACAAGTGACCAGAAAATCTCATGACAACTTCATGAGATTTTATTTTTCAGTCATTGATAATTGAGAATGTTAAAAGATCTGTACACTTTGTGAAACAAAAGTTTTAATAGAAAGCACAAGAAAAGTTACCTGTTAAGATTAGATGCCAATCATTGGATTAGGCTACAAACTAAAGTACCTGGCTTCTTAGATATCTGCTCATGACACAGGAAGGAAGAAGGGTCATCAGCTGCTCTGAGAACTTTCAATGTGACCAACATATGCTTGAGACAATATGCTGCCAGCAGCAGCAATCAGAGTGCTAGATAACATTTTTCTAATCATTTTTCCTGCAGCATTTTAAAAAAAGGTTAATTTACCCCAAAGCTAGTAATTATGAACCATTACAGGGAAGAAAGTTTTTTAAAGTATCTTAAAAAGTACTAGTCATGAACAGTTTTATTAAACAGTTTCCCTTTTTCATCTATGAGCTGTGTGAATGTTGTCTAGTGGGAGGCAGAAGACAAACGAGCATTCAAAGACCAAATCAGGAAGACTCAGGGAATCAAAAAATGAAGACTAAACTAAATAGCGGTTTTGAAACTTATTCTAAGACCTTGAAATTTTGAAAACAGCTCAGGTCAAACACATCAAGTGTGACAATTATCATCCAGAGGAGGCAGAAGCATTTGTTGAATGGATATATATACACACCATGCTTGTTTTAGCACAGGAAATGTCATCTGACTTCTTGACTGTAACTGAATACAGCAATAAAGGAGTGGCCATCAGACGTTACTTAATATCAGTAAAATCTCATTATTTGTATCCAAGGATTTTGGAAGAGCTACCTAAGTAGTCTCAGAAGCTGTGCTAATGTTTGAAAGGAATCGGAACACTCCTGAGAACATCAAGGTGGATGGGATAATTCCGAAACTTTGACAATGATTGCAGATTACATCCCATATTAAATACTTTATTTGCTAACAAATAAAGAAGCAGGAAAATGGCTTATACTGACTGGATTGCAGGACTCCATATTATCAAGGAGATTCTAGGTTCATTTAGAAAACAGAAAAAAAAAATCAGTGATGAAAAAACACTGATTTATGTAGTTGTTTCTGAGTTGCTATCACATCTTAAGTTAACAAAGAAACATGTACACAGAAAAAAGATGATGACTAATCAAATTGTAATACACAAGCCCCTTACTTTCAATTTAGCTATGATATAAAAAAATACAGGAGATCGCAATAGCATTAATTTTTGGTCTCACACTTACTTCTTTTATGAACAACCTGGAGGAAAACCTATAAAGTTCTCAGACAAGATCCAGAGAATATGGATCAATAGCTGGCATTCATCCATTACCCAGGCATACATGAAGCACAGGAATCCAGGACCAAAGGTGATAACCCAAATCAAGTAAAGCCATCCAAAGAGTAACTGCTCTGATTTGCAAAGCATCCCAGCACAAATTCCTAAGCACAACATTGTTACTAAGACCTAAAGCCATCCTTAGCTGTATAAGCAGAGAAACATCAGCAAGAGTTCTTTCCTCTTTGGCACCTGCACACCAGCTCCCCAAACAGTGCACTCCTGACTGCTAAAACACTGAATTAAAAAAATTTAAAGATTCAGAAAAGCATGTCACTTTGAGACTTTAAAAAGAGATAGTTGGAGAATTATATCTAAAAGCTGCCTGTTAAAGGAAAAGAACTTTCAGAGAAGGTTCTGATTTGCAGGTGAAGAAAATAGTACACATAATGACTGGAAACAGAAATTGCCAATGTTTGGGACAGAACTGTAGGTGGACAAACTTAAGGAAATACTTTTCCTCAAGAACTCTGAAAGTTAAGGTTATTTTTGGAACAGATTATTTTAGATTGGAGTCTTTCCTAAAGCATACAACAGACCTGAGCTGCAATTGCTAGGTTTGAAGTAAGAAAGTCAGGATGAACATGACGACTCAATGGGTCTTAAGAAGGTAGAGAAGTTCAACACAGAGTCATAGAACGGTAAGGTTGGAAGGGACCTCAAAGATCATCTAGTTCCAATTCCCTGTCATAGGCAGGGACACCTCCCACTAGCACAGCTCACTCAAGGCCTCCTCCAACCTGGGCCTTGAACACCTCCAGGGAGGGAGCAGCCACAACCTCCCTGGGCAACCTGTGCCAGTGCCTCACCACCCTCACTGCAAACAACTTCCTCCTAACATCCAGTCTAAAACTCCCCTCTGCCAGTTCAAACCCATTGCCCCTTGTCCTGGCATTGCAAGACCTTGTCAATAGTCCCTCCCCAGCCTTCCTTTAGGCCCCCTTCAGATACTGGAAGGCTACTATCAGGTCCCCTCGAAGCCTTCTCTTCTCCAGGCTGCAGAGCCCCACCTCTCTCAGCCTGTCCTTATAGCAGAGCTGCTCCAGCCCTCTGATCATCTTCATGGCCTCCTCTGGATAATCTACAATTTTATTTTTTTTTTCAACCCAGCACTAATGCAATAGTGTCAACACTAAATATGGTGGTTTCCACTATAGTCAAAAAATCTGCACTCAGTTAAAAAAAAACAACCACCAGAGTCACAGTAAAATGACAAATGGTGAAAAAATAAAGCAGTCATTCCTTGGCTTTAACGTTAACGATCAAACCATAGTTACAAATAATTATGTGTTAATTCACTTCAGTTCAATCCAGAGGCAAATAATGAAGACAAAATTTGGTAACAACTGCCAAGACCAGTAAGTTTTGTAAAAGGTTTTTTTAAAACACTTCACCCTGAAATCAAAGATGTCATTGCCTCTAGCTGGACACAAAAGGAGAAAAATAGTTCCACTTAGAATCATAGAATCAACCAAGCTGGAAGAGACCTCCAAGCTCATCCAGTCCAACCTGTCACCCAGTCCTAGCCAATCAACCAGACCATGGCACTAAATGCCCCATCCAGTCTTTCCTTGAACACCTCCAGGGATGGTGACTCCACCACCTCCCTGGGCAGCCCATTCTAATGCAAATCACTCTCTCGGTCAAGAACTCCTCCTAACATCCAGCCTAGACTTTCCCTGGCACAACCGGAGACTATGTCCTCCTGTTCTGTTGCTGGTTGCCTAGGAGACCAACCCCCACCTGGCTACAACCTCCTTTCAGGTAGCTGTAGGCAGCAATGAGGTCACCCCAGAGCCTCCTCATCTCCAGGCTGCACACCCCCAGCTCCCTCAGCCTCTGCTGACAGGGCTGTGCTCCAGGCCCCTCACCAGCTTAGTCAACCTTCTCTAGACACTTTCCAGTACATCAGCATCTCTCTTGAATTAATTTCTACACCTTTCACTTGTAATCTGAAAACCCAAACTGTTGGTACCTCGACATTTTGCTCACTAACTTCTAAAATAGCAATATAAATTCAGAGTATTAAGTTCTACGTTTATGCAGGAGACAGTTGCAAAATAGAGTAAAAAGTAAGCACAACATCAGTGGCTGACCTCTCTCTAGTAAACTGTATCAGCACTAAAAATGAAGCAGCAATAGCACAGAAAGGTAACATAACTTTACTAGAAAAACAGTAACTCAATTGACCTGTGTATTCATAACTTTGAGGTCAGTATGCCATCAGGAAAAAGAAACTAAACACATTTCCAGGAAAAGTGTGACATGTAATGGCATGCCACATATGCCTGCATTTGATACAGTAAACATAAAACTACATCAAGATGTATTTTTTTTAATGTAGCTGTTGGAAAAATAAACACCCTACAATTTAACTAAAGGAACAGCACTTGGATTTACTGTATCTCAGTTCAGTTATTCCAAATGTCTTTGGATCCTTAAGTCTCCCCTTTAAGACAACCATGCATTTCCAAGGAAAGTATTCGATTCACTCTTTGAAAGCTTAACTCTAAAGACTGTAAACAAGCCTTTAGGGAAAAAAAATTTAAAAATTAACGAGGTACTTAGCAGGTCCCAGAACATTCACATGATAGGTTTGTTAAAATGTCCACTACAAGGTCACATGAAGCTCTAAGGCATTGAGTTTCTACAGGTATTTAGGTCTTAACTAAAGAATCCAAAGCACAGCACAACACAGCACTGAGCATTCAGTTGTGCTGATCTACTCCAGCATAAGTTTGACCCTGAACAATTGAAAAAAAAAAACCAAACCAAAACCAACACCAAAAAAAAAGCCAACACAAAACCAGCAAAAGGAACAAGGACTGAAAGAGCCTTGTTGATCTAAGCTTGATGCCTATCATGCTGGTCATAAAATGACCTCTTCAGGACCCAGTTGTGACAGCTGGGATTCAACAGCCAGTTGCTTAAACCACCCACCACCAAATCCCAGTATGCCACCATCCTACGAACCTGCAAACCAGGTAGCTGAATATAAAAGGGATGTTTACTTGCAATGTAATTTGTCCTTCCTACGATTGCATAAGGTGGTGCCCACACATTTCTAAAGCATACCTAAGGCTTGTTTTAACCATGTCTCAGCAATACACAGCTTGATTTGAGCACTCTTGTCATGGTAAACCTAGACCACTACAGTAAATTTCTAAGAAGAGTTTTCTCAAACTGTAGTTAACACCGAGGTCGAGGGAGAAACTCTGCCCTATTACCTCAGGGAGTAGCATTAAAGGAATTCTTTTCTGTGACTAAACAATATATCCCAGAAAAGGCTTACACTTAAATTTCTGCTTTGGAAAAAAATACAGTGGGGTTTTATAAGCAGCCTCGTGCTTGTTAACAGGCTATTTTTAGTAGACACTCTTTCCACTCTCCTCCCCTCCCAACACTGGCAAACCCACCACACAAGTTATCTAGCTACATAAACCAATTTTAAACTTAGATAAGGTGATTCCACAGATTAGGAACAAGTGCCCAAGCAATCATGAAAGCATATTTTTATAATCTCAGGCTAGGCCATTCCTGGCCCAAGGAGTTTACAGATGAAACACAGCACAAGAGACAAGAACAAATAGGCAGTGAGTGGAAACTGTATGACGACATCATCTTAGCATAAGCCTGTGGCCTCAACAGTGTCTCCGTTCGCTATATAGCTCAGAGTTAATTGCTAGCTGTGAAATTAAGACTACACAGTACCAGGATTTCTTATTTGAAGTTTCCTTTAGTAGTTTGTCCCTCTTACATCATCAGGGAACATGGTTTAGCAAACATTTGCCAGAGACAACTATAGCAGTTCAGCTGACACGTAATAACTTATAAAACCCCTGTAACTGAGCCCTGACAGGGCACAGGAGAACCCCAAGTTACAAACAGATCATGTTTACCCACTTGTTCGTGCCATTCAACAGTTGACCCACAACAAGTGCCTTCTGGCAAAGCTAATGTAGTGAATCCATCATTGTGTATCTACCTACATGCCTACTTTAAGAGCACTGTTAGACCCACAATCTCTTTGCCCTCAAAGACCAAGAAAATTATAAAAAGCAGAGGTGGGTCCTTGAAGACCTACAATCTTCCCATCAAAATATCTGTTATGGCCTGTAAACCTTTCACTAAAGTAGTTTCTTGAAAACCACTTAAGTAGGAGGATGTCAACTTGATGGAGACCTCCTTGGTTTATTTACTATAGTTGTTGAATCCATTTAAATTAATGTACGTGATTTAACCAAGTAAAACAGAGGTAATCTCTGTTTTCCTTTTCATTCCCTCTCTGCATCCCCTAACAGGTTTCTAAGGCACAAGACTGTACCATTAAGAAAGACTCAAAGAATAGCTTCAAGTTGACAAGATCATCTTTCAATCATGTTTATGACAGCAATGCTTATGTACCAAGTGTGAACAGGACCCCACTGCACTAGGCACAGTTTTGGGAGTAAGAGACAACTCCTGCCCTGGCATGCTTGCAGCCCAGCCTGAAAAGCAGACAGACAGACCTAGGCTGACACACTACAACACAGAGATGAGAACAGTGTAATGGTCAGTTGTTTCAGACAAGTGCCACAGTTACTTGAAAAAGAAGGTTGGAATAATGAGAGAAAAATACTTGAAAGGGAACAGGTTGAAAAGAAGCGGAGGCAGGGAACAGCAAAGAGGGTTGGTCAGGTCATGGTATGTGTGGTGGCAGAAAGCACCTCAAACCCCAGAAAAACGTGAGAAAAACACCAGAACCATACTAAAAAAAAAAAAAAGAGAGAGAGAAAGCATTGAAAAGCAGAAGCAAGAGTAGAGATTCAAGGAGGGAAGAGAATTTGGAGCAGGGCTATTGTCAGATTAACGCCACACGAGAAAGCCTCACAGAGCACTTGCTGTCACCACTGCTGCAGGCAGCCCAGGCCAGCAGAGCCTCCAGATAGTTCTCTTTGGCCTCTGCGGCCCCTGCCAGATCACAGAGCTGGGGAGGAAGGAGCGGGGCAAGAAGCACGTAGTTCCACAACTGATAGAGTCTCTTTGGCAAAGTCCCTTCTAAGACACTGCTGCAGTTATCTGTCACAGCATCCAATTATTGGCACAAAACTGTACCCTTTAAACTTTTAGACAAAAAACCCCTGGAGCAAACTCTGTTCTTATTAGTAATATACAGGTTCTTGAAAATCTGGGTGCAATGGGCAGTAACACCCACTTGAACCTGCCCTTTTCCTCCTGGGAAAAGGCTCACCTCTAGCCCCAGTGATCAGGGTTCTGATACATTCTTCTACTCTCCAGAACACAGGAGGACTTTTAATTATCACTTCACAATTTCTGCCAAGTACTCTGCAATTAGTCCTGCCCTACAAGAGCCTGATGATTTTTTTCAATCTCAAACTTCACTAAACAGGACAGGAACCAGGAACTTGCCACCAGGAAGACCAGGAAACAGCATCACAGTGAGAAAGAGACTGTCTCCAATCTCACACAACAGCCAAAAAGCAAAGACTGATGAAGCTAGTTGCAGAAAGGCATTCATTTGTCAGCTATTTTTTAAATCACTGGAGAAGGAGTAAGAAAATTGCCAACTGTTCTCAGCTATACTCATTGAAAAAAGAATCAGTGAGTAGCAGCTAATCTAAATCCGTATGATAAACCACAACCTGTGGTTGAACACCATTTGAAGTCAAAGAGCCACTGTGGACATTTCTAACAAACCCAAAATCAAGTTGTGCTACACTATTCAATTCACGCTCCAAGAGACTACACAGACTCTGCACTGGTCCTTCAGATTATGTCACAGAACTGCACAGAAATGGAACAGGTTACCTTAGGTTAAAGATGGCTTTGAAGTCAAGGAGAGCATTATCTCAATTAAAATTAAAAAGCTGTAGGCATGCCATTAGTGCAATGCAGATATTATCCATGGCAGGAATAGCTATCTTGGTGAAGGAGCTCTTATTACAGATGAGGCAGCATTTTAGAAGCTAGGTGCATAAAACTTTTCCTCATTGGCAAGTCTTGCTTTTTTATTTAAAGTAATAAGAAACAGCAGGTCAAGAAGAGCAAGAGAACTAGGCGTTAAACACCTGTAAAGCTATTTCAAGGTAATCAGAGAAACTAGAGCTCATTTTCACATTGATCAGATTATGTATAAAGTGAGGGTTGTTGCCTAATAGGATGATCTTATTTCCCACCTTCATACACCTGCCACAGCAAATATGGCAATATTATAGTCTGAGGATGAGTCAGTTTAGCTTACTGATATGACAAACTAATCCATCTCCAAAATAAAACAATCCTCAAATCAGCAAGCTGAACTGACTCATCTTAAGAACAGGCAGTTGTTAGATCTGACAAGGGGAAGAACAGAGGAGACTGTTCTTCACTGCATATACTCCCATTTAAGCCACGCAAAGAGTAACACGAACCCACACCCTTGGACTTAACCCTGTGGCAGAGCTGCAGCCTGCAAAGGTGGCTGCCGTCGGAACGGCAGTGCTGGTCCTCCCATCTCTCCTTGTCCCTCAGCATGGCATTGTGCTGGCACCAGGTACCAAACAGCTGCTATCAGAGGGTGAGCTGCATCAGAACCGATATGGTCAAACAAAACTCCTTGCCCTGATTCATGACACACCAGTATGAGTACTCAGGCTGGCAGAAGGTGGTGGTGAAAGGAGGCACCACGGCCAGAGCCGTTCCTCCTGCTTGGCAGCCTGAAACAGTCAAATTGCAGGCTCAAGCAAACCAGAGCCACGGCACCTGACACCACATCCACTGCTTTCTGAAAGCAAAACATAAGCTCAAGACAATCGAGCAACTGAGTAATACTTCAACTATGGTTGACAGGGTGTGCCACATTTTACCTGAACAGGAATTTATTCCGGAAAATAATTGTCCTGCCTTAAAATGCACACTTTATCTAATAGCATTATTTCATCTTATTAATGAGTTTATCTCCTCCCCCCCTCAGACACAATACGCCTACTTCAGTAAGTCTCTTTTTTCCCCTCCCCAAAGTGAAAGAACAATAACACAATTCAAACCACAGAAGTAGTTTCCAAACATTTTATTGCAATATACGGATTTTACTAAAACAAATCCCACACAATAGGAATTAATTCTCTCCACAAAGAAAAAAAAAAACATGCACAACAGCAATATTTCTCATAGAATGAGCCCAGACATCTGGAGATTCAATTCTCTTCTGCAAACACATGAGCAGACTAAGGTTTTCTGGGACAATCTCCACACAGCTGAAATTCTCAAAACTGTTCCTGCAATTGTTTGTTAAGGAAGACGACTGGAGCTCGAAATCCTAAAATAGACAGGTATCTGGAAACGGGGAGAGGAAAGCAGGATCATTTTAGAAAAAATCCTATTATGCAGCCAAGTAGAAAAGCAACTAGCAAAAATAGACCCTTCCCAAATTCTGCAAATTTCCATGCCAGAAAGAAATTACTACTTTTGAAGGTATGACAACACAGAAAATAAATGATACTAAGAGAAGCCTAACACCACAAGAGAAAATTTTGAGAAATTAGACATTTACATTGTGTCTGTAAAAGTAGCATACTTATCCAGAAGAGGTTTTTCAAGTGCTGCTGTTCCAAATCTATGCAGGTTTTGAAAGCACCTGAAGCTTTCTTCCCAGCAGGGCACCAAGTTTCTTTGATTAGAATTTAATTGTCTTTGAGGAAAAACACAGGTCTCCGGACTGCTAGCTCTTTCTTTTCTTTATTTTTATATATATATATTTTAAAATGTATATTATATTTTTATATAGAAAATATAAGGTATATAAATATATTTTTCATATATAAAGTAAATAAATATATATATTAAAAAATATAAATCTCCTCATTCTAGGTATCTCAAGAAAGATAAGCCAGGCGCTACAAAGCCAAGACAGTTGGTACATGCAAAGGGTTTCCATTTCCAGAAGGACATAATGGAGCATATAATTTCTCTACTGCTCTTGCAACTGCAGAATAATGGGTCTGCTTTATCTTAGGACAAGTAAGGAAGCTACTTTCAACACAATAATGCAGATGTCCACATCAAAGGAAAGACAGATGAGTAATCTCATGCTCTTTTGCAGAGGAGCGTTTACCTGGCTCAGAAGACAGAACTAAAAAAGCACTCTGAAGAACACAATTCCTCTACAAGAAAGGCAACACTCCAATACAATACCAAGATAAATGAAGCACAGAGGAGACAGCGTAAGTTTATCTATCCTATTTTCCCATCTCTTACAGCACCAAAACGTTTAAGAAGAGCACAAAACAAGCCAAGACTGCAGGCTGAGCCAACTCAGTGTGCTCTTTCAGCCCTTTCACCTTCCCAAGCAGTATCTCTGGGTTTTTCTTTCTGACCCAGCCTGAGATCTAGAGATATGACATGTAATAAGATACCAAATAATTTCTGGACAGGCATAAGAACTGACATCTCTAAAGCATGTTAGTCTCAAGAATATCCAGTAAAAAGCTGAAATACCACCTCAACATCTACAGCAGAAAGTACTGACAACTCTGGTCAAAGTCAAAAGATGAGTAAAGTATGAGCATCCTAGGCAGCACCCAGACACGTTTTAGTAAGCAGAATTATTTTCACCATATTCAGAATTTCATCTTGAGATTGGACAGAAATTTAAAATGTAAATTTGACTGAAGTCATTAAACTAAATAAGATCAGAAACAGTGTTCATTTGGGAGCAGAAAACAAATCATCACAATAGTATAAGATAAAGATCAAGTAACATTGACTTAGGAGTTGAGAAGGCAGCAATTCTTGGAAAGGAGCATATGGAATATGCTTGAATGCTTGCATTTCAGCTGAGACAGGAAGTGAGTCTTGAGCAGAAGTTGCTTTCCACACTGGCAGCCACTCACCTATAAACCTAGAGTGAAATTATATCAAGACATTACAGTCTGGCACTACAGCAAATGTATTGAACGCATAAATAAAACTTATCACAGAGAGATTTCAGTAAAGGCAAGATGACATTTGTCATCATAAAAAGTCGTGGGAAAAAAAACACCACCAAGTAGAAAAACATGTTCGCATTTCCGTTAAAAATTCTTACAAAATACACTTCTTTCTCCCTTTTGTAGAGACATTTTTCTGAATAAACATACTCGTCTAATAGTCAAATCAGTAACTGACTTTTCTCTGCTAAAAAGATTCCTGTCAAATTAACTATACTGTCAGGAAGATCTATGGGTAAGGTAAGAACATGCTCTCCAAATACAGTTTTTACAAACTGACTGTGAACAAAGACAAAGTATCTTAGATTTTCATAACAATCTAAGGAACATTGCTAATAAAAAGCATCAGTCACCAGAATTAACAGTATTTGCATTCACAGGCTCTCACACAACTAGAAAAAAGGCATACTAAGAACGCCGCTTCTGTGGTTTTAAAGACAGAAGTTACATATACACTGAGTTTTAAGAGTTCCAAGTTACTCCTTTCAACCTCACAATCCATCCTCCTTCTATGTGCCCAATTGCAAACGAAGTCCTAACAGAAGCTACAAAGGACAGACTGATGCAGCATGTGCAAAATACACACAACATTAAAAGAAAAATCTGCAGCCATGTTCAACACAGAATAGGCTCCATCTTTCAGAAATCTGCCATAAGCAAGTCCAATTATGAGAAAGAAACATTTAACAGAGCTTTGCCCTTATGACAAGAATTGTTTAAACGCAGATGCTTGTAGGCGCAACAAACAAGTTGCTCTCCAGGGCTTTTCAGCCATCATTCCCATCTCCAATGGGATGGCTCTGCTTCAGCACTAGAACACAGAATCACAGAATGTTAAGGTTGGAAGGGACCTCAAGGATCATTTAGTTCCAACCCCCTGCCATAGGCAGGGACACCTTCCACTAGTACAGGTCACTCAAGACCTTGTCCAACCTGGCCTTGAACCCTTGTAAAAAGAGTCTCCATCTTCTCTGAGTCATACCTTAATTACTGGAACATGGTGATAGGGTCTTCCATAGCCACCTTTTCTCAAGGCTGAACAAAACCAATTCTCTCAGCCTTTCATCATATGGAAGTCTTCTCTTACCAGCAAGATATATGTGTCTTGACAACTGTGCACCTGCAACTTAGTTTAGGTAACAGTCAAGGCCAAAAGACAATTCCTGAACAAAAGAGGAACTTGAACAAGCCTTCTCATGGCCACTTCCACAGCAATCCAACTCAAGATTACATGGATAGACCAAATGAACTGCTGGAGGATACACTGGTTCAATCTATTTCTGTTCAGTAAGTACCTGTTATTTTACTTTCCATTATTCCAATTTTAAAAACCCCACAATCTGTAGGTAGCATAAAGGTTATTCTAATAGTGAAACAATTTGTTGTCTTCCACATTTCCTACCAGGATTCAATAATGACTTACTGTCACAAACATAAGTCTATCTAGATCAGAGCAACACTGCAAGAGTTCAGGATTCTATTATTATACCCTATGGCCACAAGTCAACATTTACTGTGTATTACATATTTGCACTTACACAATGGCTCTGTACCAAAAACGGAAGCAGTGAGCTTCAAGCAAGTCACATCACAATCATCACAGTAGCCAAAACTGCAAAGTGTTCTTTATGAAAAATAAGGCTAAGACTCCTAACTCACCAGTCTTACATAAATGTGCAGTTGCACACAGTTTTTCTCTGGTAGCTAAGTCAGATTAAGAAGTCTCCCACACAAGCACAGTAGATTATTCCTCTCCCTACTACCATAATTTATCATGCACTAAATCATGCTGATGAAACTGTTTGTGTGGTTATGCTATAAACATCAATGAAGTAATTTGGATGGAAATCAAGCTGGTTTTTTTGTCATAGAACATAACACACTTGCAAGACTGGATCACCTCACTGACTGAGTTCACAGCATAACTGTGGAAAAAGTTGACTGAGGGCAGATCAGAGGCAGGCAGGAGAATTAAACCAGCCTTCCCAATAGTAAAATTAATGTACAACTTTACTCAAAAAAACCCAAACAAATGGACAATGAGGACCTGTTTGGGGTGGAAAACTGGGAAGAGATTAACTTAAGGAAGTCCAACATGGATAAGTGTAGGGTACTTAATCTGAGAAGGAATAAGCCCCTGCATCAGTAAAGGTTAAGGGCTGACATGCTGGAAAGCAGCTCTGGAGAGAAAGACCTGGTGGGTAACAAATGCACTATGAGCCAAAAGCACGCCCTTGTGGCCAAGGTGGCCGTTGTTATCTTGGGGTTCCTTCAACAGGTCAAGGGAGGTTCTCCTTCTCCTCTACTCTTACCTACTGAGACTATACCTGTATTGTGTCCAGTTCTGAGGCCACCAGTTCAAAAGAGTCCAGCAAAGAGCTACAAAGATGATTAGGGGACTGGAGGGACAGAGAACTGGGCACGTTTAGCCTGAAGATGATTGAGAAGGAATCTTAACAATACTTATCAATACCTAAGGGGTGGGGGGAAAGAGAATGGGCCTGGGCTCTTTACTGGTGGTGTCCAGTGATAGAGGAAGAAAGGGGCAACAGACACAAACAGGAAAACAGGAAGTTCCAATTAAACACAAGGAAATACTTCACTTAGGAGGGTGCTAGAGCACTTCAATAGGCTGCCCAGAGACATTGTAGAGGCTCTTCCAAACATTTTCAAAACCTGCTTGAGTAAGTTTCTGTGAAACCTGTTCCAGGTGAACCTGGTTTAGCAGGGGACTGGACTATGGGATCTCTAGAAGTCCTTTCCCCCCCACACCTTTCTGTGATTCTGTAAGAGAGTAAGGTTTCTCAGCCTTAACTGCCACTACCAGAACAGACCTGCCTTTAGCCCAAATGCCAGGAGCAGATCAGCATTTGCCATTTTTTCATAAAACAAAAAGAAAAAGAGACAACCCCCAAATGGTTCTGATAAATACTGCTTCAGTCATATACACACAGGAAACCACGTGTCTAATCTGGGTCTGATATGCCATATCCATATGCTATCCAAACCCATGCTTTTGCACATGCCAAGTCAGGAGAAATAACTTGCAGGTTTCTTTCAAGTTCTTTGATCATTGGCCTGGTGGGCTCTCCAAGACTGCAGCAGGGATCTTAAGAGCTACTGACTGCTAAATATGATCTCCATCTACGGGATGACTGCAGACATAAGGCCATAGCAAATAACCTGCTGGGGTAAGTTGAAAATGGTTTTGGCAAAGACAAACCCTGCTGGCACTCCAAGAAAACAGGTAAAGGGATCCAAGGAAAACACTAAATAATATTTAGACTTTCAAAAAGCCCAGGCTGCTGCTTTAACATCCTGTAGCAAGAAGTCAAGTTGCCTGGTTATAGAGGAACAGTCCATTTATAGGCAGAAAACTGGTTGAAAACTAGGAAGCAAGGGTTAAGACTCAGCCAACTTTCTACCATAGAGAAGAGTCAACAGCAGAGCTGACCTGGCAGCACTGCCAGGACTCATTCTGTTCCACATTTTCAGTGACCTGGATAGAAATGCACAGGGAAATTCTCCCAGTCTGCAGATAAAGCTAAGTTTTCTCATGTTGGCCAGCTGCAACAAACTACAAACTCTAGAAAGATGTCACTAAGATGAATAAGCAAAGAGTGACAGAAGCGTTTACCTGCAAATAGATTTAAGACAATATACATGAGACCAAAAAAAGGTCATGCTTCCATGTGGACTTTACAGCTGGGATTTACAATTCAAAAAAGTGATCTTGCAGTCAACATTTACAGTCCTCTGAAATTACTGACTCAGCATGCAAGACTTGCCGGAAGTGTCACCTATATAATGGACATCAACACAAAGAAAGTGAGAATGAGGTATAAAGTAATTTTGCTGCTATGTGAAGACCTAACGCACTGCAGTCTTAAGAACTAAGATGTGGAGACAGGAATGGATTACAGGACGAGCAGAATTTGGAAAGCTACAGAAAAGGACAATTAAAAGATTGGAGAGACAGAGAAACTGCCTTGGGAGAAAACACTGAAGAGGCCAGGCCTCTCCAATTAGGATGCAAGATAAGGGATGAGAGTGCAATACATTCAACGCTTACAAAAAGCTGATGGCAGCAGGTGAAACCACCATTGCTGGCAATGAAGTCTGGGAATCTATTACCTCATGATGATGAGCAGATGAAAAAGGGAACAGATGAGCATATAGCCTCTAATGATGTCAGCCTGGTGAGTGGATGCTAGAACAGTTGGAGGGCAGTAACTTGGAGTGACCGTGCATGTTTTCCCCAAATAGCAGCATCACTGTTGAAAACCACGTATTTGGCCACATGAACAACTAACCTGATATACTTCAGTATTTCTCATCTTCTAAATCAAAACTGGAAAAGAAACGCTAGTGTTAAGTATTTCAAACAGATTTAATGCAAGGAAAACTTCCTAAAACAATTCAGTGACCTAATTTCCATTATAGCCTTACAAGGTGACCCACTTTGCCAAAAGGCATAGATACTAAGTTAGATGTGGTGAGGAGCTTAGCTTTTGGGATGGAGGAGAGTGAACAGGAAGAAGACAAGCTCAGCAGTCTCAATTATACATTACTCCAAGCACTTAAGAGTCAAGAAAAGCTTGCTTCTGAAATAGCTACACATCTCTATGCCACAGGCTCCATCCCTGAAAGCTTCAATGTCAAAGGCAGCCCTGATTAGAAGTGGGCTGCCTGGACAACCAACCACATTTACAGTTCCTTGATGTCATCTCAAGGGAATTCCACCCAGAGAAAAACACACCTTTAAAAGGCAACGTTTATTTCTCCACGAAGGCCTACCCTCTCCAGGCAAATGTTAAATCAGGAGGGAGACAAAACCAGGCTTAGAACAACTGAGTCACTGCCCAGTGTGTCTCAGCTGCGTAAGTTTCTTCAGAAGAGACAAGGCCACATTAAGCACTTTTAGATGCCTGCTTTCAAATACTAGCAAACACTAGTATTCATCTCTGCCTTGGAAATGCCATGTAAGCAAGAAGGGAGTAAGGTTTTTATGCTAACTTCTGATTATGAACAGTTCTACAACCTACTCTTCTGATCCAGATCTCCTGAGTACCTAGTGAACACATTGGTTTATTCCTTTCCATTGTTTTCCTTCACCTGCTCTGTTTCACCACTTTCTGCTCCTACTATAAGGCATGACAGAAGAGAAGCAAGCAGAGACATGCTCTGAAAGCATCTGTATTGACACAGTCTCTGGAGAAATATCTTAAGGTGATGAAATGTGTTCTATTACTGGTCCTGGCTAGGCAGAGTTGTCATCTCCTTGAGCTGCACTTCAGGGCAGAGAGGGCATGTGAGTACAGAGCCAGTACTCCTGGGGATGGCTTTGGTCTCTTTTTCTTTACAAGACGGTCTGCAAACTTCTGTCAACACAACATCAGATTGTCATGGACAACATAATACGTGTCTAGAGTATACAACTTCTTACCTTGACAAAGCTGCTACACAGAATAAAAGTCCAAGAAATATTGCAACTCAAAACAGTAGTTTGCTCTATGAGATTAGACAACAATAACCTAATTCCAGCCAACAGAAAGCAGTAAGGTAATGTATTTCTGTACTATTTTTATGTTCATTTATTCAACGAGAGGAACCAGGGAAAGTTTTAGTGGTTGTTTTAGTTGTGTACCAGTCTATCTACAGAGTCTTTATTTTAGTAACATTTACCATATTGTCTGGGGAATTTTTTAGAGTTGGGGGTTTAGAGACTTTTCCAATTAAATATCAAAGCAAGAAAAATAAAGGAAAACACTAAGAATTATTTGTCATCGCACTGGGCAGAGACAGTACACTAGAGAACTTAGGAAATAACTCACTGAATTTTTTTGTCAAGTAACACAGCTAAGGAAATAAAGGCAATAAAAAGGCTAAACTCTGTATGTTTATTACTGCTACCTTGAATATATTTTATTCCTTTGAGTCTATGATCACTTGATCATACAAAATCGTTCAGGTCTTAGAAATAATCCACATTTCTCATCACATGGTTAAGCAGGAACCCTGGGTAATACAAAGAGTCATAACCCTAAAGAAAAAAAACACCTAAACTTCTTTCTTCTATCTCAAGGGAGAGGAGTGTCATAATTCTGAGCAGTACTGTTTGTGATCAGTTGACAATTACAAAGTTTGGTACAACCACCAACTTTTGTTTGTTTTAATACAAAACATAGCCAACTAGAGCTCAGCACATTTTGGTTTACTCAAAGGGCAAGCACAAGTCCAAATTCCTATAAAACTGCATTACAGTGAACTTCACAAATTTACTGAATTTAAACTGAAATTATTTTCTTTAATATACTGGTGTAATGTTCCAGACCAGTAACTTCCACCAGCTAGAAACTTAATTGCAAAGTTTCATAGAATGTTTTGAGTTGAAAGTGACCCTGAAGATATTCTAGTTCCAAACCCCTAGCATTGACTGGGGCACCTTCCACTACACAAGGCCTCAATTCAACTCGAGCACCTCCCTGGGCAACCTGTTCCAGTGTCTCACCACCCTTACTGTAACGAATTTCTTCCTAATACCCAGTCTAAATCTACCTTCATCAATTTCATTCTCTCTATTCCCTACTTTGTATTCCCATATTATTTTCCTGCTTGCTCAAACTCCTTCAGATTTGCTCCTTTCAGCAATTCCCTCCTGTTTATTCCTTGTATGGGATCCAGAACTATGGTAGCAAGTTCTCCCATCTGAGGGAGTCGGATGGGGGCAAACTAGGAGTACCCCTCTGCATGTCTGACTTTCTATTCTAAGCTGTTTAAAGAGGTGAGCAGCACAGTCAATTGTGTTATTTCAGCCTTCCTTGCAGATATACAGCCTTCCTGTGATTAAAAGCAAAGCTTACTTGCACAACCAAATGCATAACATGTTCATAAACTACATAAACGTATATAAAGCAGCCAGGAAAGGCCCTATCACACAAGTGATTCTCCTATTCAGCTGCACATCAGTTTTCCAACAGCATTATTTTTTCCCTGAAAGAATTACTGAACACCTACCCCATTTTACTGAAAATTCATCAAGCAATCACTAGTAGCCTGTGGTGAAGGGACACTGATTACTCATTTTAGAATTTACGTTTTCTCAGGATTTAATTTCGTCAGAAATTTTCCAAACTGTCAAAGACCACAGAAGAAAAAAGAAAGAGTGGCTGAAGAGGCTCCAAGCATGGATGATTCCAGGTGGTTGGGCAGACCCTCATCATAAGAACTGCCTTGCCCACACCACACCATAACCATACCTGCAGTAACTAGTTTAATACCAGGACCAGACAGAGGGCAACCAGCTAACAAGCCAGTAACTGCTTTCTTAAAGCTATTATGCTGCCATTACATTCAAACCCCAGTCAACTCACTTAAGAGATGGACTCAGTTTTAGCCTCTGGCTATGTTTTAAAAGATACTTTCAAGCCCCAAAGGCAAGCAACCTGAGAGTCAACAACTCACCCATGCAGGTGATAGTGGAGTCCTCTCCAAAGGGTGGCATCTCCAGGAAATTCACCTGCTGTGTGTCATTCCAGTAGCTGCACGTGTTTACTGCTAAAGAGCACTTTTTTCCCCCAGTGTATTCTTCCTTCAGGTCGAGCAAATGCTTGTAACATTTCCAGAACCCATAAGGCACTTAAAAGCTCCTAATTCAAGTTTATGGAAGCAATTATAGCAGTTTTCAAGTGCTGTTTTCATTGCCTTCAGCACATATGCTTTTTAAAAAGTATGGACTAGACAGCATTGAGTAATTGTATTTGTCTATGTAAGAGGTAGACTGAAAGCAGTTCAAAACTTTCCTCATTATTCTATAGCAGAACATGCTGTGTTCTCCCAAATGGGATACTAAATTTTAGAACTCTCTCAAGTACCTCTGTATTCATACACTTTTTGCTTTGTCCTGAAAGAGCCATGTGAATTAAAAATGTCTTTTATACAGGTAAGTTCTTAAAAGACAAGCTCAAACATTACACTGTCATATCACAGCTGCACATCTCCTTTCCACTCATCACAGCATTCAACGTGATGTAAAACAGGAACATGTATTTTTACATACCTAAGTATCAGAGGATGCATTTAAAGTGCTTTAACTATTTGGGTAAAAGCAGGAACTATCATATCAGTGTGAGAGGAGAGCTCAGACCTGTGCCCAAGCAGTGCAGTGGCCTAAGCCAAACCAACTTGATATGGCTAGTCTTATGCAGGCAGCATCAAGAAACTAAGAAAACAGTATTACTCTGCACTGACAAATTTCTGGCTCTCTAGCTGCTTGCATGGAACAAACACTACTACTTACAGAAACACATTTAACCTTCATGCTTGCCTCTAAGACAGCTTCACACTTTTCAGCTGAATTCCCAGCTCTCCAAATGCCAATTTACAACAGCGAAGTTGTTTACTTTGCAAACAGCAGCACTGATTGTGCATAGTTTCTGGAATTGTTTAATTCAGAAATCAGCTTCTTTGGAAAAATCAATCTAAGCCAAGTGTAGTTACAAGAGACACTATACCACTACTAGCACAGAACGCAAGCTCTAAAGCAAGGCAGGCTTCCCAATTTCTCCCTTTAGGCACAAGTTTCAGCAAGTGAGGTGATCTCCTGGTGAACATGCGATTATTTTAAACGCAAGCCTAGGACTAACCTCCCCTAGGCTAAGATGGCCACCTTGCAAAAGCTGAAAAGATGAAACATCTCTATATAACAAAACACCTTCTCCATAAAAATCATTCCCAACAATTATTTGCATTGTTATTAAAAAAAAAAAAATCAGCTTAATATTGCCACGTCAAAACTCTATCAGACTTCAAAATGCTGTTTATTTCACCTTTAAACTAGTCACGAGAATACAACAAAATATAAGCCACGTTTTCCTCATATATACAGACAGCAGTATCTGACTAGACACTATGTCTGTGCTTAAGACAATCCCCTAAATACAAAACCTGAGAAATTTCTGCATGGAGTAAGTCAACTGATATACCAGAATAGAAAGAAAACCTGAGGAACAGCTGCCTAATACAGCTCCCCACATACCAAGCTCCCCATACCTATTCCATTATTTTAAAAATCAATGGTGAGGCAAAAAGCGACCTCTAGAAACTGCCAGTACTTCTCTAGCAAGTAGACTCATCCTCCATCCCGCTTCTTTGATTATGTTTGACACAATCTGCCATCCAAGTGAAGGCTTCACAGGTACCTGACAAGTACTTCACAGTTTTGTCTGCTGATGGAAGAGTGGAGAAGGTTAGAGCATATCAAAGTATTGGTAACTGAAAGAAGCCAATGCCTTGCTATTTCCAAGTCCTAACTATATGTTTTCGCTTGCAAAAAAACCCAGTCCTTCCTGTTTCAGGTGTTTCTTTTTCAATTATCAGTAGGAATGTAACAGTGAAAAACTTTCAGTAATGTTTCCAACCACTGTCATGATAAACCTTGGTTCTAAGCACAGAAAGTTTCAGCCTATTCCTTCCACCTTACCAGGCAAGTCATCTGCATAGAGACCTGAAACTAAAATCTGACTGCAGGTTTCCATCTCAGGAAGGAAACTGCTACTCCAGGAAGGATGTCTGTCAGCCTTCCAGGGCAAACATGCTAACGCCTTTAGTCTTTAACTATGTTGTTAGGGGTGTGGTCAGACAAGACTGTTAGAGTGACCTAACACTTTGCAGTCAAAAGGGACACTCCTTTCTGCTCCCCCCACCCCAGCCATACAGTCCATGACATCATTTGACATCAAAATAAACCAATCCAACTCCAGCAAGTCTGACAGAAAACTATTTACTCTCCTTTTAAGTTCACTTTCTGATGATTAAGCAAGTTCAGCTGGCTGTGTGGTCATGCAGGCTCCAGAGAGACAATATACAGAAACATGAACACAGCCAGCAGCAGAATTTTGTTTTGGTAGCAAAGAGGCAATTCTGCTCAACAGCTAAACGCGCTCCAAAGCTAAAAGAAATTACATTCAAGAGAAGTTTCAGAGTACAACCTAGGATTTTCAAGCAAAATACAAGGTTTTGCCAAATATGTTAATATATATGAATGCACAGACTCTCTACAATGGTTCATTATTTATGTATATAAATATGTATTTATTCACGTCAAAGTTCAAAAATGTCTAAGGGCAATTCTTGACCCAGGGCTCTGGGCAACCTGATCTAGTTGAGGATGTCCCTGCTCACTGCAGGGGGGGGGTCAGACTAGATGACCTTTGGAGATCCCTTCCAACCTAAAACATCCTATGATTCTATAGAAGTTACTGTTACTATTTGTTGTTCATGGATAACCACTAAACAGAGAATGGGGAAGGCAATTCAATACCTGTTACAGAATTTAGTTGTTTTAGAAGAGTCACTTTTAGGCAAACTCAAGTAAGCTCTGAGTCAAGCACTTTTTAGAAAAGTAGTTTCTAGGCCTAAAGTAACCTGGAGGTGTGAACTTTTCTGAGTAGAAAACATTAACATGATGCAATCTTCCAACTTCAATGCCCTCTTGAGGGCACAACACCAAACAAACAAAATAAATCAATCTGAAAACCAAACCAAAAAAATCCTGTTGTGTTCAGCAAGACTGAAAACATGCAACAGATAAAGCCTGACTGCTTAGTTCCCTTTCCAGGTGAGATACTTTCTATTGGCAAATCTGAGTAGGTAGGACCTTTGGCTTGAAAGGAAATCACCCTGAACTTTCAGAAGTACACTCAAAAGATTTCTTGTCTTCCATAAACAGATTTAAACTAACAAATGCAGGAGAGAGAGGGGAGGAGACCACAGACAGAATATGAATTGTACTCAGCAGGGATTCAGGAGCAGGGAGAGGAAAAGGATGTTTAGTCAGTACCTTCCAGAAATACAGAGATGAAGCTGCCCTACCTCTTCCTATCTAAATTACTTCAGACTTGTATAAAACAATGCATATTGGGTTGCAGTGCCTTAACTAAAAATACCAAAAACATTAACTTTGTTACCACTTTCATATTATTTACAAACTACTTGCAAGCTACACGATGACCTTTAGAAAAAGCAGATGTGTATATATTTTGAGCAACCTTTGGGGACATACCTTTGGCCACACAGAGGTCCTGTGCAGCTATGTATGTTGCAACCAATGCTCTCTATGCTCAAAGGGTGGAATCAAAGCATGGCCTCAGGAAAGTGTATAGCCTATGAGTGTCCTCCTGTCTAGGTAGAAGAGATTGCTTCCTCCCCGCCACATTACCACAGAAACCAGGTCCTGACGTGCAGAACACTTGTAATTTACAGCGACGCTTCCCTTCCCAAAGCCTTCGAGAGGAACAATCTCAGGTGGACTGACTCTCCCCACGCTCAGAACATGGGCATGCAAGCATGGCACCACATGGAAAAACAGATGATTGAATTTACTGTGGAATAATATACAGCTTTACATTTGTACAGTTGCTGTGAATTAGTTTCATTGTGGTATTTTCCTTATATAGGCTCTGAATGAACACACAAACAACTATCAGAGTTCTACGCAGCTGACCCACAATGACTGCTCATATGTCCATACCCTTGGGTACTTAGTGCTGCAACACACAGCAGCTTCATAATCTGTAACTGCCCTCATAATATCTGTTGAGATAGAATAAGGTTATTAATCACATCTTGGAGCTGGAGCACTGCAAAAAGTTGTATTTGCCTACATTAGATGCAAGTGGACACAACTGCAAGATAAGACAGACATTTTTCCACTTGAACAGTCATTTCCACATGGAGTGAGAATTACATGCAACATATCCTGAGATTTCTGCTCTTTCAGACAAGGCTGAAAATGGCCAGTGAGTATTGACCAACTATTGTCTCTCCACTAGTAACAAAGAACTGTCCTTTGACTTGAAGCACAGGAAGACTGAAAACCAAGACAGACCTGGGAACCAAACCTGAAAGCATCATATAGTGGGCAATTCTTTCTGGCTGACACTCCCTTTAGGAGGTAATGCTCCATGACAGCTTCACTAGGCAGTGCCTATAAGGCAGTCATAATAATCTGAAAATTGGTATGTTGCATTAAAGAAAAAAACCAACAAAACACTTTTGCCTGAAGGGACAAATAAAGTTCATCTCTACTTCTGTTTGGTATTCAGCCGTTTCCTCTGTGCATTCTCTACCTTGGCTGCTTTTCAACTGGTTCCCCCAGCTAATTAAGCTTATGTGGTCACCACTTCACCCATCTGCTTTTTCCTCTTCAAAACCAAAAGATCTCACTGGCCATTTATCAGCCTTATCTGAAAGAATAGAAATCTCAGACATTTTGATCCCTCTGTCAAGCCAGCAAACCAGGTAACATTCTCTTAGTTCTTTTACACTGGCTAGCAGCAGGAAGCCACCTGATGAACATACATGTACCAGGCACCAAAAACATGATCTGCTCCAGACAGCCCAAAATTCTTGGATTCCTCCACTCACAGGCAGAAAAGGTAAACTCATTAAGTACATGAATAAACTAAAATGGTTGAATCCTTAAAAAAGGAAGCATCATTAGTTCTACTGCTGAGAAGTCAGTTCCACAGAGAATCAGAGAATCATTTCAGTTAGGAAAGACCTCTAAGATGGAGATCAACCTTTACCTAGCTCTACTGATATGATGCTAAATCACGTGTCTCAGCACCATGTATCTTCTGTCCACAAACTTCCCACCTAAAGCACTCCAGTACTCCGCTTCCACCTACCTTTGTGTCTTTACCTATCCAGTCCCATCAACCTGTTTTAAAATCTTGACAACACACCCTTAAGGAATTCTCAGTAGCAAGAGTTACATCTTTTGGAGTATGGTCACTGTGTTTACACCTATGTATTTATGCTTGAAGTAGATAATTTATTTCTAACACAGGTATTCAGCTGCAAGCTCAGTTCTAACGACAACCCACATGTGTTTTCATTCTATCAGGACAACTCTGCCACCAACTGCCTACAGAGAATCCATGTCTGGCAAGCCAAAGTAAAAACAGAGATATAAAACCACAAAGCTTTCTAAAGCTGTGAGGTCTAAATGTCTTATTAACAGGTAGAATATTTGTTTCAAAGAACAAAGGTGCAAGGTAAATGTAATTATAACTTGAGTTTACTTCTAAACCAAAAGACAACCGTGGTATAGTAATATTTACTTTAAAAAAAAAACAAACAAAGAAAAAACAAAACCAGCAACAACCTGGCAACAGTTGAAAGCAGATCCATCTACATTAATAAGATCTGTAATAAATCTACCTCAATTCTACATCACATGGAGCATTCAAATGAAACTGTGTTGACTACTTCTCCTTAGTGATAAGGTGAAATGGCTCCAAGTTGCAAGAGAGGAGAGATTGGCTATTACAAGAAACTTCTTCACTGAAAGAGGTCTCAAACACTGAAATAGGCTTCTCAAGGAGGTGGGTGAATCCTCATCCCTGCAGCTGCTTAGGAGATGTAGAGATGTGGTGCTGAAGGACATGGTCTGGCACCAGCCTACAATGAAGCTGATCTTTTAAAGGTCTTTGCCAACCAAAATGATTCTATGAAAACTCAGCTACTGAGGGACGATTACTTTCATTTTCTAAATGCTACTGCCATCTAACAGGCTTCAAAAGCAAAGCCAGCACTGTATTCAGTGCTCACGCTTTTCTGGGAGAAGTACTTCAGAAATAGTCTAGGACCCACCCACGCACGTCTTGGGAAATCAGCATTCACACCCGATCTAGCTGAAAAACAACTATATAGGGAATAGCGCTAAATGAAAGGAGGAAATGTTTTGCACCACATGTGAAAAAAAGTCAGTTCCTCCTAATGCAGTGGACAGCAATCAGAACAACTAATTTCTTAACCTTTACATTTAGAACAGACTGCTTCTTTAAGCACACTAAAGCTAAGCCAACATGTTTTAGAGCATTCAAGATCTACAGAACTGACAATTTCATTTTCTGTTTCTGAAGTTTGCTTACCATGCTGCTCCTGCCTGTAAACATTTTGTAGGAGGATGTGAAATTCAGGGAGGGACTCTGAACTATGAATGACACCACAATGGTGCATTCTTAGAAGTGTGTGGTGGTGCCTATGAGCTCACTCACACACGACAATGTCAATCAGGGTACATTCATGGCAGCTAAGGCAGGACACCTAGGACACCTTCAATTATTTGCTTAACTTCTAGTAAAAACATGCACTGAACAATGACTTCTTAACCTTATTAGGCTTAACATTTTCATTTATGTCATTAACTTTGCCTAGTCTGATGACTTGAAAGCCTCTGCTTATGTTGTGTAATTTACACTGAATCTCTTGTTTCTGAAGTCCTCAATTTTGAAGCTTCTACACAATAGGTATGACTGGCTGTCCAATTTGCTCCCTGGTCTGTGACAGCACCATAACCAGCTCTCCAAGTAGGTAAAAACATAATACAAGCGTCATGCTAAGGTTTTATCTACACAGGGCTGAGGAAAGAGTAAATTAGACAAGATTAAAGTGAGACACGTTACAGACAGGTATTCTTACTTCGAATTAGGTACGTGCAACTCAACTTTGATATACCTTGACTTGATGAACCAAGATCAGTGCAACTGCTTTATCTCTACAAGGTGAAGGTTGACTTTATAATCACAGTTAAAAGACAGATCTCATCTTCATAGTTGAGCAGAACATTGTCTAACAATATCAAAAATAACTATTCATTTCCTAAACACATTGTTAAAGATCTTCTCATTGTTTCTCCCAACCTAAGTCTTCGCTGACTCAGTCATTCACTATATAACATCTAAGACTTCTAACAGAAGCTACTATACGTAGCGCATCATATCATTAAGCGCTTGAGAAAAAGAATAATTTATTTACACATCATCTCCATCACCATGTTTTTTCATCAGCAAGACAGAAGGAGAGGGCTGCCCTTCACAAATACCAACTGTAATAACATGGAACTTGGAATCTCAACATCCCAAGAATGGTAAAACTGCATCTTGTGTTCTACAGAAGAACATGTGATCAGACAGAAGAAAAATTAAACAAATCTTTAAACCCAAAAGGGAACCAACAGCTGCTTTTAAATAAAAATACTCTTTTACCCAACACGCTGCAGTTTTAAGTCAATCCAAGGAGGGAGGGGGAAGGCCATCATTTAATCTCTAAGTATGACCACTGTAATAGCTTCAGCATGCCTTATAGTTGGAATATATATATATTGCATATCTTTCTTACTTCATTTAAATAAAAACAATATAAAAGTGCACACCACATGGCATGAAAAAACACACACAGCACAATACATGACATATTAACACTGATGTCTTGCTGATCAGAAATGTACATGCTCAGAGAAGCTGAAAAGTCAAATGCTTCCCATCTATAAAATGAAACCAAACTATAACATGTAAGCAGCTATCAACATCACAAGGTGATCTTACCACAAGCTCACAAAAACCACTGGAGAGTGGTTCCGCCTATCACTACAAGGTAAGAAAGTAACCATACACAGCTTTACTGGAGCTGGGACATGCCCAGTGTGGTGCACTCTACCAGGCACAGATCAATGCATCTAGCAACCTGAATTCAAGAATTAGTTTAAACTAAACATCTCAAAGACCAACCACTTCTACCCAGCCTGTAGCACAACTGAAATGATCGAACATTGATGACTACAAGAGAAAAGCACTTTACATGAAAAAAAGTTCAGGAGATGACAGCCTCTTCAAATAATAATACTTTCCACTGCTTTTGAAAAGGGTACTTGCATCTTCCCACTTTTACAAACTCTGCTTTCAGAGTTCGTACTCTGAAAGTACTACCAGAGCGACATAGCACTAGCTTCTACCAAAAGAGTACATTCCCCCTAGCTCCATGGCAGCAAGCAACACATTTAATTCAAGTGTCATCTGAAGGCTTGCAGCTACTTCACAACAACCTTAAAAGATTAAATCTAAGTTTTGCATCATACACTGGTCATACTACAAGACAACCCTCTGAAGAAAAGTTATGTTTTACCTTTTTTTAACCTACATCTTCCATATACAGATAACTAGATGGCAAGTCAAACAAAGTAGAAACTTGAACATCAACCATTAGATTTGGTATGTAGGCTACCATACAGAGACTCAAAAGAAAATTATGCAATGCTCTGACAACTCCAGAGGCAACATCTTTAGAGCTCTTACCACAACCCAAGAAACTTGTAAAAAGCAATACCCACTTTCACAACTTGTTCCATAGCAGAAAATCAAGTGTGTCATTATTTTGGTATGAAATGCACTGTGTTTATTGCTGGAAGAAAGCTTCCTAAGGACAAGGTAAATACACTGAAGATATTTTCAAAAGTTTAGAGAAATAACATTTCTTATTCCACATGTTTAAGATAAGGGTATAGCCAAATTTTTACCATTACAGTAAGGATTCAACCACTCTGCTATGTAAATAAACTAGAGTTCGCTCAGCAAATTAAACAGTAGTTTTCTCCAAGCACACTGCGTGTTCTAAGAGTTCAAGTGGATATTGGATAGAGTATACATAGGAAAGCAATAGAGTCCTCCAAGAGCCCCCAAAAGCCTAATACCCAGAATCAGACAGATGCCAATTATCTTGGACACTTAATACAGCTTATAAAGTTCAAATTACTTGTCTTATCTAGTCGCACTGAAAGACCTGAAACCCTCAGACACTCAGAGCAGTAATTAAGGCCATCACTTTGGACATCAACATCTAAAAATAGAAGTCTCCTTATAGGATACTCTGGAGATAACTATTAACTTTCAAAATGACTAGCTTTCCCAGTAAATTGAAGTCTACCACAAAGAAGAATGTCATGGACCAAGACACAGCATCTGATGGCAACCTGAAAGTGGGCATTTGTGTGCAAGTATATGATCAGCCTCATATTCAGAACAATGAATGGCAGACACATTCTATTTCAAGTAATTCTCTACAGAAAAAAAATCTGCACAACAGTAAGTTCTGATCCCTGAGTCACAGCCAAAAGGAACAACTGTTACTGAGATGTGTACTGGGGAAGTATGGAGGCAAAACTGAATAGTTTGAACACACGTGGAGAAATATGAATACCAAAATACAGAGGCAGAAGTACATATGGTTCACATGCTCTGTACCATTTCAAATTGAGATAAGGCAGCAAGTTTTTATTACAAATCACGCAAAACAGGTTTATCTAATATTTACTTTAAAATAGCAAATTAAAAAATACTTGAATTTGTATTTCTTTTAACTACAATTTTTCAGATTAAAAAAAAAAAAAATCAGACTGGGGCACAGTTGTAAGCAAATAAAGGGCAAGGCAAATTTGCAAAAATTAGGTCAAAAGAAGTCTTTCCATTCCTAGACTGCAGATGAATATTTAACTTAAATTCACACGTTCAAGAGCGATACAGGTAAAATTACCTCAATTGCTCTTTCTGGACCCACCAGCAGGAAATGTGCTGGTGGTTACAAGAAACCAAGGAGAGCCATGGTTGGCCACATGCAAAATTCACATGCAGTGTCTTACATCTTCAGTATAACTGTGGTTATTTTACAGTCTCACTACAAGGTGGAACATCACCCTCATATATGCAGTAACTTATGTGTCTCAGCACCTCAGATTCAAAGCCTGACAGTTCTACATTAGAAAGGCTAAGTACTTTTTGGTGAAACCAAAACACAATGACAACAAAAAAAAACACCAACGACAAAAAAAAAAAAAAAAGGACCTAAAACCAACCAAGCAAGAAAACCACAACACACAAAAGAACACTCAAACCAAAACAAAACCCAGCAAAAAATACCACAAGAAACAAGTCTCTAAGACAGGGTTTAGAAGTTCAAGTCTATTTATATCTGGTTATAAACTGTGTGTGCCAGCACTAGAAGAGGTTGACACCTGATCACCAGAAGACTCAACCTGGGAAGCTTTTAAGAAGCTGACACGAGGCTATGCCAGGACTTGAGCATGCTTCTAAATTGTGATTGAGCTACCAGATATTGGGGGAAACTACACCAAATTACCAAGTCTTACTTTGTAAATACAACTAATTCTACTGCCCACTGCATTAAAGCTTCACAATAAGCAAGAGCAGCAGAAATGCTCTCAAAGATCATTATTAAACTGGTNTTTTTTAATATGCTACAAAGTGCACACACCCTCTGGACAGCCCAGCAGGAACAAAAAGCATGTTATTTTTCATGGAAGACACATATATCTTCAGCAAGAATTCAGCATGCTGATGGTAGGTCTTCCCAATGCTGTTTGGTAGCGTTCTGCAGGATCAGTGGCATGCCTCTGTTAGAGCACTGTCACCACACTGGTTAACACATGAAGCTCAACTGTTCAGGGACACTACATTGAAGGAACATAATGGCAATTAAAAAAACCCCATAATCCTACAGTGATTCCATTAAAGCTGTCGTTAAATACTTAAGAAATGTCATTTGGAGAAAAATCAAAACAAAAACAAGAGTTTAGCCAAAACATTCAGTGCAGAAGAACCATTAAAGGACATTGAACAGGGAGAAGGAAATATACTTTTTAAAAGCCTGGCATGTCACAACATACATTAAAAATAAAGCAGCCAACCATGATAAGCAGATACTTGCATGCCCTTTTATCAAAGTCTAACAGAACTTGAAACAACAAGTTGTTTAGAAAGTCATTATTTGAAGAGCTCATCAAGGTTACCTATACTTGAAATGAGAGTACAAATTGTACTGATGTTTTACTATTTGACTAGTATCGATTCCATGCCAAATTGAAGTTTGTGTGGTCCTATTTGGGTATAAATCATGCTGAACCACCTCACTTGCAGAAGTACTAAAAAAACTAATTTTTTTTAAACAATTAAACCACATTCAACACTGACTGATTTAATTTGTCCAAGACTTCTGCCTAATGTTTTGAAGCCAAAAGTTCAAGAAACAGGTTTTACTGTTAGTAGGTCAAGGAACAGAAAACAGTAAGTAGAAATAGGTGTAGCACTTGGAACAAGAACAGTTCTGTCTTCAGGGTTGGGTTTTTTCTTTTCATCAAATCCTTTCAGAAAAGTCAACAATATCAGAGAAAGAATAAAATAA
Source organism: Eubucco bourcierii (assembly GCA_013396675.1). Taxonomy (NCBI): domain Eukaryota; kingdom Metazoa; phylum Chordata; class Aves; order Piciformes; family Ramphastidae; genus Eubucco; species Eubucco bourcierii. The sequence goes on along the minus strand of VWZE01023431.1, from coordinate 8,854 downwards.
GTCCTCTATCCACACCTAAAGTAGCACTTCAGCTAAAAAGAGCAATTAGAAAATGTATTTTAAATAAAGTTAAACAGGTTAAATTGCACTTAAACTTAGTCAAGTTCTATCTAGGTGCCTTCACTGTAAGGCTTACATTTTTGCTAAGGACCTTTTTGCACAAGACCTGACATGTACTTTATTTCTATAGAAAAAAAAAAAACAACCCACCAACACACAAACACCAAACTAAGAGATTCTCAAGTAATAATCTCACTTTCCAGTATATTCAATTTCTACATAAATACTGTAAACACTCAAATATGCAAACTGTCGTGATTACAGAAAACTGTTCTGAACAATGTAACTCCACTCTTCTCAAGAGCTCTACATATGCTGAAACTTAAGGTACAATGAAGTATTTTCAAATCAAGTTTGTTTCCACATGCTAGTATATTCTTCCACTTCATACAAAACATACCCTTCTAAATGTCAAAGAATCCAACTTCAAACCAAGCTGCACTAATGATGACAGCTAAAAGCAATTTAAACTTCAAGCAAAACACAGTTCAGTGAATAATACTCATATAGTCCCTGAACTTGGATTACAACCAGAACACTGGTAGTTACAGACTTATTAAATGAGAATGGAGATTCCCCAAATAGTCTGTGAGCATTCCCAATATGCTAGAGGCAACTACAGAAATCAATGCCTCAAGGAATGGCAGAAAACTTAAACTGGACAAATTCAATTCAGGGTAGAGTTTACCTTTCCCCAAGAAAAACAGTCAGGGGGAAAAAAATGACCTTATCATACAGACAAAATCCTTTTTTACCAGCCTCAAATCTTAAACAGGAGAGAAACTGGAAAATAAGTCTCCTAGTATAGGAAGTTCCTAAACCAAATGCAAGTCAAGACACTTGATCTGATAAAGCTACATGGCTGTTTCACTTCCCACTAGCCACAAAGAAACGTTCCACATGCGTTCATGACAACTAAATTGCTATGGTTCTATGTATTTATTTCAGCTTTATTCCAAACACTTCAGTGGTCAGGATGAAGGCACATAACTTCTCTTTAACAAGAGCAACTAAGGCTTCTCTTCAAGCCACAAGAAAGGGCATCTCTACATATGCCAGAGCATCTCCTTCATGGCTGAAGTTGCTATTTTGACAGTTTCACTGGTAGTGTTTTAAAATCATGAAAGCTCCCTAGTTTTAGCTTCTCATACATATCTTCTAATAAGCAGAAAACCAAAAAGAATCTCTTAGATCCCCAAGCCAAACTTCTTTATACTGGAAGAAACTATATAGTATAACCCTGAGCATGTATTCAATCAAGGTAAGTCTTTATTGTGCTTGCCTTTTTTTTGAGGAAAAATATTCTAAACCATGTTATCTTTGGGTGGGTAGAACAGAAAATAGAGACAAAAAAACGCACCCATTTTTAAAGTCAGAATCCTTGGTTTTACAGAAGCATTGTACTTGAGGGAAGTACAAGCAATAATTAAACTAATGGTGACTCACTCTGCCATTAAAGTATTCACAGAGGGGGAAAAAAAAACAAACAAAAAACAACAAAAAAGCAGCACACATACAAAACACACACACAATCTAGTTTGCTAAAGTTATGACAAATATCATGAGTTTCATTTCCTGGTTCACCTTTCCCTTGACAGTCCTGATTTGTGCCTCAGATTGAATTTCCCTTTCATGAAGCCCAAGCATTCAGACCTGAACAGAGTATTTTGCATATAGCAGCAGCAACTATGACTCAATTTCCCTGTCTCCTCTGGAATATACCACCCAGAACTGCTCACCACACTTAGAGTTGTGTTTTTCTGATGTCCGAGCCATATCAACATCCATGCAAAACCTTGTCCATGCACATTTCCAAACGACAGGCTGTGCACATGAGCTCTCTGCATTAGAGCATGCTGTTTCTAGAGCATCTGTATTCAAGACCACTTAAGTATTCACACGTTATTGTACTCTCATGTTAACAAAAGCAAGAATTTCTCCCACATTAAGGAGTGATTAAGAACAGAAAAAGCAAGATGCATCAAAATAAGAAGAGTATACATTTTACTGCTGTACCTCAGATTTTCTTGAACAACTTTGGACTTCATATTCTCTTTGCAGTGACAGAAAGGTGGTACAATGAAATATTTCTCCTTCACTCAACCAAGGCAACTTGATCTTCTCTATAATCAGGCAGTGATGTTAAGTACCTCACACATTATTATATGCTTAATTAAAAACTTCCCAGCTGGATCCAGTGATCTCCACATCAAGTGTAGCTCAAATTTGAATGCTTATGTCCATTTGCATCTGCTTCTACCATCATCTCTGAAGTGATTTGAAAGCCAGTATCAAAAAAGTTCCAAAACATTTTAAAGAGCATATTTAAGTCATTATAGTGGGATCTGGGACTTAGAATTGTCATTGCTTTCTTTCTCTAACACAAAGGTGCATTTCTATATTCTGTAAACTAGACCCATTTTTCAAGGTTGCCATTCCCTTTTCACTCAAATATGTTTACTTTGCATAAAACTAAACGCTAGGGGGAAAAACAAACCAACCAACCAACCAACCCACCCACCCACCACCAAAAAACAAACAAAAACACACCCACCACACCAAAAACAGGAAGAGCACAACATCAATTAAAGTCTAGCATAAACATTTCCCAGAGATAATTCCATTCAAAAGCTGTGATTTGAAACACATATGGACTATACGAACAGTAAAAGAGCAAAAAAGGTAAGATGCAACCATTTAAACAAAAAAGTCTTCATATTTGAAGAGAAGTTAATAATACTTTGACGAATACAGAAGAGAAGGAATGGCTACATCTCTCCAGTTTGTTCCCCATGAGAAAGTTATTTTAATAACAACAGCAGCATTAACTTATCATTTCGGTTAGCATTCCAACTGTACTCATCTAATTAATGCATCCTGAACAAGCTTAGGGAAGAGAGGGGATTTTATTTGTTATTCATTATTTTTAAAGCCTCACCCATTTTTGGAAAACTCAACCTGAATTATTTCAGTAAGAAAGCCTATACTCTACTGTACTTCCTTCCCAGCATCCATTACTGATGTCAGGTAATCCTGTTGACTTATCACAGCACTGAAGCTGAAGAATGTCAGCAGAATCACCCGAGTCTCCCACAGCTATCAAGAGGGAAAAGGAACAAGTTTTCAACATCTAAACTTGTAAACTCTTCAATCATTCAGGTGATGACAGCTGCAGATGAAAACTGTACACCCTGACAATCTAAGCCAACTAAGAGATGAACTATATTGTGCATGTCGAAATCAGAGCAAATGCTAGGCACGGCCTTAAGCAAAACACCACCAGGAAATTAGGTCTTATGGGTAGTGGTCTGTATCTTTTATCAGATTAAGATTTTAACAGGAAAACAAAAGGCATTCTGAACTACTACTGCATCTTAGAAGGGCTCTGGCATATGGTTTCAGGGTTAGAATTTCTTTCTTCTCTTTTAAAGATATTAGAAGGGAAAACATAAAATACGAATTTGACATCTATTCAGAATCACTTAAAAATCTGTTGATACCTTGCTCCTGTATTCTACAGAACCAAGTTACAGTTTTAGAAGAATTTATATTAACAGAAGTTTGGGATTCTAGCCTGCCAAGTAACCTCAGGTATACATTAAAAACTGTAACTTTCAGAGGTACAGGAAAAAGCACCATTTGTTTAGTTCTAGTGGAGAAACTTTGACCAAATGATATATGTTTTGCTCTAAAGTCTTACGTTTCACACACCCCTCTTACTTATGTCAAAAGTATAAATCAATTAGAAGCCATTAAAATGTCAGCAAATAAAGAAGTGACAAAAGGCAACACTTTCGAGGTTCACATCAAATCTTTAAGACAGCACTAATAAAATTAAAGGAATATACCTATCTACACTCCATAGATGAACACCACCAACAACTACTTTTCTGTTTTTTACTTTCTTGGCTCATTCTATTAAACATTAGGTTTCTATACACAATTTTCAGACACTTTGCCATTCATTAAATAAAAACTGACTATACTATGTAGAGGTAGTTGTGCATTAAGAGATTAATATTTTTCAGGGACTATACACATACACTAAGTTCTTTTGGGCAGACAGTCCCCTACCATAAGTTTAGTACTTACACAGCTACAGCAATATGGTCCTGGTCTATGCTTGTAGCTCTCTGAACAGTTCTTCACTAAATTCTTGTGATGAAATTAAGAACCACAAGATGAAAAAAACTGAAGAAAAACAATTGTTTTTCACATGAAGTAAGCTCTAGAGATCTCTCACAAAAAGTCAGGTGGTCAGCTTCACTACAGGACTAGCAAACTAAAGCAAGTTTTCATCTGAACAGCACTTACATAAAGAAAAATAAAATTTATAGCTGCTTTAAACTTGCAACTAAAAATACAAAGTCCCCAATCACACCAAGCTTTATTAAATACAATACATCTACCTAAACTCCAAGGTTAAGAAAGCCCTTTCAGACTAGATACAAAGAAGAACTTTTATTACAACGAGGGTAGTAAGACACTGGCATAGGTTGCCCAGAGAGCTGGTCGATGCCCCATACCTGGAAACATTCCAGGTGAGGTTGAACAGGGCTCTGAGCATCCTGATCTCATTGAGGATGTCCCTTCTTACTGCAGAGGTATTGAACAAGATGACCTTTACAAGTCCCTTCCAACACAAACTGTTCTATGATTCTTTCAAAATTAGAGCTACATGCCAAAGTCAGGACGAGTCATTGCACATACTAATTCCCAGATTATCTTGGAGAGGTAGGTTACCTTCAGTCTGTCCAGTCTCTAAGTGTTAAAAGCTGAGGTTAAGATGAGGATCTGTGAAACGGACTTCCAGTAACTGCCAGCAAGTTGCCAGTAGCTCAATGCTACTTTATCCCAAGAGGAGAAGGAATGGGATTGATGTCGGTTACTGAAATTTATCTCCAGATGAAGTAAAAATAACCAGAGTGACAGGTAATAATACCATAAGGGACCACAGGCTGTTTTAATTAAAACCTCTCCAAATTTCTATATATAACCTACCTGGCAACCTTCATTTCTAAAAACAGCAACTACTGGGAATCCGACAGCCTTCCCAATCAATTCAGTACTCCTGCTGTTTTTAAAAATTGACTTGAGTAATTAAAGAATGTTTGCTACCATTTAAACCCACAAATTGTTTCATCTTCTTCATGTGAAGAAGACAACAGCCTAGTTTTTTCTTCCCATCTACCTTTAACATATTTACGGAACATTAACAAGAGAAATCTCCCCTCAGACTCTTCTACAAGAAGTCATCCAAAGTGGTTTCAGCTTTTGGAGCTCTCTGACCATTCCCCTTTGTCTACACCTACTCTTTTCCTAGCATAACATCAAAAGTAGGTGCTGTACTTCAACTTGGTCTTACTACCAGGCCAAAAAGCACAAAGGCCAACTTCATCTGTTTTACCTGACATTCCTGTTAATACATCCAACAAATTTTGCTCATTCTGCAATATCAGTTGATTTACAACCACTACACAAAAATCTAGCTCCAGTTTCTTCACTGGCAGATTTCTTCCCATATCCATTCTTTCCCATCCTGTTTTCAGCACAGTCACATCTTAACTGAAGACTAACCAACTAAATCTGCCTCTGCTAAATTTCACTCTACTTAGGTACCACTGCTTTGTCAGGATCATTTTGAACCACGTTCTTAAGTTCTTGGAGTGCCTCTGAAGGGAATGCAATCCACAAGTCTCGAAAGTTTATTCAAATCAGCTGAAAAAAAAACCTTACTACCACACTTAAAACTCTGCAGAACTTCCTTGTCCTATTGTTCTTGTCTGACCATGAAATTAGTGCTAATTAATTTCAAAGAACTATTTCTTTCATAATGGCTACAGAAAATAAAAGCCCGAGTTTCTCTCAGGATATTCTAAAAAATAGTTAACAGTAAGAAAATTAGCACAGTCAATATAAAGACATTTTATTAGTAGGAATAGACTTACTGGGTCAGATCACAGCATTGCTAATTAACTTTCCTGTCTTTGAGAGCAGACATAGCAAACACCCAAAAAATAACACCATGGTAATTAATAATAGGGAGTATGCATACATCAGATATATGCATGTAAATACATATAGCAAATATGTGTATATATCTGTATGTATATTTTAGGCACACTCTGTAGCTTTATCTAACAACAAACTGCATCAGTCTCCAGCACAGCATCATGTTGCCCATGTTCCACATCAGTTTATGGGCAACAAAGAACTCCCATTTGCATAAAGCTGAAAAATAGTGAAAATGTTCAAGTCAGCTACTGAAGGGGGGGGGGGGAAATAACAGCATTCCATAGAAGTACACAGTTGAAGTTTTTTGTGGTTGATGTGTTTTTAAGCAAGCACTTTCATGCCATGCAGCTGACTCCATTTACCAGCATATTCCATGAGTGACATTCTAAGAGGTTTCAGTTACATGGTTTACATATTCCCTTCTTCAAAGAACAGCCACAAGGTGAGTTACTTTAAGAATGTGAAGAGTACTCTATTACTGGGGGGGGAAAAAAAGTTTTTTAATAACTTCTAGAGGATTTCAGTTTTTTTTTTTTTTTTTTTTTTTTTTTTTTTATTTTCGCTTTTTTT
>VWZE01023430.1:39665-52505 GCA_013396675.1 Eubucco bourcierii | reverse complement strand
CTAGTGGGAGGTGTCCCTGCCTATGGCAGGGGGTTGGAACTAGATGATCTTTGAGGTCCCTTCCAACCTTACCATTCTATGATTCTGTAAGTTGGAAATGGCTGTTTGGATGCAGCAGGATGGGAAGGAGCCCAGTCCCACATGTCCCCCTCCCTGGCACACTCCTGCCTCTCCTGTTGCAGTCACTTGAAGGGACCACACGCAGGAGGTGTGAGGTTTGCCAACTGGTTTCTGCCAAAGTGCTTAAATGCTGCCACAGGCTGCCCAGGGGTGCGGTTGAGGTCCATCCCTGGAGACATTCAAGATCAGATGATGTGGCTCTGGGCAGCCTGACCTGGCTGGAGGTGTCCCTGTTGACTGCAGGGGGGACAAGATGCCCTTTGTCACTTCCAACGGCAGCAGTCTGTGACTCTGTGAGGGCTTTGCAAATGCTGCCTTGTCAGAGGGAGCTGCTGAAATACCTGCTCAAACCCAGCCTTCCCCCAGGCTTTTCTTGTACAAGTACAGGGCTCAGAATTAACCAGCACATAAATAAATAACCTCCAAACACTTTTTAAACCAGAGAAACCTCCTGACAGGTGCTTAGGAAGTGAGTTCATTGCCCTGGGGAAGAGTGATTTATTCTCACACATGACATGATGCTTTATTAGAGGGCAGAGGCTATTTGGTTGTGGCATTTCCCTCTGGCTGTGTTGTGTTCATTTCCCTCCACACCAGCCATTCCTCCACACAGGAATGAGGGTGGTAGAAAGGACTTTTCAACCTCCTCAGATCTAGAAGGTCTGCTTCTGAGTCAGCTTCGGTGAGGGCGAGTGTGACTTAGACCCTAGCAAAGGGGCTTGACTTGCTCTGCAGGGAAATGAGTGCTGGTGCTGAGCAAGGCAGTCTCCTGGCTCCTGAGGCAGAGCACTGTTAGCCTGCACAGCATGGCTGGCTGTGGCTGCTTGAAGGAGAGCTGGAGAAAAGCCTTTGAGTTTCTTTCAGATCAGCATCTTCTTTGTGAGGAGCTTGGATGGCTCCTCCTGCCCTTCTTCCATGGGTCCTCAGCTACAGAGGGAAAAAGCATCCACAGCCTGTAGTGCTTGGGCTGGTCCAAAAGCATCTGCTGCCCAGCTCCCTGCAGGTGCATTCAGGAGAACCAGTGGATGAAAGTTCTGAAGCTCACAGAAGGTCCTTATCACCTAGCAGCAGCATTGTTCCCTCAAACCACATGGGAAGGAGGAGGAAGTGGAAGGGCAGATGAGGGCCAGGAGCCTGCCTTGGTCTTTCATAGTCCTCCTTCAGGAGGGGATTGGGGTACTTCTCGTTTAGTGATGCCTGCAGGGAGGCAAAGCCTGTTGCAGAATAAAGACTTCATTCATAAAGCTTGCTGCAGTGTAAGGAGTCACATGGAGCCAGCTTTCCACCCAAAAACCTCCTGTGCAGCTCTGAGAGCAGGGCTGGTGTGCATCTGGTAACTGTCCTGCACCCAGTCACCGCTGAGTGTTGGTCCTTTTGCTGAGATGTGCTGCTGGAAAGCACCGCACCAGAACCCAGCAACACAGGTGAGTAACTCCCCCTGGCTGGCAGAGGCAATCACAGAATCACAGCAGCACCCAGGCTGGCAAAGCCTCTCAGCATCACCAAGTCCAACCTAGAACCCTACTCTGCAGGATTCACCTCAAACCATAGCCCCAAGCACCACATCCAAACCACTCTTAAACACAGCCAGGGTTGGTGACTCCACCACCTCCCTGGGCAGCTCATTCCAGTCCCTGACCACTCTCTCTGTGAAAAACTTCTCCCTAATGTCCCATCTAACCCTCCCCGAGGCCATTCCCCCTTGTTCTGTCTCCAGTTCCCTGTGAGCAGAGCCCACCAGCAGCCTCTCCACAATGTCCCTTCAGGCAGCTGCAGCCAGCAATGAGCTCTGCCTTCAGCCTCCTCTTCCTCACACTAACCATCCCCAGTTCCCTCAGTCCCTCCTCATCAGATTTACTCTCCAGGCCCTTCACAGCTTCCTTGCCCTTCTCTGGGCCCACTCCAGCACCTCCACATCTCGCCTGTGTTGTGGTGCCCAAAACTCGAGCTGTGGCCTCACCAGAGCTGAGTCCAAGGGCACAATCCCCTCCCTGCTCCTTCTGCCGAGCCCAAGGGCACAGTCGCCTCCCTGCTCCTGCTGGGCACAGGATGCGGCTGGTTGGTGCCCGCTCTGCTCCTGCTGCAAGCTCCGCTCCTGCTGCAAGCCGCCTGCAGCGGATGGGCTGTGACTGGCTCCCGGGGAGCTTACTGTCCCTCTGTGTCTGCCCTGCTCACTGCTCCTGCGGTCTCCACCTCTGCCCAAAGGACCCCAGGCGGTTCTCCTCCGAGGCAGCCTTGCACTGTTGCCCCTGAGCCGCGGCAGCGCTGCCGGAGCGCCCATCCAGGAGCGCCGAAGGGCAGTGGGGAGCGCAGCAATCTCTCCTTTGCCTTGCCGCCTGCCCTGCGCTGTGTAACCTGCCCGTGGTCAGCAGCTGATTAGGACCTTTCCTGCACGCATGGTTTCCCTTACCCTGAATGTTTACGATGCCTGGTTTCAATTATTTCTTTCCTCCACACTCTGTATTTCAACCTGCCTCGGATGAGCAATTCATCTGCGCTACCAAATGACTTACCAAGATAGATTTCACCTACAAGGCAAATATATTTTGCCTCCCCTCTGAGTTTCACAGCACTCTTTTTTATAATTCTTCTTCTCTTGCCTTATTCCCAGCCAACCTTTACCCACAACAGAGCTTTCCACCCGTGTAAGGTTGGCATAAAATGCCATTGGTAAGAAAAATAATAGCGAGAATAAAAGAAAGCAAGAACAAGAAAACCAGCAAGAATAAAAGGAAAAATGGCAGGATTAAGAAAAGGGTAAGAAATGCACAAGAAAGGATAAGAAAAGGATAAGAAAAGAAGTAGTGGAGTCCCCCCCACTCCTGGAGGAGTTTGAAAGCTGTGTGGATGTGGTGCCGAAGGACACGTTTTAGCAGTGACCTGGCACTGCCAAGCTAAGAGTTGGAGTTGATGATCTTAGAAGTCTCTTCCAACCAAAACAACTCAGTGATTTACTACTATTTTGTCTGGATTTTGTTCCACAACATTTCCCATGTTGCTTGATAAATGGAACTGGGTCAGGAGAGTGCTGGGGCTCTGCACAGGGCTGCAATGGTTTCCCACCACGGAGCTTCACGCCAACCTGTGCCAGGGCAGAGTTGTGGTTTACTCCTGTACCTCCATTCACAGGTGACTGCCAAGCACCAGTGATGCTGTGCTGCTTGTGGCAAAGCTCCTTCCCCCACCTTTGCACTGTGTGCATCACTGATGCCAGTTCAGTTCAGACTTGGAGCATTAAGGGAGTCAGCACTTGGAGCATTAAGGGAGTCTGTTAGGGTGCATTAAGGTGTGTGTGAGTGACAGGTTCAGAGAGGTTCCTCTGCTCCTCCACCCTGTCCTAGGGAGGCCTAATCTGGAGTACTGTGACAAGCTCTGGGCTCCTGAGTTCAGGAGACACGGGGAGCTACTGGAGGCAGTGCCAAGAAGGGACCAGGAGAATGACTGAGGGAATGGAACTTCTCTTTTGCAAGGGAAGGCAGAGACCTGGGGCTGGTTAGACTGGAGGAGAGAAGGCTGTGAGGGGATCTGCTCAGTGGTTACAAATACCTTAGCGGGTGGGTGTCAAGAAGATGGGGCCAGTCTCTTTTCATGGGTCCCCAGGGATAGGACAAAGGGCAATGGGCACAGACAGACACACAAGACCCACCTAGATATGAAGAACTTCTTTATTGGAAGAGTGCAGGAGCCCTGGAGCAGGCTGCCCAAAGAGGCTGTGGAGTCTCCTTCTCTGGAGACTTTCGAAACCCACCCTGAAGCATTCCTCTACATGATCGTGCCTGGCATGGGGATTGGTTTTGATGATCTCCAGAGGTCCCCTCCAACCCTACCACTCTGTGATTCTCTGATTTAATGCATCTGCATTGCTCAGTCTTGGTTGGCTTCTGCCCTTAGTCAGCACGGACGGGACCCGCAGAAGAGCGATGAGGGCTTGGAGAGTGCTTCCGTGGGAGTGGTACTGTGTGGGAGCCAAGGTGGGCATGGACACTGCTACAGAACCCAGGTGAGTGGGGATTTGTGTCAGCAAAAAGCAGAATGAATCCCCAGGCGAGGCTGAAGGAGCACTCAGCAGAATTCATCTGCAGTTCATTGAGGCAACACATGGAGAGAGTTCACAGGGAGTTTATCATGGGAAGTGCTGAGGGTTAATGGCCAGCAGGGCAGATTGAGCTGTGGGATTACTAAATAATGAACTTTTCTCTCCAATAAATTTGGCCCTGACTTATAAAAAATCAATAACCTGCTACACTCCAGACAATCTTCTTTTTTCTTTTGGTGGGGTGGGGGGAAAATGTGGGCTCGGAGTAATTTTTAAACCACTCTTTCATATATATAAAAAAATATATTTTACCCTGACCATTTATAGGAAAGCTCTGATGTGCCACATTTATTGCAGCTTCATCACCTAGATGGATTTTTATGTGGGTGCCTGGCTATTGCTTTGTTTAATCATTCCTTTCTCTTCCCTCCCCAGTCCCTTGTCTCCCTCCCCTTCTATGCTTTTTATGACACCATCACCAGCACAGATCTACAGGAAGGTTTTTATGTGATGCAGGATGTCAGAGAGGTCAGGGCAGCTGGGACAGAGCCAAAAATATTAGCACTTTCTTGCTACTGAAGAGAGAAGTTGAAATAATAGTTAGCACTTACAGACTGGCAGATTTTCAGCTGCAGGAGGAGGGAGGGCTCGTGTGTGTGGCTTTGGTTTTGTTTCTAAGAGGAGAGGTCTAGGACAGACTTTCAATGGGCTGTGGACTTGTCTTCAGCTTAGGCTGGGTTGGACGTGGGGGCTGGGCTGACATTTGCTGTTGGGCTGCTCGGATTCCTAAGTTTCCCCCAGGCCTGCTTCCCTCCATCTCTGCATGGAACTAAGTCCCTCAAAGGAACTCTCATTTTGTAACCAGTGTTGGACTCCCCAGTTCAAGAGAGGCAGGGAACTGCTGCAGAGAGTCCTGAGGAGGCTGCAAAGATGCTGAGGGGCCTGGAGCAGCTCTGTGAAATGCAAAGGCCGAGAGCCCTGGGGTTGAGAGCCAGCAGAAGAGCAGCCCCAGAGGGCATCTGATCAGGGCTCAGCAAGAGCTAAAGGCTGGGGGGCAAGAGGATGGGGTCAGACTATATTCAGTGGTGCCCAGTGCCAGACAAGAGGCAAGGGGCACAAACTGGAACCCAGGAGGTTCTGCCTGAGAATGAGGAAAAATTTGTTTGGTATGAGGATGCTGGAGCCCTGGAGCAGGCTGCCCAGAGAAGTGATGAAGCCTCCTGTGGTCCTGGGCAAGCTGCTGGGGGTGACTCTGCTTTGGCAGTGGGCTTGGCCTTCCAAGCCCCCCCTGCTGTGATGCTGGGACTGGTGGGCTGCCTCCACAGCACAGCCCCCTCCAGTGCACCTAAGTAATTGCCTGCGTTGTCCTGGTGTTACATTTAGATTCTAGAGCTGCATTTCTTGGCTTCAGCTCTTCTTTCACCTCAGGTGCTTTTCAAATCCTCTCTGCTCTTCAAGAGGCCTATGTACAGGAGTGGGAAGTAAGCCCCAGGAACAAGGTCCTGTTAAGCATTTGAACACCGTGACCCTGGGCAAGCTTTATGACTTTTTTCTCTCTCACATACACAGAATGGCAGGGAAAATCAACTCCAGATGCCTTGTGGTGCACAGAGGAGTCGTTCCAGCAGGAAGCCAAAGGCTCTTTTACCAGAGCCACGCATAGGTAGGGGTGTATGGATGCCTGCTCTGTGTGCTCTACTGCCCTAAATTGGGTGAAGATAGAACTGTCCTGCTGTGTGCAAGGCTCTCCCAACTCCACATGGTTTCAGAGCATCTTTCTCAGGTGAAGGAGGAAGGATTTTGCCACAGGGATGATGCCAGTGGTGCAGAGTTATGCTTTGTGTCTGTGTGGCTATGACACAGCAGAGCTGCACACGCAGTCAAGGTTCCAAAATCTCAGCGACCATGGCCCCAGGGCCTGTGGGACTGGGCTGCACAGGGGCTGGGCTGTGGGTTTATGTGAGGTGGGGAACAGTGACTTCTTCCAGCAGCTGCTGCCCTCACTCTGTTCCCTGGTAGCAGTGGCAGCCATGCCAAATTTTCTGGGATCTCCTCAGCTCTCTGTTCCAACCACAAGCAGCCAAATCTTAGTCAAAGCGGACTCTTCTCCTTTCAGGCAAAGCAGCAGCCATGCCTAATGGTGCTTTCAAGAAGGCCTCAGGGAAAGCATGACTGAAATGAAGAAGGTAGATGGTAAGATGCTCTGCAGAGTCAGAGAGACCTGCTCCATGGGTATGGGTGAGCTCCATCCGTAGGGACTGGGCACCATAGGCACCAGCAGCTCCACACAGGCTTTGTCTGCGTTCTGGTGCCACAAGCACCACCAGGAACTTCATGAGTGCTACCTTCCCAGTAAGCACCTTGCAACCAGCACTGGGCCACCTCTGCCCCTGGTCCTGCCTTAAGGGGAGGTGACAAGGAGTGCTGAGAGCATGAAGCTGTGGTCCATGTGTCAGCACTGAGCAGCTGCTCTCAGCAATGCTGCCAGATGCTGGACTCTAGCAGCAGGGTGCCAAAAGGATAAGGATAAGAAGTGTTTGGCTGTACAGGAGCAGGTTGTTTCCCAGCTCTGCAGGCTGGGGCTAGGTGGGGAGCTCCAGGCAAGGGACAAGACATGCCCAAAGGGCAACCAGCTCGGCTGCTCACTTCAACCAAGGGGGCTGCTGGCTTGGCCCTTAGCACAGCATTGACTCTTCCAAAGGGCTTCCCTTGTCTGCCTGCTGGCAGATGGGCGTCAGGAAGGTATCCAAGCCAGTGTCTGTGATTAGGGAAAGCTCCTCGGAGCACAAGGAAAAGCAAATCGATGGCACTTTAAAACCAGTGCCTGTGGCTTTCTGTTAACCCTTTCCTTAGCAGGTGCCTGTTGGTGGTGACTTACAGAGACCTTAGAAGGTCTCTAGAAGTTTCCAGCACACTTCTCTGACAGCTATCAGAGCTTAACAGTCTCTTCCTGCTCCTAATTGCAGTTGTTGACTTCTGGAGAGAGGAGGATTTCTAGACATTATGAAATGGCCTAAGTATGGTTCTTTGCCTTCCAGTGTCATGTTGGCCTCACTTATTGGGAAATCTTGACAAAAAGCAAGCAGTTGGTGCTCATTAAAATGCCATCATGCAGGAATGCAGTGGCATTTACTGGAGGGTGTCTTGGAGTTCTCTTTGACCTCTACTCAGTCATTTCTCCACAGAGTTCAGGAGGTGCCTCCATGCCACAGTGACAGCTAAGAGGCAACCTTTGCTTCCAGTGTCTGCTGCACCCAGCAACCTTTGCTTCCAGCATCTACAATCTGAGCCTTGTTCCTCAAGCTGAGCTGCTCTTATCCCACGAGACAGCCACAGGCCAACTCCACATCAAAACCCCATGCAGAGCAGTTCACCTTTTCATGTAAGAATGTGTTTGCTGATGCTAGAAGGGAAACTGCTGGTTCAGTTTGTGACCATGGCCTCTGCTCGTGTTGCTGGGCACCACTGCAAAGAGTCTGGCTCTGGCCTCTTCAGTGTCCCTCATCCTTGTGCTCTCCAGGCTCAGCACTCCCAGCTTTCCCAGCCCTTGCTGGTAGCAGAGATGCTCCAGTCCCTTTGCCATCCCTGTGACCCTTTGTGGACTCTCTCCAGTGTGCTTGTGGCTCTCTTGAGCTGGAGTGGGATGCAGTACTCCAGGTGTGGCCACAGCAGTGCAAGCAGATGGGGAAGAATCACCTCCCTCAACCTGCTGGCAAAACCAGGATGCAGTTCACCTTTGAAGCAGGGGCACATTGCTGGTCCCTTCACATCCACCAGTTCACCACAAGGACCCCAGGTCCCTTTCTGCCAACTTCTCTCCATCTGAGGACTCCCAGTACATGCTGGCACCTGTGGCTGTCCAGCTCCCCAGGCACAGGACTTTGCCCTGCTTGTTGAGCTTCACAAGGTTCCTGCCAGCCTATTTTGCCATCTTTCTGAGGTCCTTCCTGACGTGGTACTGTGTGGCCAGGGCAGCATGGCCCTCTGGCCTGTGTACTTCCCATGGAAAGGAAATTTACTGAGCCATTATGGCTGTAACCACCCAGTTACAGCCTCCCTGTGGTTTGGGGAGCTCCAGCAATGGCAGCCACCTGCTGCCACCAAAGCCCAGAGCGCTCTGCAGGATTTACCATCCAAGAACCAGCTCTGGTCTGGCCTGTGGTGCTTCACTCCACCTCAGGCATGGCTGTTCCATGCTGGGGGTGCGCCAACCTGAGGAAAACAGCAGCCATGCAGCAATAACTGTTAATTGCCTGAGAGCTGCTGCTGTGGTGCCAAGGAGAACAAAAGAGCAAGCAGCTGGCACTGCCATCTGCACCTGCTTAGCTGCAGCTCCACCAAACTCCTCTCTGGAGTCCCCAGCTGTGAGGAAAGGTAACAAATCCAGTGGTAATGGGGGCTGCAGGGTGCCTGGCACTCTGGTTTCAAGCCACTCAGACACATCAAGCAGCTTGCACAAGACCTGCTAAGCTTCCCAGGTGTGGCTGAGCAGCGATGGGCTCTGGCAGACACAATCCTCCACTCAGTTCTGCGGCTTGGAGTCGTTTCTTGTGCTGCCTGCACTCCACGTGAATAAAAGCCCAGGTGCTCAGAGATCCTCGGTGCCTGAAGAGAGCTCTGCTGTGTCCTCTGTCCTTTCCATCTGGCTGGGCATAGCAGGCAGAGCTCTGCACTGCTTCACTGGAGAGGGCTGGGGCACAGGGGTGGAAAAGGCCAGCTACGAAGTCTGCCCCCCACACTCCCAGGGGTCATGAACTGGGTTCACAAGTGTGTTAAGTACCCAAACTGACCTGTTTTGTGCCAAAAAAAGATAGGAGTTGGTCCATGTGCTGCTCACTCATGAAATGCAGGACTCTAGCCCAAGCTGGCTAAGGTCTGCAGGAGGTGAATCAGTCATAGAATCATAGAATCATAGAATGGTAAGGTTGGAAGGGACCTCAAGGATCATCTAGTTCCAACCCCCTCCCATAGGCAGGGACACCTCCCACTAGTACAGGTTACTCAAGGCCTCAGTCCTACCTAGCAAACCCACAGGACCAGCTTCATTCTCCAAGCCCTCCAGCTAGCACACAGCCTCAACAGGGCTGGAGCAGGCAAGGAGCCACCACAGCCCCGGGGCTCATCTGAGGAGGCAAAATGGACACAGCCAGACTCTGAGAGAGAAGGGAGCAGACTGTGAGCAGGTGGTGCTGAGCCATGCCATGCACTCTTGCCTAGGGCCAGAGAATGTGTTCTGTGCCTCTCATGTGCTGGTACTGCTGCAGGCTCAGAGAGGTGAGGTCAGCTGCCTGCTGGAGATGTCAGTCAGCCCTTGTTGACTCCAAGGGGAGCCCAGACACCAGGTCAGGCTGTCTGTTGGACTTTCAGCTGGTTAATGCTACCTGGGATGCTTTGAGACACCTTGAGTTGTGTGTCTGCTGTCTTGTGTCTACACAATCTTGATTGTTTGACTGCCTGAGCCTGGGCAGTGCAGCAGGATCCATCTCTCTATCTAGTACCTGGGGAAAGTGATGCCTGTGCTTCCTTTCAATGTGCCCACCTGGAACAATTCAATGCTTATTCCTTTTTGGACAACAAACCACAGAACCATAGGATGGTTTGGGCTGAGTGTGACCTTTAAGGTCACAGAATCATAGACTCATAGAATGGTAAGGTAGAAAGGGACCTCAAAGATCATCCAGTTCCAACCCCCTGCCATAGGCAGGGACACCTCCCACTAGCACAGGGCACTCAGGGCCTCCTCCAACCTGCCCTTGAACACCTCCAGGGTGGTTGTGGAGCACAGAAGCACCCAACATGATCAAAGATCCCATTCTGTGCTTCTGTGCTTCACAACCTCCCTGGGCAACCTGTGCCAGTGTCTCACCACCCTCACTGCAAACAACTTCCTCCTCACACCCACTTTCAATCTCCCCTCTGACACTTCAAACCCATTCCCCTTGTCCTGCCATTCCCAGCCCTTGTCAATAGTCCCTCCCCAGCCTTCCTGGAGCCCCCTTCAGACCCTGCAAGGCCACTCCAATCTCTCCTGGAAGCCTTCTCCTCTCCAAGCTGCAGAGCCCCAACTCTCTCAGCCTGTCCTCAGAGCAGAGCTGCTGCAGCCCTCTGAGCATCTTCATGGTCATCTAATCCAAACTTCCTGCAGTGACAGAAAAAGCACAGAGATGGGAAACCAAATTCAACAGCTGGTGACCATCCCAGGGCAGCATTGCTCTGCTGCTGTGTTGGATGCACCATGGCCATGCCTCTGCTGCACTCTAAGCCCTCTGCAGCCCAGACGTGAGAGTCTGCCAGGACAGGTGTTTTGTTTAAAAGGAGACAAATCCACACAGCCTTCCTGCTTCTCCCTGAGGCTGTTGCAGAGCAGGTCCCTTGCAAAGTTCCTGTGACACATGCAGCACTTGCAGCCAGTTTGCATGATGCTGGTTGCAGCTGGTGGCACACAGCATCGTGGGGAGAAAGCAGAGCCTGGCCATGGAGGGGGGGGGCGGGGCAGCCCTCCAAAGAGTAGTCCCAGGAAAGTGCTTAGCTCTGCTCCAGAACATCTGGAAATCCTTGGGCTGTGTGGCACTCAGTCCTGCTCTCACACCAGCTGTTTCAGCCCAGAGGCTGTCCAGTTAGCAGTGATCTGTGTTTAATAACTGAGGAGCACATCCTGGGAACGGCCAACTAAAGCATGGAAGTGCCATAAATCATCCTGTGTGGGTTTAAGCCCTGCTGGCTGGGTATCATCCAAACCCAGGACAGCTTTATCTACTGGATTGCAACCTCACTGTGTCTCTGGAAGGTCAGAAATGAAGCCTGTCTGTAGGCTGAAGGCACTCTGTGACAGAGAGCAGGCAAGAGTTGTAAGGTACAAGGGTCTCCAGAAGATGAAAAGCAAGCCATAATCTTTATTGGGGAGTGCAGTTGCAGGAGAGATTCCCAGAAGCAGTGACTTTGGCAGTCTGATCCGTAAGGAGATGACCATCTGGAGGAATCAGCCCTGAGAAAGGAGAGAAACAGGAAGCAGTGATGAGTCTGACCACGTCACACCGTGTGCTAAGCTTGCTGCTCCCACCCAGAGAGCTCTCCTGCTGCAATGCTGACCATGGACAGCCTTGAGGCTGGCAGAAGCTGTCCTCACAGGATCACAGCTCACAGGATGTCAGGGGCTGGAAGGGACCCAGAGAGCTCATCCAGTCCAAGCCCCCTGCCAGAGCAGGACCAGACAATCCAGCTCAGGGCACACAGAACACATCCAGACAGGTCTGGAAAGGCTCCACAGAAGAAGGAGACTCCACAACCTCTCTGGGCAGCCTGTGCCAGGGCTCTGGGACCCTTCCAGGCAAGAAGTTGCCCTTGTGTTGAGCTGGAACCTCCTGTGCTGCAGCTTCCATCCACTGCTCCTTGGCCTATCCCAGGCAGCAGTGAGCAGAGCCTGTCCCCCCCTTCCTGGTCCCCAGCCCTCAGATAGTTATTGATTAAATCCCCTCTCAGTCTTCTCTTCTCCAGACTAAGCAGCCCCAGGTCCCTCAGCCTCTCCTCACCAGGCAGTGCTCCACTCCCCTCATCATACTTGTAGCCCTCCTCTTGGTTTTCCATCTCACCTTGCAACTCCCCAACTCCTGTGGCAGTCTCATCTCTGCTCCCCGTGCACGTTTCGTTTACCTTCTATGGGTCTGGAAACTATCTTTGTGTGCAGCTCTCAGACCTCCAGTTCCTTGCTGCAACAAGCCACCAGGTGGGCTTCAGCGTGACACAAGACTTCATGTCTAGCTCCTGGAAGGCACTGGAAAGGAGCCTGGGAAAAAGTTCACGGCAGGGCTTTCCCTGAGGCATTCTCCCCTTGGCATGCCCAGAGCTGGTCAGAGGTGTCCCTGCTCTGTCGGGTGTAGATGGCACAGATGCTGTGCATGCTCTGCCCTGGAGGCTTAGCCACGATTCTTTCTCATTAGTTGAATTTCCTATTCACAGCACAGGTCACGGCACCTGAAAGCATTGGCTGGCATTTGGGATCTTCTCTTCCACGAGGCCAAAGAAGGAGCTGAGGTTAGGTGGGATGCAGGAGGTATTTGTTAGTATTTGCTCTCTACTCACACGCCTGAGGCATGCTGAGGAAGGAAAGGCTCCTTCAGGAGCTGGAAGCAAAGCTGCCGTCGGTGGCATTCTTATGTAATTCAGGCACAACGATCTGTCAACAGAGCAAGGTAATTATCCCAATAAGATTTCATGGAACGAGAAAACGCCACGGATTTTATACACCCTATTAGCATGCAGACTGAAAGCAAAACAACAAAAGGGGTCTTAAAACAAAATGTTATGTTAAAATCAATATTGATTGCCGGCGATAAGTGCTATATGAGGCAGAGAGGTTCCATAAAGCTCCCCCCTCCAACAGAAGGGTGCAGGCAGAGCAGAGGGCTCTAAAGCAGCCTAATAGCTTTGCCGGTCGGGGCAGCAGCATCGCGGTGCTGATTTGTTCCGACCCCAGGCTGCTTTCCCCAAACCCTCCTTCCTCCTTCCTTTGCCCGCCTCCTTCCTTTCTCCTGCCTCCTTCCCTTCTCTTGCCTCCTTCCCTTTGCCTGCCTCCTTCCTTTGCCTGCCTCCTTCCTTTGCCTGCCTCCTTCCTTTCTCCTGCCTCCTTCCCTTCTCTTGCCTCCTTCCCTTTGCCTGCCTCCTTCCTTTGCCTGCCTCCTTCCTTT
>VWZE01023430.1:0-39575 GCA_013396675.1 Eubucco bourcierii | reverse complement strand
CCTCCTTCCTTTGCCTGCCTCCTTCCTTTCTCCTGTCTCCTTCCCTTCTCCTGCCTCCTTCCTTTCTCCTGCCTCCTTCCCTTCTCCTGCCTCCTTCCTTTCTCCTGCCTCCTTCCCTTCTCTTGCCTCCTTCCCTCGCCTGCCTCCTTCCCTCGCCTGCCCCCGCCCGCGCCGCGCCCAGATAATAGCCCATTACTGAATGCTCCATAATGGGGCCTTCAGGGATGGGATTAGAGTAAGTATCAATTTGGAAATTAGCAGCCTGGTTCAACGAGCAGCAACCAGCCCTGCAGGCACAAGGAGACATTTGAAATTCACACATGTGCTGCCTCACCAAATGCTACTTTCATTACCCTCTTCCCGTCTCCCTGCAAACCCCTCCAGCCTCTGCAGGCAGACAGGCTGCTTCCCGTCGGCTCGTTTGCAGCAGCCCTCCCCACTCCGCCGAGGCAGAGACGTCTGCCGGAGCATGCTTGTGTGCTCCTCCAACTGGTGGCTTCCTCTCCCTGCTTCCCAAAAGTGTATGTCCAAAAAAAGTGGGCCCCAGAACCTGGGTGGCAGTGTGGCCAGCCCAAGAGCAGATCCTGGTGGTGCTGAGCAACAGAGTGTGCTGAGCTCCTGTGCTGCCAGGCTCCAGAGTCACAGCATTAGCCAAGGACTTCAGGTTTGCATCTTGACTCGTAACAGGAGCCAAGAGGAAGCACCAGAACTTCCCTTAGGACTGTAATTCCTTTTTCCCCATTGCTTTATTGAATCCTGCCCTCTTCCACGGGAGCTTTCCCTGTAGAATAGGTGAACCCTCAAGGGAGTTTTTCCAACTAGGCCTTTAATTCCCTAGGGTGAAGAACATTTTCCCCATTGCCACTCAGCCCAGGCAGTAAGATTCCATTGACAAAATGGACTTTGAGAGAACAGCTTCATCCTCTTCAGGGATCTGCTTGGCAGGGTGCCATGGGATAAAGCTCTGGAGGGAAGAGGAGCCTGAGAAAGCTGGAGACTATTCAAGGACCATCTCCTCCTGGAGCAGTGCATCCCAAGAAAGAAGGTGGCAGACAAGAGTGGCAGGAGGCTGGCACGGACACAGCCCTTCAAGCCCTCAGCCTTTCTGGCTGTGGCTGGCCACAGCTGTAACTGCTGCCAAAGGAACCTGCTCCTCCGGAGTTCTGCTCCTGCCTTAGACACCTGCCCAAGGCCAGCTCGTGGCTGGAGATGGCCCCTGCAGAGCTGCTCTGCAGCCAGAGCAGCTCCCACCTCTCACCGTGGCTGCCAGCAGATGGCTGAAGAAGGGATTGCCACAAAGGGTAAGGAGAAGAGGAAAAGGAGGTCAGTGCTCATCTTCTCCATCTGATCACAGTCCCTTTGGAGCCTCCAGCCAAGCAGATCAAGGCTGCAAGCCTGACCAGGCAGGGGGTCACTCACCAGCGTTTTGGAAAATCAAATAACAGCCCAACCCTGATCCTGACCTCCATACCTCACAGGGATAAATTAAAAATAATAAAGCACAGGGTTAGTGCTAATATTGATGAGGAGTTCTGAGCTTTTGGCTGGGAAGGTTTCACAGCAGCAGCATTTCCCTCTGTGACTGGCAGCTTGTTGGCCGCAATTGATGCTTCACAAAGGGAGCACTGCAGTGTCGCTGGGAATTGCTGGGGGAGTGTTTCTCTAACCAAACGCTCCGGGTCAAATGCAGAGTGATCTCATGCAGCATGTCACAGGGCCGGCCTGAAATGTCAAGCCCTGCACCGGGGGAGAGGGGTGAGAAGAGCAGGTCACATCTGGCATTCAAAGGATTGTTTGTGCCACGCTCCATCCAGTGCCCTGGACTGCGAGGACCCAGACAATCCTTCTCTTCATGGCCCAGCACAGTGGGATCTTCAGGAAGACAAGGAGGGGCTTCCCACATCTGATCTGGCTTGATTTCTCTCTCTCTCCATGCCCCCTCTCCCTCCCCACTTTGACATGTCCTATTTGCATAGTGGAAGGGACAAAAAGTGGGATCAGATCCTGACCAATACCAGAATTAGAGACACAACAGAGTCTTTAGGTGATCTCTTTCTGCATCCCTGTCCCTCCATCTACAGACTGACTGCAGACACCTTGGGGTTTACCTTCGCTGGTCTTGGGGTTCTGGGGATCTCCCAAGAGGAACACCCCCATGAGTGGGAGTAGCAGGCACACAGCAGTGATTTATCTGTGTCACTCCTACAACTCTGCTGCATCGCAACAGCAATAAAGGAGCCAAATCCTGATCCTCTTCTGAGCTAGACCAGAACTAATTCTGCTCAGGGATTTGACTTCTCAGCTCAGGCTCTGCAGCTCAGGGCAGGGCTGCACACCCAGGGGCTGCTCCTAGCAGATGGAAGCTGATGGGAATGGCTCCTGCCAAGGGCTGCAATGCAGAAAGGCCCTGGTTGAGGCTTGCTCCTGGGCACACCAAGGGCACTGCCACAGCTTGTGTGCCACCTTGGGGTGCAGGAAGTCAGAGGTGGCATCTGCAGGGAGAATTGGGACAGGGCAGGTGATCCTAAACTGCCCAACAAGGGATTCCATCCCATTCATCTTCAGTACAAAGCTGAAGAGTCACTAGGGTGAAGCCTCTTCTTCAACAGTTGTTGTCTCAGGAGCACTCTGTTCTGCCTTTGATCCCAATCTGTCTGTTCCTGAATCCAGTTCCAGAATCCAGCCCCCAAATCTGGTTCCTGTCTGCTGCTGAGTCCAGCCTGGGACTTCCCCAGTGGCTGCCCCAACATTAGTAGTGACAGTGGTGACATCACTGCCATCAGGGGTTGGGTTGGGTGTTGGTTTGTATCTATTTGTCTCTATTTAATGTGCTCGTTCTCATTTCCATCCCAGCTGGTTTAGTTTCTTTCCCACCCCATCAGTCTCTGCCTTATTCCCTTTCTCTTCCCTGTGGGAAGGCAGAGGGGTTCCTGGAGAGCCTCTCCTCTGGTGGCTGCTGAATGCTGTAAGGAAACTCCTGCAGGGCAAAGGCAGCGGCGCAGCCCACACCGACCTGCTGCCCCTGTGCCTGCCACAGGCATTAAGGAGCAATCCACGGCCCCTGCTCCACAGCACTGCCAGTCTGTGCTAGGCAGGGAGGTGGCTCTGGCATGTACACCACCTCCCTTGGAAGCCAGAGGTTGTTTCTAGCCCTAGGGAAATAAGGAGCTGGTGTTTGCAAAATGGGTGCTTGATGTTGATTGCCTCTCTCTTGACCTCACACAACACTGCACTCACAGAGACATCTCCATCAGCAGTATTCATCCTCAGCTCTCTTTATAGTCGATGGCACTTCTATGGCATGATTCATCCCACCAGAATTAGCCAAACCAGATCACCTGGGGAGCATGGATTTCCTGCTGGGACTGCCAGCTGAGCCCAGGCTCTGCAGGTGGCACTTGCACTCTGCTCAGCTGAGCCTGGGGCAGAGAAGCGCTCCCCAGAGGGCTCAAGAGCAGTTCAGGTTCCTGAAAACATTGGAAGCACATGGGACAGGTGGGAACTCCATCACAGCAGCTCACCTGATCTGCAGAAGAGAACATCTTTCCCCTCGTTTCAGGGCATGGAGACATCTCTTTTCCTGCACTGTCCTGTCAGAGCTCACCTGAGAGATGGCATTTGAGAGAAAATTGGCACATACTTGCCCTTGCCCCTGCACATAGGAGACAACAATATTCAGTCTCAGTCTTTTTCCAAGCTTTTAGCCCTCTTTTGATATTCCACTGCAGAGACCATGCTGCTGAGGGACTTGGAGGGTTTTAATTTTTCTTTTCCCCCTCATCAAGCCAACCATTCTCTTATGAAACGGTGATTCCATTTCTTAATCTTCCTATTTTCTTCTCAGTGTGTGTTTGCTAATCAATTTCACAAGCCACTGCATGAGGAGTGGGCAGATGAGCTTTCCTTCTTCATCACTTGGACCTCTTCCCTGAACAGCAATCAGACCAAACCAGCTTTCTGGGTCACCTGCAACCCAAGCCACACTCCCGTGTGCATGAGCAGAAGGGAGAACTGGTGCTGCAGGCTTGTAGCTAGCAAGCCATGGCCTGTGGTACCTCCTTTCTTCCAAGTCTGCATGAGAAGGCTTCCTCCAGCAGTTTCTAGTAGCCCATGGTGACTGGCCAGAGGATCCCAGATGACTCCTCAGCTGACAGCTGCAGGAAAAGGACAAAGATTAAAGCAGCTCAACAGCTCTACGGGCACAGCTTTGGATTCCAGCTGTGAGCAAGCTGCAAGGAACTCAAAAGGAGTTGAGTGACTCATCTATGAGCTGCTCCTGTGTATCACCCCTGCTGCTCTGGGCAGGCTGGAGGGGCCAGAGCTCCTTTTCCACTGGCAAAGCTGAAACACATCTTTGTAAAGGCACTCAGGTAGCCAAAGATGGAGAGATACCTACTGGCATTTGCAAAATTGCCTGGTTTTGAGAAGCGTTATAGGCACTTCTCTTCAGCCCCCTGGGTTCCTCTGGGAAGCTTCCCCAAAGGGTCTACAGATAAAGCAGTGTTGAAATCCCCTGACCAGGGAGCAAACTCTGTCCTTGTGACTGCCTGGTGCACAGCAGCACATGTCCATGCTGCTGGCTCCTGGAGTGGTTCCTGTCCTCTGGGCCTGCCTTGCCAGGCTGTGATCATCTCTGGTGTCTGTGTTAGCAAATCAAAGGATTTCCCATAAATCGCTTCCCCAGCTTGGATCAGCTTTAGTGCATCACCTGCAGGTGTGTGCTGCCTGCTTTGCAGCATGGCAGCTACCCCAGATCTGCTGCTTCAGCAGGGGCTGCACTGCCAGGGCTGTTTGCTGTCTCAAGGAAGTGTTCATGCACTTCAGTCGCTTCTAGACACTTGTTTATGGGGCTGCAAAAATGATCCAAGGGCTGGAACACCTCTGCTGTGAGGATAGGCTGAGAGGGTTGGGGTTGTTCAGCCTGCAGAGGAGAAGGTTCCAGGGAGACTTCCTGTAGCCTTTAAGTACTGAGAGGGAACAATCAGAAAGCTGGGGACAAACTCTTAATCAGGGCCTGCTGTGACAGGACAAGGGGTGATGGTTTTAAACTAAGGGAGGGAGATTCAGACTGGGGAGAGGGCAGAGACTTCCTTACACTGAGGGTGCTGAGACTCCGGCCCAGGTTGCTCAGCCAGGCGGGAGATGTCCCATCTCTGGAACCATTCCAGGTCAGGTTGTCTGGGGCTGTGAGCAACCTGCTGCAGTTGTAGATGTCCCTGCTGGCTGCAGGGGGATTGGCCTAGCAGACCTTTAAAAGCCCTTTCCAACCCAATGCATTCTGTGGTTCTGTGACCCTATTTGTACATCCATGTCTCAGGTGCTCCCAGTCCAGGACTGTGAGCTCTATTAATTAACTACATCTTTGTCAAAAGTTGGCTTCCAAACTGAAAAAAAAACGGAGCCTTAAGCACCTGGAATGAGCCTCTGGATGTCAGAAACTCTTCTGTGAGCATTTATAGGTTGTGAAGGAGATTTTGGCCATGAATGGGAGGCATCTGCCCCCAGGATCACATCTTGTGTCCTTGCAAGAGCACAGCAGGCAATGTGCACGGCCGGAAGGGCTCACAGTCTGCCTGCAGGTGAGGTCCACGGAGCCTGTCCTAAGCAGGAACCAGAAGTGATTTCTAGTGAAACCCATTCTGAAAGAAAGGCACTGGGCCAGGACCTCACCTTGGAGGCTGCACAAGGTTTTCCAGGTGATGCTGCACTCTGTGCCCCAAAGCATACTCCCTGCTCTGGAGCTTAACTAAGGACAACCTGCTCGCCTGCTTCACTACCAAGCTGGTCTCGAGAGGGCTGCCCGAGGTGGGAGATGCATTGTGTGGGAAGGAGGCCTGTCCCTCACGGTGTGTGCAGCAGAGTGGCACATCTCGAGGGCAGCAGGGCAATACTCGATGGGGCACAGCCAGGCCTTGCGTTTCACAGAGCCACCAGTGCACTGGCTTGGAAGGGGCCTCTAGAGGTCATCCAGTCCAACTTCCCTGCAGTCATCTGGACACCTTCCTGCAGGCAGAGAGCAGAGACTGAGAAATCATCAGGACTGGTCACCCTTTCACTGCTTAAAGTATTTACTTTACAGTTCTCTCCTGGCAGCTGATTTGTCAGAGCAAGTGAAGCAGCGAGCAGAAGAGTTGTGGCTGCCGCAGGAATATTACAGCAATTAGAAAGGGCCATAAACAGTTCCCTACATATGAAACCACTCATTGAATTTGACAAGTGGCCTTTTCTTCTCCTCCCAGCCACCAAATACAATGCAGCCTCTTTCTCTTTCATAAATGCCAGCACTTTTTTTTCCTCATTCCCACCAAGGGTCCCGTGCACTCCAATCAATACACTCGCAGGCTGAAAGGGACCTTTCTCCTCACGCTGAATGTCTTGTGGATAGAATTAACACTGATGGAGTGTGTCACAGTCCAGCTGTAATCTAGAGACACATCGTGAAACCATGCTGTCCTGGCACTGGCCCAGCTGTCAGATGTAAGAGAAAAGTAAACCAGCCTCATCTGCCCCAGCAGCAGGCTGCTCTCTGGCAACCAGGGACTGCAGCTTCCGACCCGCTACGGCCGGAATGCGTCCAGAGGACTGATGCAGGACCAGTGGGTGTTGCTTGCCCATTCCTGGGAGAGGTAAGTGAGTAGCAGGTACAGCAGAACAACTGCTGGATAGGTTGTCTTGGGCTCATTTCCATGTTGACCTGGACCAGAGGAGGGAGGACATGCTACCAGAGAAGGACATTATAAATAACTCCCTGCCTTCTGAACTGAAGTCTGTGCACCTCCAGGTCCCTTCCATTTAAATATTCTCTAAGGGCTGAAATCAGAGAGTCATAGAATAAAGGGTAGAATGGTTTGAGCTGGGAGGGATTTTAAAGGTCATCTAATTCCAATCCCCCTGCCGTGGTCAGGGACACCTTACATCAGCCCAGGTTGCTCGAAACCCTGTCCAGCCTGGCCTTGAAGACTTCCAGGGATGGGGCATGCACAACTTCTCTGGGCAACCCGTGCCAGTGTCTCACCACCCTCACAGTAAACAGTTTGGTTATTAGGTTGGAGAAGTCTTGTAACACCTCAGAGATCAGGATCAAAGCAGATCTCCTGGGCCACCTCTCCTGCCATCAGCTAGAATCAGTCTTTCCCAACTCAGCATTCTCTTACCATTACAACAGCCTTGGGTCCTTGGGTCGTTCTGGGTAACAGACAGCACGGGGAGAGGGATTATCTTAGGTGCTGCTGTGCCCCTTTGGGGAAAGGAGAAATTAGTGTGATTTGGAGAGCATTTGTGCAGGGTGCTACACCAAGGTGTGCTGCAACTGCGACAAGCGAGAGCGCTCCCGAGCCATCAAGAATCAGCCCAGCAGCACCCAGGTGCACATGGGGTGCTTTGTACCCCACTTTGCTTTACCTCTGCTCCAGAGGATTCTGCATAATTGGAAACAGCTCAGGGAAGAGCCACAGGAGCAACTGCAGGTTTAAGGATGAGGATGGCAAGAGCAGGGGGAGGATGTGTAAGGGTGGGAGGCGTAAGCTGCCTGGTGTTATGGAGAAAAGGTGAAGGGGTAAATTATCACTGTCTGTAAGTACCTGCTTGGGAACAGTAATTTGAAATGAGAGAGCTCTTCACCTGTATCACAAAGGGCTGACAAGATCTGCTGGCTGGGAGCTGGAGGGAGCTGATGTGTTGCCTGAGACAGCCCCAGCAAAAGGAGCGAGGGGAGCAAGGGTGCTTGTGGGGACATGCTCCAACCTTCCACCTCCAGTGGCTACAAACCATTCTTGCTTTAACTGAGGGATCCTGCACCCATTCTCAACTGGCAATGCTGCTTTGAGCAGAGCAGACTCTAGAATTTGCCCCTTTCCCATGAAAACCTCAGCACTGGATTTTTCTTGCAAACTGGGCCAAAGCCATTGACACTCTCACATTTTCTGCAGCTGAGCAATCCCCAGAGATCCACCAATGGCAGACTTCTTTGCTTCAGGATATTTACCCAAAGAGCACCTCAATAAGGGCCAGCAGTGTGCTGCTGTGACCAAGAAGGCAAATGATATCCTGGGGTGCACTTAGAAGATTGTGACCAGCAAGCTGAGGCAGGTTGTCCTGCCCCTCTGCTCTGCCCTAGTGAGGCCACACCTGGAGCAGCAGCTCCAGTTCTGGGCTCCACAATTCAAGGCAGAAATGGAATTCCAGGACAGAGTCCAAGAGAGCAAACCAGTCTTCTGCTAGGCTCAAATCCCCCAAAGGGAAATCTCCTCTGTGCAGCCTGCCCAGGTGATCCCCCTTTGACAGAGAGGTTGGATTCGATGATCTCTGGAAGTCCCCCCCAACCCCTACATCCTGTGATTCTGTGATTCGTGGCCTGATACTGGTTCCTATGTCAATGAAGAAATCAGTAAGTGATGCTCATCTCCTCTGCCCACAGTGGTGTGGGCCTGCCTGTCCCTCCTAAGTGCTCCACCAACAGGCTGTCAGGATAGCCCAGCAGCAGGAGCTCCATGGTACTGCTGATGAATCTACTCCACTCTGTCATGGAAGATGTGAAAGAATGATGAACATCACTGGGGCAGTGACTAAGACCACCCTTTCCTCCTCCTCACTGTTGTGTCATGTAGTCAGGCATCTGCTCTGCCTCTCCAGCTAGCTAATGCTCTGCTTCTCAGCCCTAGCTCCAAAGAAATGTCAGTCTAGGTGCTGGCAGAGCCAAAGGATGACCTCCCAAGCTCCAGCCTGGAAGGGTATTGGCTCCCTTCCTAAACTCCACATTGTTCAGGGACCTCTATAGAAAGTCTGAACATCTCTGTGGCCTTTAGCAGGGCAGGAGACAGGGAGATGGCCCAGATGGGAAAAGGATTTATGGGCAGGCAGTGAGGATTTTTCACGGTGTGACATTTTCTTGATCACTGCTGTGTTGTCAGGAGTCCTGGGAGTCACCACCAGGGCTGAGCTCTGCTTCTCGCTCCTCATCTGCTTTTGTCTCCTGGGTTTGCTTCTACCAGGGATTTAGCACTAATGAAATTAAGGTCTTTTGCTTCTGAGTGAGTTATGGCTCTGTTTTGTGCCAGAGCATGAGCTCTACAAGAGAAAGGGGCAACAGCAGCATCTGATGGGGCTGTGAGATGGCTCAGAGTTAGAGGCAAGCTTGCCCCTGGTGCAAGCCTTGGAGTTGCTCTTTGGGAGCTAGATTTGTTCAGGAGAAACCAAACATCAGCTGCAGTTTGCAGCTGAGGGGAGATCTGTGCTGGGGGATCTGTAAGTGAAACATTAAGAGGGACCTTCATCATGGAAGGTGTCAGAGGGGTAAGTCACAAAGGTGCACCTTAAGCCTCTCAACTTTGATATGGCAGAGTTAAAGACCTCACACCCAGGAAAACTCCTTTGTTGATGATAGGAGGGGAAGCAGCTTGGCTCACTGTGATCCCAGAGAAGTAAGCCCTGGGCCTCTGATCTAGCAGAATCACTTAGAGCTTTGGGATGCAGCTGGGGAAGCAAACCTGAGGATGCTCTTGCTGGGAACAACAATGCCACAGCAGAATGGATGTAGTTTGTAAAGCTCAGATGGTGACCACCTTGTCTTGACCCTGCTGAGACCACTGGCAAATCCATCCAGATCCTGGATTTCAGGTAGCCTCTTGCCATCAGTCACCACTGGAAGAGCAGCTCAGATGAGCCTCTTCTCAAATACAGTGTGCAGCTGAGTTAAAGGGGGGCAGGACTGGCAGTTTCTGATCCTGGCTGTGGGGTTTATGTGCTTGGGCCTCTCTGAGCAGACCTGAACATCTCAGCCAGCTGCTGTCAACTCCGTGTTGTCTGGGGCTGTGTCTTGGTGTCTCTTCTCAAGTGTGCTGCTCATGTGCTGTGAGTTGTGACTGATGAAGGCATTTGTGCATAGTGGAGTATGCAGGGAAGGACAAAGCCACCTGCAAAGACAGCTGGTGGTAGCTACTGAAGGCAGGAGAGCCAGAGCCTGCCTGCTGGGGACCAGTGAGGAGTCAGGGTGCACATTAGGAAACAGGAGGTGCAAACTGCACACAGGCAGAGCCTTTTTTTATTTGTTTGTTTTAAGGGTGGTGAAACACTGGAACAGGTTTCTCAGAGAGGTTGTGGAGTCTTCTTCCAGGGAGATACAAACCCCAGGACTGGATATGGTCCAGGGCAAGCTGCTCTAGGTGGCACTGCTTGAGCAGAAGGTGTGGATAAGGTGATCTCGAGAGGTCCTCTCCATCCCAAATCATTGTGTGATTTTGACTTGTCAGAAAGCAAGGCCAGGCTGTGGAAGGCTCCTGAGCAGGGAATATGTACAAGTAGACAGGCTGCATCTTCCCCAGCCTGCTCACAGGCTGGGATTCCCTAAGGGAGTGACTGTGGAATAACTTGACTATGGTGCCACAAAAGCTCCACACAGCAGAGCCTGTTTATGCTGTGCTGTGTCCACCTGCAGACCTGTGGGCAGCTCAGCAGTACTTGGCCAGTCTGGGAGGACTGACAGATCATTAACTTCACGAGCTGCAAAATGCTTCCACATGGCTCATGACAAGGACAAGTGGAAAAGAAAAGTCAAACCCCCTCAGATGTGCTCCAGGAAGAGACAGTGAGAGGCAGAGCATCGTTGTGGTCATGACAGCCTGGAGGATTTTAGCAAGGCCAGGTTAGAGTGGAGCAGTGACTTTGGTTGGGACAATCTGCCTGGTGGGAAGGAGCAAAGTTCCCAGAGAGCTTGGCCTTTCTCCAGGTCAAACTGGAAATAAAGGGGAAGACTCTGGGCCACCCTGCAGAAGGCAAAGGGAATTATAGCAGAGCCTGTGAGATGAACAAGGGGTTGGGAACAAAAGAGGCAGCTGTACTCCAGCTGTAGGACTCAGTGTGAGTGCCACCATTCTTAGCTGGGTGAAGCCAGCTCACCTTCATTAACCAGCAGATCTGTAGAGACTTTGTCTCCTGAGGAGGTCTCTGGGTCCACAGGCAGGAGCAGCCATGTGGAAGAAGGTTCAGAGACAGAGCACTCAGGCAGTTGTCCTGTGGAACAGCCTGTGCCAAAGCTGGCAGTGCTGTCACTGGCTTTGTCCTAACTCATCACAGCTTCACAGTCATGATCCAGGAAGCGGCAGCCAGGCAGGAGCCATGACTGCGGAGAGCATGAAGGTAGCTGCTGCAATTTCACATACAGATGTTTTATAACAGATGTGCACTGACCTGTGTCTTGCAAAGCAAAAAAGAGACTCAGATGAAGCACTCCATCTGAAACACAAATGCTGTTGCAACAGACCCTGGGGGGTAGTATACAATTATGTAGAGAAATGTTGCATGCAACAAGCAGAAAACAACTACAGATGCATGAATCACAGAATCCCAGCGTGGTAGGGGCTGGAAGGGACCCCTGGGGATCATCTAATCCAACATCCCTGCTCGAGCAGGGTCACCTAGAGCACGATTGCATCCAGGTGGATTTGGATCTCTCCAGAGCAGGAGACTCCACAGCCTCTCTGGGCAGCCTGCTCCAGGGCTCCAGCACCCTCACAACAGAAAAAAAAAATTTCTTCTGTTCAGATGGAACCTCCTGGGTTCCAGTTTGTGCCTGTTGCCTCTTGTCTTGGCACTGGGCACCACTGAACAGGGTCTGGCCCCAGCCTCTTGCCCCCCACCCTTCAGCTCTTGCTGAGCACTGCTCAGATCCGCTCTGGGGCTACTCTTCTGCAGGCTCTCAGCCTTTGCTCCTCACAGAGCTGCTCCAGGCCCCTCAGCAGCTCTGTTGGACTCTGAGGGCTAACAAAGTGTGGCAACCTTCAGAAACTTCCTGAAGCCTCTTTAGGTGGCAGCTGTTGGGCATCACCAGGCCCATGGTGCAGCTGGGCTGGACAAGCCTTTGGTCTGTGGCTGTTGTTGCATGTCCTCACCCTGTCAGCTTTCCCTCTCTTCTCCCTTCTCTAACTGTCCCAAAAAAGAAAAGCACTCAGGAGAGCACTGTGAAGGAAATGCAAACTGCCCTGTGAGGCTTCATACAACCCTCAGGACATGGGCAAGCTGCCTGGGGGTGTTCAGGAGATGCATGCACCAAAAGCAGCTTGGCTGCTGGTGTGTTACAGTCAGCCCACAGGCTGGGGCCTGACTCCTGAGCCCCCTTTTTGGAGCAACTGTAATTTATGAAGGAGAGGATAAAGGAAAGCAAAAAGAATCCTGTCAAGGTCCTCTGCATGTGCTGCAAGCTGTGCATATATCACAGCTATTGCCCACATTCAGCATTTAATGCCATCAGTAAAAACATAATGTGAGAGGGGGGACAGAGAAGTTGCTCAAGAGGAAGAATGAGTAATGGGTGTGAAATAGTGAGCCTGTGAAAGCAGCAGCTCTGCTCCTGGCTGGGGCTCTGCTGTTTCTTACTGTTTAATTTACACAAATCAATGCTTTATAATTAAAAAAATAAGAGTAATAATAGAAATCAGATTGGATAGCTGCTGGGACCCTGGGGAATCTGAAGGAGGAGTTTTAGGGATTATCCACACGCTCCAAAGGGAGCAGCACTGATTGACTTTCCTAAACCTCTCTTGTTTTCCTTGCCCAGAGAAGTTAATCTCTGCTGCTGCAGCTCAGGGGGGAGGTCACCCCAGGAGGAAACGAAGACAATTGGCATTTTTCACCCCAGCTATGGTGCTTCTTTGGGCTGATTTTCCATCAGGCTTTGACTTTTCAAATATAGACTCTGACCAGTTCAAAATAATAAATGAAAAGATGCTGCCCTGTCCGAATCCTTAAGGATCCAGCTGGCCCACAGAAACTGGATTGTGGAGTGCAAATACCTGAAGCTTCAGAAGCAGCCAGGCAGAGAGAGGCTGGGGTCAGTAATCTCAGGGTGTCCTGTGAGAGAAGGAGGAAGGCAGCAGGACAGTGTGCAGGACAGCCAGGTCCTGTAGCAGTTCAGAAGTTGGTAGAGGAGGTGAACTCGTTCAGGACAACTGGGGAAAGTTTGGTTGTTCCTCAAGAATTCGAACACCAAAGTTAGGAACAGGGTAAGAAGAGCAGTGTGGTCCCACAGCAGGGTGCAGCACCTGGATGGAGAGATCCTATGGCAGCTGGAGTCAGCATGGCACAGGGAGGGAGAAGCTGGAAAATGAAGGCTTCTGCTCTGTTACCGCAAAGCAGAGAAGAGCCAAGAAGGGCTCAAGCGTCTGAGGAGACCTTGAAGACTGCAGCTGAAGCAGCTTCAGGAAATCTCCCTGTTCAAGGCTGTGCACTGAGGAGAGTTGCATGCACCTAGAGCAGCCTTGGAGCTTTGTCTTACCTGTTCACAGCCCTGCTGTGAGGGGGAACTCTGTGGCTGCCCACAACCAGGCACAAGGTTTCACTCTGGGCTGGTCAGGAGGCTTCCTGCCATCCCTACCTTTTTTTGTTTCTGTTCAAATGAAGCTGCCTTGCTTCTTGCCCTTCTCCCAGTGGACATGACAGCAGTTGCTCTCAGTTCCCTTTATAGCCACCCCTTAGGTGCTGGCAGAGGGTTGTCATGCCAACCCTGTCTTCTGTTGCCAAGCAAAGGATGGAGTGAGAGCTCTGCTTCCAATGCTGCACTAGGCACAGGGCCTCCAGGGGAGCCTCTGCACAGAGATACAGCAGCACGTTCAGAGCACCCAATCTCTGACCAAATCCTGCAGCCCTGTCCCAGCTGCCTCTGCTGGAAGCTAACCCAAGCCAGATGCAGTCGGTTCTGCAGCTGAGCTCTGAGCTCTCGCACAGGCACGGGTGGGACCAAGTTCCTGTGGCTTTTCTGGGCTTGGGAGGTTCAGGCAGGGTAGAAAGGTTGGCTTTGAGGGGCTAGAGCAAGACTGTTCTTGAAATCATGGACTGAAATTGTGGCAATACTTGTGGGAGGCTTCTGTTGGCTAGAGCATGAGTCTGGTGAGGAGCAGTGAGGGAACTGGGGGTCGTTCAGCTAAGAGGAGAGGGGGCTGAGGGGAGACCTTCTCAGCCTCTACAAGTTCATGAAAGGAGGTTGGAATAAGGTGGGAGTTGGTCTCTTCTCCCAAGGAACAAGTGACAGGAGAAAAGGAAATGGCTTCAAGTTGCACCAGGTTAGGTTTAGCTTGGACATGGGGAACAATTTCTTCACCAAAAGGTTTGTCAAGCTCTGAGCCAGGCTGCCCAGGGCTGTGTGGAGTCCTCATCCCTGCAGGGACTGAGAAGCCGTGGAGATGTGGTGCTGAGGGACATGTGCTGGACTTGTCAGTGCTGGATTAATGGTTGCACTTGATTTTATAGATCTGTTCCAACCAAAATGGTTCTGTGATTCTATGACAGATGCTTGAGAGGAGCTGTGCTTGGATCAGATGAATCAGGGGAAGGGATGAGTGACAGCAGGGACTGATTCAGAGTATCTGTCCTTGCACCCAGGTGTGAGGAAGCCTGTTTGCCACTGGTGTCAGAAGCAGTGACTCTGCCTTTTAAACAGAGCAAAGCAGAAGATGAGGAAGAAGCTATTTACCTCATACAGCATCCCCCAAGCAGTTCAGCCAAGGGTGAAATATGACATTTGCAAGGTTGCCTGGGTTGGTCAGACCAGCCTTGATATGTGTCAGTCATGCAAGCTTAAAGCTGCCTGCAGTGCACAGAACTGCCCAGAGGGCTCAGCTGTGTCAGCACTGCCAACACCTGGGTGCTGGGCGTGCTTGGGTCAGAGCTGTGCAGCACAGGGGGCAAGCTTTGGCTGCCACCTTCCATGGCTGCAACCTGTCTCGTTCTGTAGACCTTCTCCTCACCCTGCTGCAGGCCTGGCCAACTCAGGCACCTTCAGCAGTGGCTCACAGCACTCTCCACCATTGTCCCACCAGGTCATCAGAGCCACAGACTGACCAAAGGGAAAGAGAGGCCAGGAGGATGGAGAACTAACAACTGTGCTTTCACAGAGCTGATTTTGAGCAAGCAGCATCTAAACACACCTCATGGACCAGTACAGCCTGGGGGCTGATCTGTCAGAGAGCAGCTCTGGCAAAAAGGACCTGGGAGTGCAGGCAACAGGATGCCTATGAGCCAGCAATGTGCCCTGGTGGCCAAGAAGGCCAAGGGCATCCTGGAGTGTATTAGAAAGGCTGTGATGAACAGGCTGAGAGAGGTTCTCCTGCCCCTCTACTCTGCCCTGGTGAGGCCACATCTGGAATATTGTGTCCAGTTCTGGGCCCTTCAGTTCAAGGAGGACATCAGGGAATTGCTTGAGAGAGCCCAGCCCAGAGCCCCCAAGCTGCTGCAGGCAGTGAACATCTCCTGTGAGGCCAGGCTGAGGGGGATGGGGCTGGCAGCTGGCAGCAGAGGAGCCTGAGGGCTGCCTTCAGTGCTGTGCTGAAGATGGGCAGGGCAGTGTGGGCAGGACCCAGCCAGGCTCTGCCCAGGGATGGCCAAGGGCAGCACAAGGGGCACTGAGGGCAAGCTGGAGCAGAGGAGGTGCCACAGGAATAGGAGGGGAAACTTTTTCACTGTGAGCCCTGGAGAAGACTGCCCAGAGAGGTTGTGGAGTCTCTTCACATGGAGACATTCAAAACCCACCTGGATGTGTTCCTGCATGACTTGCTCTTGGTGGTCCTGCTCTATCAGGGCCGTTGGACTGAATGAGGTTTGGAGGTCCTTTCCAAACCCTAGATTGTGTGCAGATGGAGCTCAGGAGGGAACAGAGGCAGGCTGCTGCTCTAAAGGCACTTCTCTGCCTTCCGCTTACAACCAGCATCAGCACCAGCACCAGCACGAGGCAGTCAGGATTCGCCTCTGGGTACAGATGAGCTGAGGATGCTACATGATGTTTGGTCATTAGCTTTCAAAGAGGCTCTGTGTGGAGGGAAAGGGCTCTGCTGTTCCAGCAGGGAATGATTACAGAGCTGAGAAACAACCAAGCCTGTAAGGAGCAGAGCTTGGAGAAGAGCTGCACGCCGCACCTGAACCGCGAGCTGCCTGCGCTCCCAGCTCGTGTTTAGTGCTGCTGGTGGCACATTGACAGACGGCTTAGTGAAAACAAATGTTAATGTTAATGAAGCTGGAAAACTTCCCAGATTTTGAGAAGGAGAGTGTTTGCTTGGATAGTAACTCAGATACCCTCTGCCCTGCCTCACGCTTTCGCTGGGAAAAGCGACCGCTGGGAAGCAGAGAACCAAACACCCTGAGGCGTGCAGAGAGCTCGCAGAGCTTTCTCCCGTGGTGGGGCTGCTGCTGCTCCCAGCACCTTCCCCAGCACCTTCAGCACCCTGAGGGTCACTGGTAAGAGTGGTCATGGAATGTTCACCTTCCGTGTGAGAATAGGCTGTGCTAACAGAGCTCACGGCAAGGAAATGCTTCCTGACAGGCCTCCTAAATCCTCCTTTACTCAATTTCACTCCAGTGCTTCTAGATGATGACAGTGAACCTCCCTCACTGCCAAGGAGAGCAAAGAGCAGGAGCTTGGAGGTGTGGATAAGAGCAGGTTGGGCAGGGTCTCCTGGGCAGATCTCCTT
This sequence comes from Eubucco bourcierii, assembly GCA_013396675.1. Taxonomy (NCBI): domain Eukaryota; kingdom Metazoa; phylum Chordata; class Aves; order Piciformes; family Ramphastidae; genus Eubucco; species Eubucco bourcierii. Next base: position 23,124 of record VWZE01023430.1, on the reverse strand, counting down.
ATTTCATCTAAATAATTTTAGCTCTGGTAGCTTCAACTAGTCTTGGCTGGCTTGCACCAGCTGATGATTTGGCCCATTGACTTCAAACTCCCTTTTCCATGCTTTTGGTTCACATGAGGGTCACCAGGGACAGCCTGAGCCCTGTGAACAGGAGAGCAGGGCTGCTGGCTCAGTAGGTGCTCCAGCCACCAGCACTGGGATGGGAACCCTCAGGGGTGGCTTTACTCAATTACTTGTTCAGTTCTTCAGCTGTTTATGGCTGAGAGGATAAGGGGGAAATAACTGGGAGATGAGGATGTACAGAAAGAGCCTGGAGATCCCTGGTAGCACTTCTGCCTTTCTGGAAGTCCACAGGGTGGCTCAGCTCCCTTTTCCTGCTCGGGTGAGACAACTTCCACACTGGGGATGCCAGGGGCGTGGAGTCCCAGCCGGCAGCTGGGGCTGTAATTGAGCCTCCCCGGCGCTCGGCTGGGGTGGTGCTCTCCAGGGGCCTCCTGAGCGTTTTCCAAAGGCACAGAAGATCAGAGCTCAGAGATGCTGCTGGAGCCTGCTGCCCAGGCAGGCTGCCAAGAGCAGATTGCGCTCACCCGTGCCACACCAGGCAGGGTGCCCTGCAGACCTGGCCCCGGAATGCAGGGAGGCACACAACATATTTCCTTGTAATTGCTACTTGCTTAGAGAGATCTTCCAAACTCTGTCATCTGGGCAGGAAGAATTCTCTGCTGCTGCGTTTCCCCTTTACGACCCTCATATATCCATTCTGGTTTGCATCGTGGCAGCCCTCGAAGCTGCAGCGAGGCTGTGGTGGATGTTGTGCTCAGCCCAGCTAAGGATATATGTCCTGGGAAATGTGCCATCCGAGTGCACCTCCAGCAAAGCCATTTCAGCTAGTGGAAATACTCACAGGCTCCACCCTAAATCACAGGGTGGATGAAAGCCATGTGGGCTGAGGTGAGGCAGCTCTCCTTGTGCTCCGGGTGAGATTGCTTTTCCTGCTGGCCCCTTTCCTAACAGCTGAAAAATTAAATGGGAGAGTAAATGACATCAAAATAAAGAGCAGAGCCTGAGAGTGATTTGAGATGCAGTAGTTCATCTGGCAGTGAGCTGACACTGAGCCCGTGAGTGGTGACCGAGATGCCCACTGCTCTGCCTCAGTGGCAGCCGAGAGGTCAGAAGGTGTCCATGAGAGGTGGTGGTTGGTGAAGACCTCTACCTAATCCTGGCAGTCTAAAAACCCTGTGAAGCTGCACTACACTGCTTCTGCTCACTGCCAGAAGGACATTGAGGTGCTGAAGGGTGTCCAAAGAAGGACAGCTAAGCCAGTGAAGAGTCTAGAGCAGAAGACTTGTGAGGAGCAGCTGAGGGACCTGGGGGTGTTCAGCCTGCAGAAAAGGAGGCTGAGGGGGAGGCCTTCTGGCTCTCTACAGCTGCCTGAGAGGAGGTTGGAGCCAGCTGGGGCTTGGTCTCTTCTCCTGAGGAGCAAGTGATAGGACAAGGGGAAATGGCCTCAAGTCGTGCCAGGGGAGGTTTAGGTTGGATATGAGGAACAATTTCTTTCCCAAAGGGTTGCCAAACCTTGGACCAGGCTATCCAGGACTGTGGTGGAGGCCTCAGTCCTGAAAGGAGTTAAAAGGTGCTGAGGCACATGATTTAGTGGTGGACTCAGCCCTTGGCAGTGCTGGGTTAAGGTTGGGACTTGATGATCTGAAAGTTCTTTCCAAAGCAATTCAATGATTTGATGTTTCTATGAAACAGCAAAACCCTCAAGCATTGTCCTGGTGATGTAGCAACTTCAAGGCCAGAAGACACCACTGAGCATTTAATCTGACCTCTTATTTGTGACTGAATTTAGGTGGTTAGCAGCATATCTTGAGAGCTTTAAGTCAAGTGTGACTGCCTCTGTGAGGAGGAAATTCAGTCTTGATTTGAAAGCCTTCAGCAGCAGAGAGCTGCAGAGCTGTGCAGGGCACTTTGTTCAAATGCTCCATCACTCTGCTCAGAATTACTTCTATTTGAATATGTCAGGATTCCACTTCCAGTCATAAATACACCTTTCCCCACAAGATTAAAGATTGCTTTGCTAACCACAATTTTCTCCCTATGAAAGTACTTACACACCTTAATCAAATCAGTCACCTCTCCATCTCTCTATTTTTTTTTTCCTTTGTAAACTAAGCAGATTGGATTGCAGAAAGCCTCAGTCCAAGGCACTTTCTCCAGCTCCCAGGCCATTTTTCTTTCACTTTTGTTGTTGTTGTTGTTGTTTGGGCTCTCTTCAGAGCTTTCCCCAAACTCCTTGTTAAAACTGGCAGCAGACAAGCAGCACACCTCGGCCCTGCAAAGAAGTGGAAAACATTTCTGCTCTCCCCATTACAGCTCCCTTCTTCTTTTCCTCAGGGTCTGTTGATCTCCTTTGCTGTGGGACTGTGGTGGGAATTCCTGGGGAGCTTTACAAGACCCCTTAACCCTCCTCCCTCACATGGTCTGCATTCCTTGAGCCTCTATGGGTGGTGACTTTACAACTGTCTGTTCCAAACCCTGCATATCCCTGCCGTGACTAACAATACATTTCCTTGGAGTAAGAGCTCATGGTGAGGAGTGCAAGACTCACTGCAGCCCCGAGCAGAGCTCTCCTCAGCCAGCAGCTTCAATGCATGATGTTGACCTAACACCATTTCAACGACAGCAATCCTATTTCTTGCTATCTCCTTCGATGACCAGAGGGGCTGGAGCACCTCAGCTACGGGGGCAGGATGCAAGGGCTGGGGCTGTTCAGCCTGGAGAAGAGAAGGCTCTGGGGAGACCTCACAGTGGCCTTCCAGTACCTGAAGGGGGCTACAGGCAAGCTGGGGAGGGACTGTTGACAAGGGTTGGGAGTGACAGGATGAGAGGGAATGGCTCTAAATTGGAGCAGAGTAGGTTTAGAGTAGTTAGGAACAAACAGGAGAGGCAGGTGAGAATCATAGAATCAAGCAGGTTGGAAGATCCAAGCTCATCCAGCCCAACCTCTCACCCAGCCTTAGCCAATCAACCAGACCGTGGCACTAAGTGCCCCATCCAGGCTTGGCTTCAACACCTCCAGGGTCGGCGACTCCACCACCTCCCTGGGCAGCCCATCCCAATGCCAATCGCTCCTAACTTCCTCCTAACATCCAGCCTAGGCCTCCCCTGGCACAGCTTGAGGCTCTGTCTCCTCCTTCTGTTGCTGGTCAGAACAGGCTCTTGCCTTCTCCTCCAGCAGCAATGAGCTAAATGCCGCTGCTGAGGCACCTCCTGCTTGTAACATCCCCACAGCTCTTTAAACCTGGGACTTTTCCCAATGCCTTTGGTTTTCATAACCAACAACCTCGATTTTCATAGCTTCTCATTTTTGTTAATTACCATCTCTCTAGTTCTATTTTCCCTCTATTGTCTTTTTAGTGCTGTTACCTTCCTTTCACCACTGAGCCAAAAAGGGATTTTAGGCTCTGTTGGCTTTCCTTGCTCTGCACATGGAAGTGTGACTTGTCTCAATACTCTGCTGTGCTGGCAGTGGTCTCAAGGCAGAATGACAAATCAGTCCTTGCTGGTGCTAATTAGAAAGCAGGAGAGGACGGAGGCTACAGGCAGATGGGGCTGCACAGGACAACCAGCTGCACTTAGCTGTGCAACCTCTTACCCAGCCAAAGGTGACCTTCTTCATGTCCCTCTGCTCATGTCTGGAGAGCTCAGCAGAGGGAAAATGAATCAAGTTCAGTGAAGGCAGGCACAGGGTCCTGCCCCTGGGGAGGATGAACCCCGTGTATCAGTGCAGGTGAGGAGCTGGCCTGCTGCAAAGCAGCTCTGTGTAGAGGACCTGGCAGTGCTGGCAGACCACAAGCTCGTCCTGAGGCAGCAATGTGCCCTGGTGGCAGAGAAGGGCACTGAACCAATGGGCTTCATTGAGAAGGGTGTGACCAGTGGGTGCAAGAAGCTTCTCCTCCCTTTCTACTCTGCTCTAGTAAGGCCATATCTGGAGTACTGGGTCCAGTTCTGGGCTCCCCCATTCATGAGGGACAGGGAACTGCTGGAGAGAGTCCAGCTGAGGTTGCAAAGCTGCTGAGGGGCCTGGAGCAGTTCTGGGAGGAGCAAAGGTTGAGACCCTGCAGAAAAGCAGCCCCAGAGGGCATCTGAGCAAAGCTCAGCAAGAGCTAAAGGGTGGGGGGCAAGAGGATAGAGCCCCTATGTTCAGTGGTGCCCAATGACAGGCCAGGGGGCAATGGGCACAAAGTAGAACGCAGGAGATTCCACCCAAACCTAAGGGAAACTTCTTTGCTGTGGGAGTATCACAGGAGCACCAGACCAGGCTGCCGGGGGCTGTGGAGTCTCCTTCCCTGAAGGCTTCTGTGGTTTACTCATGGAGGGAGGGCAAGTGCCAATAGCTGTGATGCCCTCACCTCACTTAAGAAGAGCTCTCAGATGAAGAAATAAAGTTATTTTCATTCCAAGAGATTATTTTTGGGTGCCTAAATAGGAGTTAACGTGTTCCAAGAGTTTTTCTTGTCCTCTGTTGCAATAAACAGACCTCTGAAGGGGGGAGGAAATCCAAGAGCAAAACTACTTAGGACAATTTTGCTGTCACATTGCTACTGTCGGAGCAGGAAGCTGATCCAGCCACCACAGGGGAAAACACCAGGAAAGGTTCAAGGATGGAATAATTTGCTGCCTCCAGCTGGTGGCACTATGGCAATAAATGGTCCAGAACTGGTCCAGAAAATCGTTTTGAAAGCTGCATCCTGTTAAAAGCTTATGGCTGAAAGTGCATCATGGTCTTGGGATAACAAATAGGAAGAAAAGAGGTTCTGCCTGGGACCAGAGGTCTGTCTAGCCAATTATTTTGCCTTCAGGAAAAAGCAAGAGGCAAGACACACTCTTTGCTTTGCTTTGCTGGTTTGGTTTGGGGTTTTTTTGTTTTGGTTTTGGTTTTGTTTTGTTTTTGCTGTGAAGGAATCAAAGCCACATGAGAAATTCACCTGGAACAGTAATTTGCACAGGTTTTGCTGTACAGCTGCTAGTTCAGAGCCTTCCTTCATGCCTTTAGGAGACAAAACAATTTTGGGCCCTCCAGTAGCTTTTGATGCATTGCTGGTTCCAAGCTGAGATGGCTGCTGGCACCTGGAACACCATCAAAAAACGCTTTTTATTGGTGTCACATCCCCCTCCTGTGCACAGCTGAGCTTCTCCAGCTCAGAACAGCAGAGGTTTAGAACAGGCGTGTCAGGAAGGAAGTTTAGGTCACACTCTTTCTCTTTTTTTCACCTTTTCACCTCAAATGGGAGTTCTAAACTTTGTGTGGGTGGAAAAAAATAAGTAAGAAGCCATTTGTGTTTTCTGCTTGTGTTGCTCTTGTGGAGAGCCCTGCTGGGGAAGAGCTCCCAGCGCAGAGCGCAGCAGCTTCTTTCTGGCCGTAGCTTGCATTTGGCGGGTGCCGCCAGAACTCCCTTCCCGTGTTGTGGGGTTCAAACGAGCCCCAGATCTCATGATTAACCTTAAAGCCTCATGAGAAAGCTACAGGAAACAGAGGGATTGTCCTGATTCCAGCACAGGGCTGTTCCGGAGCGCATCTGGGGCGCGGCGCAGGCAATCGACCGCGGTTCGAAGAGCTCTCTCCCACCTCAGCCACGGCAGAGTTCTGCGAGCTAGAAAAACAGAGCGACGGATCAATTAGTTGATCTGCAAGTGATTGGCAGCTTGCATTATGCTGAAAAAGACGGCTCGACTCACTAACCTAACCAGCAGTGAAAGGAGAGCTCGTTTGTGCCTGTTCTCCGCTCCCCGTCGCCGTCTCGGGAGGTCCGCGGCGCGGAGGTGCCGCAGACGGCCGCGGCTGTTGCCTGCCCCGAGGCTGTCCAACAGGCAAGCCGAGAGCCGGCGGAATGGGCACACACTGCTCCCTCAGCGCACCGCTGCAAGGGATGCTCAACAATGGAGTGGAATTAAATGAAATTCTAGCCACTCCGAATACATTATCCCTGCAGCATGCCCATGAAATCACTCTCTGAATTGCCCAGCAATTTGCTCTTAGCCTATGAAACCTTTCAGGGTTTGGTTGGGGTTTTTTTTTTTTTTTTTCCTTCCTTTTATTCCCTCCCTCTTTAATTTTTTTTTTCTTTTTGGTTAAATTTGATTTTATTTTGTAGCAATCATTTGGGAACTCGTTTTTCACTCGTTCTGCTCCCAAAAGCGATACTCGGCAGGGGAACAATGGTGATGTGTCATGGTGACGCCGAGGGTCACTCACTCAGCGGCAGTAATGTGCCTGCTTCCCAATTGCTTTGCCTGTGTGCACTAAGCTGCTTTTGGAAGGGCTTTCATGTCCTTTAACTCTTCACTGGATTACTGCCTCATCCTCCCAGCAACCACAGATTTGCCTTTGCAGAGGAGCAGGCTGCACAGGCTGTCCTGGCAAAACACTTCCCTTAGCACCATCAGCAGCTCCAGTGTGGGCAGAGGGAGCATCCTGGGTTCATAAAATCACTTGGGTTGGAAGAGACCTTGAAGATCATCACACACGACCTTTAACCCAGCACTCTCATGTCCGCCACTAAATCCTGGCCCTCACCACCACATCTACAAGGCTTTTAAATCCCTCCAGGGATGGGGACTCCACCGCTGTCCTGGACAGCCTGGTCCAGGCCTTGACAACCCTTTCTGGGAAGAAATTATTCTTCAAGTCCAATCTAAACTTCTTCTGGTGCATCCTGAGGGTGTTTCTTCCTGCCCTATCACTTGATAGTTGGGAGAGAGAGATTAATCCCCCATCTGGCTTCAACCTCCTCTCAGGCAGCTGTAGAGAGCCAGGAGGTCTCCCCTCAGCCTCCTTTCCTCCAGGCTGAACACCCCCAGTTCCCTCAGCTGCTCCTCACAAGGCTTCTGCTCTAGACCCTTCACCAGCTTTGGTACTCTTTTCTGGACATGTTCTAGGACCCAAATATTCCTCTTGGAGTAGCCCAAACCTGAACCCAGTTCACCAGTGCCGAGTAACAAAGCTGTAGAGTCTTTTGCTGTGCTGCTGCAGAAGATAAAATTAGCTTGGCCCAAAGCAGTGATGGATGAATTTATTGCCCTAAAGAGTTCCTGTGCTGTAGATCCTAGGTCTGATGATCTTCAGCACCACCTGGACAAAGCATATGGATGCTTGTGTTTGCTGAGAGCCTTAGTGGTGCCTGCAAAGGGTTGCATCCTAAGATGTGCATGCTGATGTGGCCCATGCTGGGCTGACAGCAAAGTCATCCTCTCTGCACTGCAGTTCAGGAGCTGGCTGTGGCCTCCAGGTCCATGAGCACAACCTACACAGAAGCAGCTTCTCTTTTGGGCCTGGTCTCCTGAAGGGTTTGAGCTCAGGCAGCTGTGCTGTCTTCACTAACCTGAGGGTCTGGCTGCACATTTCCCTTTCCTTTGGCTGATGGCTCTGAACCATTTGGATTGTTTCACCCAAAAAGAGTGTCTGCAATACCCATGGGTGTGTTAAACTCCTTTGGACTTCATGAAAACAGAGAGCTGGGCAGCACAGAGCCTTTTCATTACTGAAGCTCATGGGACCATCTCAAAACCCCTGTTAGACAGCAGAGAATCTACTCAAGATCCATGAGTTCCTCCATTCCCTGAACTGCTTATTAACATAATTAAAAGATCTGAGACACAGCCTCATGCCAGCTCACATCTTCTGTTGCCATTCCTAGCACCAGGGAAGAGGTTTGAAGAGCTTTTGGACTTGAACAGTGCCTGCTGAGGCAAGCCTGAGGGACCTGGGGCTTTTGTTTCTCCTTAGTCTGGAGAAGAGAAGACTGAGAGGGGATTGAATCAATGTTTATAACTGAGGGCTGGGGGTCAGGAGGGGGGGACAGGCTCTGCTCACTGCTGCCTGGGATAGGCCAAGGAGCAATGGATGGAAGCTGCAGCACAGGAGGCTCCAGCTCAACACAAGGGGGAAGTTCTTGACTGGAAGGGTCCCAGAGCCCTGGCACAGGCTGCCCAGAGAGGCTGTGGAGTCTCCTTCTCTGGAGCCTTTCCAGGCCTGTCTGGATGTGTTCTGTGTGCCCTGAGCTGGATTGTCTGGTCCTGCTCTGGCAGGGGGCTTGGACTGGATGAGCTCTTTGGGTCCCTTCCAGCCCCTGCCACCCTGTGAGCCTGTGAGCAGCAGAGATGCTGCACTTACTGTGCCATGGAAGCTGTGTTCATTTTGCCATGATGAGGAGGATGGCACAGAGGAACCTGAAGCTCTGCAAGTTCTGTTTGGGGGCTGCTTTTATTTACAACAAAGAGACAATCTGTTCACTTCACAGACACTCAACAGCTCTCCAGAAACAGTACAGGTGTGCACAGAAATAAATCTGCTTTGTTTACTGGGTAATAAAGCAGATGGAGAAATAAAAGAAGGTGGCACTGGAAAGTTCTTTTTTCTTTCTTTGGGAAATAGCTTTTCAATTGTGTCTAAGGAAATTCAAGATGCTCAGCAGTGATGACAACAAAACCAGAGGTTGGTCAAACCTCAGACAAACAAACCAGTAAAGCTTCTTCCTTGGTGTGGTGGTACTCACAGAACCACAGAGCTGCAGAATCAGAGGGTGGTGAGGGGTGGGAGGGATGCAGTCCTGGGCACCCTGCTCTGGCTGGTCCTGTTTTAGCAGGGGGGCTGGACCAGATGATCTCCAGAGGTCCCTTCCAACCTCCACTGTTCTGCAATTCTGTGATACTCATCTGCAACACTCAGGGGGAAAAGAGAGCTGAAAGTTATTTTTCAACTGTGTATTTCTTTCTAAGTTCCTTCTGCTAATTGAGTCTCCAGTCCCACGCCGACTCACAGATGTGTTTGACTTGCAGCATCATGAATACCTGCATGGACTTCAGCCTGCCTTCTCAAGCTGAGATGTCTGCATCTGGACACATACCAAAAAAAATTAAGTTACAAAAAAAAAAAAAATTAAATTGCCTGGATGCTATTCATCTTCCATCTCACAAGGCTTTAATCTTCCTCCATGTCCTTGTGTCTCATTTCAATGACATTTGTGCTACTGCATCTCTCCACACATCCAGGCTGTCAATCCCAACTAAATTTGCTGGTGTCTGCTTATAAAAATAACAAACCACCAAACCTACACAGACTTCAAAAACCAGTCCAGTAAAAGTCAATAAAAATGTGTACATCAGCAAAGCATCCCCAGGCAACCCAGGAACCTGCTTCCTACTCATTCCTGCCCAGCTGCTGTAGCTGGATTCAGACAACCACTTCGGCCTGTAGCTGGATTCAGGCAACCACAGAGTCAAACACATCAGTCTGGTGTAACTCAGGAGTGAAATAATAGGCTGGGGATGGAATTCAGTCTGGGAAGGAGATAATCAGGAAGGGGTGAAAAAATCTGGGATCAAAGCATGGGTACCACAGGAAGTATGGCTAATGTGGCATAGGGGTGGAGGTGATCATAGAATGAAATCATAGAATATAAGGGGCTGGAAAGGACTTTGAAAGGTCATCTCAGCCCCCTGCCAGAGCAGATCACACAGAACACACTGATGTTGCAGAGCAAGTTGGGATAGCACTGGGAGAATGAGTAGGGCAGAGGGAGCCAAAGCCTGCAGCAGCTTGCCCAGGATCACAGGCTGGGGCTGGAATCTCCCTGGAGAAGGAGACTCCACAACCTCCCTGGGCAGCCTGCTCCAGGGCTCCAGCACCCTGGCAGCAAAGAAGGTTTCCCTTTCTCTATCATGGAACCATAGAACCACAGACATATTGAGGCTGGAAGAGACCTCTGAGCTCTGCAGAGGTTCCCTCCAGCCCCCACCATTCCGTGGCTCTGTGATCCTCTTTGCCCACCCAACCACAGCATTGTCAGCATCTGCCAGTGAGCACTCAACAGAAGTGAGCCTCGCGGTGTGCTGCAGTCAGCTGAGTCCCTCCTGCCCTGGCTCTGCAGAGTCTCTTTCCTCTCCCAGGGCAGATTTAAGGGAGAGCTACTGGAGTAGGTCATGATGAGGTTTTAGTGTGTGCTTTATAGGGCACTGTGACTCACTGCTCCAGGGAAGAACTTTGCAGCTGCCAGGAAATTGCTGACTTCAATCAGTCCTGCTGCTGGCTTCTCTGGGAGCTTTATGGAGTGTAACCTCTGCGCTGTGTGAGGTGCATGGATACATCTGGGTGGCTGTGTGTAGACAGGAGGCACTGTGTTTGTATTTGTTCCTGCAAGACCCAGCTAGGAGCAAACCTGAAAAAGCCACAAAGCCTCCAAACACTGGAAGTGGCACTGGAAGTCTGCTGGGTGAGAAGAGCTTAGAAGAGCTTAGCTGTGGTGGATAACCCTGGCAGGGACATCTCTAAGCTCAATGGCTCAGAGGGTTAGAAGGGTCCTTGCCTTTGTTTTGCTGCTTTGTGAGCAGTGAGGGATGCCAGCACCTGCTGGGGAGCAGCTGGGGAGAACAGGACCCAGGGGCCCTGGTGAACATCACTGGCCTGGAGGCAGCAATGTGCCCTTGCTGTGCAGCGTCCTGGGCTGCGCTAGAAAAAGAATTGGCAGCAGAGAGGAGATCCTTCCCCTCTGCTCCCCACTGCGAGGCCACCCTGGAGAATTGTGTTCAGTGCTGGGCTCCCCAGCCAGGAGAGCCAGGGGCAGAGGAGAAGGAGCTGGAACATCTGCCCTTAGAGGAGTGGCTGAGGGAGCTGGGCTTGCTAATGGACCTCATCAGCTGAAGGCAGAGGGCAAAGAGGATGGACCCAGGCTCTTCCCAGTGCTGCCCAGTGGCAGGACCAAAGTTCACTGAAGCCAGATGCATTTTTTCACTATGTCTGTAGAAGTTCAAGATCTTTGAGACTGAAAATTTGTCTGAAGCTTGCTGGTGGGTTCAAAAGTTGCAGAGGAGGACTAAGACAGAGAAGCAGCTATTTCAGTTCCATGAAGGCTCATTTCCCTAGGAAGCCAGCCTAGAAAAATAACCACATCCTTAGCAGGGAATTTATGGAGACAGCTCCATCAGATAGGAGCCTGAACTGTGCACACATCCAGAATTCCAGCTGCAGAGGAATCCTCCCACCCTTGACATCTCACTTTGAGGTCCTGGCAGGAAGCATTTATCCAAGATGTGGTTGTCCCAGAGCCAAGATAGGACCTCACACCCCACAGAGGTTCTCTCCACAGCTCTTGTTCTTCCCGGAGCTTTCATATCTGCCAACATCAACAAGCCCTGCCAGAGACTTCCTAGGTTCAAGCTGTAAATCTGGATGCAGGAGGCTCAGGACCCTCAGCAACCTCAGGAGCAGTGGCAAATATCTGCCACTGGTCTCTAATTTCCTCTCTTGATTGGATCCACACAAGACCTCAAATAAATCTGGGCTGTGTTCTTTAGGGGGCCTTGCAGCCAGGCAGGCTCCCGAGACCCCACCTCAGATACTGCATCCACTTCTGGTGTCCCTGTCACAAGAAGCAGACAGAGCTGCTGGAGTGAGTCCAGAGGAGGGCACAAAGGAGGTCACAGCCCCACTGAGTGGTGCTCCAGAAGCCTTGGCTTCCTTAGGGGCTGTGAGGTTGGACTCTATCATCTCTAAGGTCTCTTCCAACTGAAACAACTCCATTCAGTTTTACTCTAAAATAAAATTAGGACTGCAAGGCTGATTAAGGTGATTAATGGAATAGAACATCTCTGTCAGGAGGGGAGGCTGAGAGCTCTGGGGCTGCTTAGCCTGGAGAAGAGCAGCCCCAGAGGGGATCTGGTGGGTGTTTATAGACACATGGGGAGTGGGTGTCAGGAAGAAGGAGCCAGGCTCTTTGCAGCAATGCCCAGTGACAGGGCAGGGGGCAGGGGGCACACACTGGAGCACAGGAAGCTCTGCCTTACCACAGGAGGAAAAACTTTACTTGGGAGGGTGCAGGAGCCCTGGAGCAGGCTGCCCAGAGAGCTTGTGGAGTCTCCTTCTTTGGAGAGATTCCAACCTCACCTGGACACTGCAGTCTTGGAGAGCCTACTGTGGGTGACCTTGCTTACCAGGGCACTGGGACTGGATGACCATTTTTGTGATTCTGTGGTCTTCCCACCCTCCATTCATGCTGCAGAGACACTGTGGTGTGGGGCACAGGGGTCCTGCTACAAGTAGGGAGGGCAAGAGCAGGCAGAAGTCGTTTTTTTAATGGGTTAGATTTAGCTCCTGGAGCACTGACACTTGTTTTCTCATCTGTCACACGTAGCTCACACTGCATTTCCCCTTATATTTTCTATTTTTAAGTAACAGAAGAAGCAGGGATTTCATTACTTTCCTCCCACAGAGGCCAACTACTCAGCACAGGTAGAAATGGCATCTTAATTTCCCTTTTACTGAGCAGGCTGCTACCTGCTCCATCAGAAGAATGGCATTTCTCTGAGAGCAGGCTGCAAAACCCCAACGAGAAGATGAGCAGAGCCAGTGGACAATGATCATTCCTTCTCTGATGATATTTGGAAATGAGAAATTATAACACCCTGCTTCAGTGGAGCAAGGGGTGGAGGCTGATTTAAAAATGGAAAGGGGAAAAAAAAAAAGGTTCCCCTTTCCAGGAAGAGCACTTAACAATATGCAAGCAAAGTGGATAAAAGCAGCTCGGTAATAACCCCAATTGCACAGAGACTGTCTCCTGCATTCCTGCACATCTTTGCCTTCTTGACATTTAACTTTAATTTATAGCAATTTTGCTGGCTCTCAGAGGCTGTGCTGTGCATTTGGGGAAGCAAAGTGATCTGTTAAATGTTTGTCTGAAATTCAAATCAGGCACAAAGTAGCTTTGTCTTTGCCTGAGAAGGGACAAAAGGCTGTGCCCCCCACCCTCTTCTGAATAGACTTATTTTGGCATGGAGACACAAATTGTTCTCCTATGATAAATTCATTGGTGCATAAGAGGAGAACTACAAATGTGCTTGGCCCATTGGTCAAGAGCTACAAAAGGAGATGCTCGTTGCAGATTCCTACCTGTGCAGTTCAGGTCCCTTACCACAGAGCGACAGAATTGCTTTGCTTGGTAGAGACTTTTTAGATCATCACATCCAACCCTGAACCCAGCACCTAGCACTAAGCCATGGCCCTCAGCACCACATCTATACAGCTCTGAAACCCCTCCAGGGATGAGGACTCCAAAACTGCCCTGGGCAGCCTGGGCCAGAGCTTCACAACCCTTTCAGTGAAAGAATTTTTCCTAATGTCCAAACTAAACCTCCCCTTGGGCAACTTGAAGCTGCTTCCTGAGGGCCTATTGCTTGTTACTTGGCAGAAGAGACCAACCCCCAGACCCCACCTCACTGTGTGTCTCCTCCAGCTCCACCTGTCTGGAATAGCAAGGGGACCATTCTGCCACACACTTGCCTTGGTTGCACTCCCTGAGTGTCACCTGGGGATGCAAAGCCTTCAGGGATGGTGTTGCAGGACTGTGTAGGCTGGATGGAGCCATCCAATCCAAGGTGCTTGTTGGAGAGAACTCTACACTCAGCTCCATTCAGCAGTTTCCCACAGCTTGCTCTCCTGAGCTGCTCAGAATGACACCAAGCTGTGTGGCACAGTCACTTGCTAGAGGGCAGGGATCCATCCAGAGGGACCTGGACAGGCTGCAGAGCTGTGCCCAGGCCAACCTCATGGCATTCGACAAGGCCAAGTGTAAGGTCCTGCACCTGGGCAGGCACAATGCCAAGCACAGCTCCAGGCTGGGTGGGGAATGGCTGAGAGCAGCCCTGAGGAACAGGCCCTGGGGGTCTGGGGTGAGGAAAAGCTCAACCTGAGCCTGCAGTGTGAGTGCAGCCCAGACAGCAACTGTGTGCTGGGCTGCAGCAAGAGCAGTGTGGGCAGCAGGGCAAGGGAGGGGATTGTGCCCCTTGGCTCTGCTCTCCTCAGACCCCAGCTGCAGTCCTGGGTGCAGTTCTGGAGCCCCCAGCACAGGAAGGACATGGAAGGGTTGGAGCAGGTCCAGAGGAGGCCACCAAGATGCTGAGAGGGCTGCAGCAGCTCTGCTGTGAGGACAGGCTGAGAGAGTTGGGGCTCTGCAGCCTGGAGAGGAGAAGGCTTCCAGGAGACCTTGGAGTGGCCTTGCAGGATCTGAAGGGGGCTCCAGGAAGGCTGGGGAGGGACTATTGACAAGGGCTGGGAATGGCAGGACAAGGGGAATGGGTTTGAAGTGGCAGAAGGGAGATTGAAAGTGGATGTTAGGAGGAAGTTGTTTGCAGTGAGGGTGGTGAGACACTGGCACAGGTTGCCCAGGGAGATGTTCAAGGCCAGGTTGGATGAGGCCTTGAGTGACCTGTGCTAGTGGGAGGTGTCCCTGCATGGCAGGGGGTTGGAACTGGCTGAGCTTTGAGGTCCCTTCCAACCTTCCCATTCTATGATTCTATGAAAACCAGACCTGGGGCAGCAACAGTGCTGAGAATGTTTACTCCATGGCCATAGAAATGTAACCTCTGAAGCCAGCTGAGTCCACTGATCCTGCCTGGGACAAAAAGAGGCTGATTTTCTGCTAGACTGAGGAGCCAGATCAGATCACAGAGGAGTCCCTGAGCACCACTGTCAGAGCAGGGCTGGGAGGCCATGAACAAATATGGGGAGCAGAAACAAAAGGCAGCAGTGAGCCATTCAGTCGTGGGGTTTGCTGGTGAAGTCCCAGCTCCTGCAGCTGCCTCAAACCCAAACCTGTTGGCTGCTGAGGGTTTTCTGTGCTGCCCACGAACAGGAATTAAGTGTCTGCAAAGATAATTTCCTTGTGCTGCTCTGCTCAAAGCTGAAGCAGTGATAGGTGTCAGGGAAAGAATGAATTCTGGATGCTTTTTTTTTTTTTTTTTTTTTTCCCCTCTGCCTGCTCATGAATTCTCTGAAAGTGACCTGAGAGTTTTCCAGGTTTGCCAATTATTCAGAATTATTCACTGATGACCTTGTGAATATTCTTGGCCTTTCCATAACTCACAAGGAGTCTGTGAGCAGGATAATGTCTGAAAACAGGGACAGGATCTGGTCTGACTTCCAGGAGAGCTGCACAGGGCAGTGCTGCTCCAGCTGACCTCAGTCACATCACTGAATGCCTCTGGGCTGCCAACTCCGTGTCTGAGCTGAACCTTCCCTTCCATGCTCTGATTGTAGTGGTGAAATTATTCATGTCCTCAAAGTGCTTCTGTGCTAATGGCAGAGCAGGGCCAAGGTGGAAGTATCCTGAGCCATTAACTGAGAGGTGACATAACAGAAGCACTTCTGGTGGGATGAGGAACTGAGATCAGGTTTCTGGAGCAATTTAAACACTTGAATGCAAGTCCCTGGGAACTGTGCACTAATGAAATAGGAGCCTTTGCTCCTGGGAGGGGGGGAGCAGGTGGCTGCAGTCCAGTAGCCATTCACACCCTGGGCTTCTTCCAGCCCCTCGATCCAAGTCCCCAGGACCACACCTGAATGGTGGCTGGGGGCAGTCAGTTTCTGTAGCTGTGGCCTCAACAGGCTTAGTGCCAGGACTGCAGAAAATGCCCCAAAGAAAAAGAGTCACTGAGACATTGGAAGAGATGTATCTAACATTTCCAGCCCTTCACACAATGACAGAATGCCAGGCTGGAAGGGACCCCAGGGATCAGCTGTTCCACCTTGTCTAGGTGACTGCAGAGCTGAACCAGGCTGGCCCAGCAGCCTGCCAAGCTGTGTGTTCAAAAGGGCATCCACCACTTCCCTTGGGAGGTGGTTCCAATGTACAACTGCTCTCTTGTGGAAAACTTTCTTCTGGAGTCCAACAGGACTCTTCCCAGCAGCAACTTGTACCCATTTCCCTTTGTCTTTTCCATGGACTCCTTGTCTCCATGCTCCAGGCAGCCACCCTTTGTGCGCTGGTACAGGCTAATGAGGTCTCCCCTGAGCATCCTCCTCTCATCTCTCACTGCAGCACTGGTTGGAAGTGCAAAACCTCAGGAGCTCAAACTGCCTGGGACTTCCTCTGCTCTCTGTAATGGACAAGAGCAGGAAAATCTGTGCAAGCTCTGTTGGACACTCTCTGGTAGTTTCCTGTTCTCAGAGTGGGAATCCCAGAACTGGACACTCCAGCTGTGGCCTCTCCAGGGCAGAGCAGAGGGGGAGGAGAACCTCCCTCTCCCTGCTGGTCACAGTCTTCTCAATGCACCCCAGGGAGAGCATTTGCATCCTTGGCCACAAGGGCACATTGCTGGCTCACGGTGACCTTGCCTGGGCACCCCCAGGTCCTGCTCCTTCAGCCCTCGCCTGTACTGCTGCAGGGCTTCTTCCTCTCCAGGTGCAGGGCCCTGCACTTGCAGTTCTTGGACCTGCTGAGGTTGCCTCTGCCCAGCTGTGCAGCCTGTCCAGCTCATCAGTGACACATGGTTTCACATCCTGTGCCTCTCACTGTGTTTACTTATTGCCATGGTAGCTACTTTGCTGCCTCAGAGGAGATAATGTGGAAATTAAGGAGATCAGAGAGCCTCTTCTTCTGCATAATATTCCTCTTCCCTTGTAATTCCTGCTGGGAGAATTATTCTTCCATAGCAGAGACATGACAGCATTGAGCCCATAAAGTCAGAGCTGAGCTGCAGTGTATCTTGTGGAAAAAAGTCCTCTCTGGGCTTGCAGCCTGCAGTGCTGAGGTACCTGCCCCTGCTCTGCACAGCTCCTGCAGCCATCGCTTCTCTGCGCCCTCACCTTTCACCTTAATCACCTTTCACCCCCCATGTGAACTGCTCTTAACTTCAGTGTCCAAACGTGGGATCAGCAGGTGGGGGAAAGGAGTCTAATGTGAGCTACAGATCCCCTGACACCAGAGGGAAATGAAATCTCCACAGCTCAGGCATTTATTCCACCTTCGTCATCGCTGCCTGAGCCTGTGTGAGCTGCGAGGGGAGCTGGAGCTGTTGGCATTGCTTTAGGAGACTCCAGCTGCTCTCCAGAGGGCCCTCATTTGCCTCTGCCTCATCCCTTTTGCATGCTGGACATACTGAAAAGTTCTGCATTTCTTTTCTTAGCTGTATTTTGGCTGATTGGTTTCATTTCACAGGTCACAGGCTCACAGGGTGTCAGGGGCTGGAAGGGACCCAAAGAGCTCATCCAGCCCAACTCTCCTGCCAGAGCAGGACCAGACAGTCCAGCTCAGGGCACACAGGAACACATCCAGGCAGGCCTGCAAAGGCTCCACAGAAGGAGACTCCACAGCCTCTCTGGGCAGCCTGTGCCAGGGCTCTGGGACCCTTCCAGGCAAGAAGTTGCCCTTGTGTTGAGCTGGAACCTCCTGTGCTGCAGCTTCCATCCATTGCTCCTGGTCCTATCCCAGGCAGCAGTGAGCAAAGCCTGTCCCCACCTCCCCTCCTGACCCCCAGCCCTCAGAGATTTAGAGACACTGATTAGACCCCCTCTCACCCTTCTCTTTTCCAGACTAAGCAGCCCCAGGTCCTTCACCAAATGCCTGTTTTCCTGTTGTGTTCCAGTCTGACATCACTTCAGACCATAAACCCAGCCTGAAGCTTTCCTCTCCCCTTTACTCCTTCAGTGTTGCTGCTATGAATGATGAGAAGGCTGATGGAGGAGGCTGCTGAGGAGAAGCCTTCAATCCAGTGGTCAGGTGTGCTGAGCTCCCCTCCTTCCTTCCCACAGGTTATTCCCACTGCTGCAGCAAAGGGTGCTGGATGGTTGCTGGCTCAGCCCTGAGGACAGGCAGTGAGCATCCTTCCCAGTGCTGATCAGTAGCTAAAGAGTGGGAGGCAAGAGGATGGGGCCAGACTGGTTCCAGTGGTGCCCAGTGACAGGACAAGGGGCAATGGGCACAAGCTGCAACCCAGGAGGTTCTACCTGAAAAGAAGGAAAAATGTCTTTGGTGTGAGGGTGCAGGAACCCTGGAGCAGGCTGCCCAGAAAGGCTGTGGAGTCTCCTTCTCTGCAGAGATTCCAAACCCACCTGGACACTGTGATCCTGGGCAAGCTGCTGTGGGTGCCCTGCCTTAGCAGGGGGCAGGTGGACTGGGTCACCTGCAGAGGTCCCTTCCAACAGCCACCATGCTGGGATTCTGTGACCTTTGGCCCATAAAGCAAGACGAGGAGAGATGAGAACACAGCACACTGCCACCTCTTGCACCCTTGCAGGCCACCCTCTGCCTTGGGCAGCTGCAGTGGCACAGATTTCCCCATCCAAGCCTTGCAGCAGAGAAGTAGAAATACTTCAGCTCTCCGAGGCCCAAGAACCTGGCCACCCACCTGCAGTTAAGAGCTAAGAACTAGTAAAATCCTTTTAATTTTAAAGCCTTCCCTAGACTGTTAGATTGTCCCAGTGTGGATATGAGTTACTGGTGCCTGAGGAACACTACATGACACCTCATCTAACAAATTAAATGTTTCCATGCAATTAAAATGAAGCACTCAGCCTTAGTGTAATAAACTTGAGGCTATTAGTATTCCTAGTGCTGTTGCCTTCATTGTGCTTTACAGTGCCATAAATATAGGCTCAGCATGATGGCTCAGCAGGCACTGGGCATGGAGAAAAATCTCTTGTAATATTTGTTATTAAAACATTAAAAAGTCCTTTACTTGAGCACACACATTTTTAAAACGCCTCTGACTTGGAGCCTCTGCTTTTAATCTCTCTGTGTGCCCATGGCACTGCATCACAGCCTCTTGCTGGAGTGACAGGGAGAGATGCTGTGAAGAGCTGCAAGGCCCTCAGCTGCCACGCAGCAGAGAACAGCTCCTGCAGAAGCCCAGCACTGCCTGGGGGTGAGCACCGCGCCCCAAGGGGCTGCAAAGGCTTCTGTGTGAGGCTGGCTGGAGAACCATGCAGAGAGGGAAACCCTCACCTCTGGAGAGCCACAGCACCTGAGCAGTCTGATACCTCCAGATCAAAACTCCTCTAGGAGGGGATCAGTGGGATTCAGCTTGCAGGTGGTGGCATGGTTCCATAGGTCTCTGTTGTGAACTGAAGGAGGCCATGGCCATGGCACCTATAGAGAAAGGAGCAGACTTTGAGGTCAGTTGCCCATGTTTGAGAACCCCTGGGGTGCCTGAGACACCTCTGCAGCTCTGCCTAATAGAACAGAAGTGTCCAAGATCAGGCTTCAGCATGGGATGATGTCCTGGAAGTGTCCATGATCAGGCTTCAGCATGGGATGATGTCCTGGAAGTGTCCATGATCAGGCTTCAGCATGGGATGATGTCCTGGAAGAGTTCAAGGTCATTTTTTTCCAGGGCTCTGAGCAAGCTGCTATAGTGCAGATGTCCCTGCCAGTGGCAAGGAGCTTGGAGCAGAGGAGCTTTAAAGGTCCCTTTCAACCCAAACCATTCTGTGGTTCTGTGATTCTGTGATTTGGCTTGAAGGCTGGAGAAGAATCAGTAGTGTCCCCAGCATTCTGGCAGGAGTTATCTGACAGAACAGGTTTCCCATTTATTTCTTTTTCCAGCAGCCTGGAAGATCTTCCTCCGATGATCTCCTCTTTCTGTGAAACAAGCTGAGTTACCTCTGCCATCTTCCCACCCATACCCTCCTGCCTACAGCCTCTTTGGCAACCCACTGCAGTCTTCTGCCCCTGCAAGCCTCTTCAGATGGTTAATACATTCTCCCCCCCAGTTTCCCTCCCTGCAGCCTGGCTGAGCAGTGTCTCTTTGCAGACCAGGGTTCAAAGGCTTTAGTAAAACCCAAACAGAAACTCTTTATCCACTAAGATTTCCAGCTAAAAATAGTCAACAAATTTCTCTGCTGAGCTTTGCTCCTTAAATGCTCAAGAATTTGCTTGTGGGTTTGAGCTTTTCCCCCTTTCCTGATCTGCTGTGGAGGTCCTCATTTTGCTCAGTACTTGTTCTGTTAGTTACAGTTCCAACTGCCAGAATCACTTCTCTTTATCGGTGGCTGCATTGGTCCTGTTTGCTGTTGCATTCTGTGCCTCAGGATTTCTTTTCTCCCCTTCCTCTTCATCAGCCTGGGAGGGGCTGGGCTCATGTGGTCGCGTTGGGCTCCTAAGCTCAGCCAGGCTGCTCCCATGCCCCCCTGGATCCCTGGGCAAATAATCACAGGATGGTTTGGGCTGCAAGGGATCTTTAAAGCTCATCCAACCCCCCTGCAGCCAGCAGGGACATCTGCAGCTAGAGCAGGTTGCTCAGAGCCCCAACCAACCTGCCCTGGAGTGGGTGGTTGATTTGTGCTGGGTCTCCTCCTAGTGGGTGAGTATCCCCTTACTGCCTCCTCGCCAGCAGGCAGCTTCACAACTTGGCTTTGCTGTTACAGGTGGACTTTGTCTCTGGGTTGCCTTGGCTCTGTGTCCCTATCACCTCTGCCACCATTCCTGCTGAGATTCAGCCAGCAGGGAATGAAATGGGTTCTGGAAACCTCTTGTTTATGCCACATAAAGGGTGAATAGCCCAGCCTGGGAGCTGCCCCTTTACTATCCCTGTGCAGAGGACCTTGAGCTTATTGGAAAGTTTGGAAGCCAATGTGTGAAGGCATCACCCATGTGAAACCTGGCAGTCAGGGCTGCATGAAGGTTAGCTACTGGGAGAGTTTTAGAGTGAAAGTTCTTATTAGCTCCCCAAATGCCCTTAAACTTTACAGACCATCACAACGCGGCCATCTGGATGCTGGGCACAGGATCTAAAGAACAAAGCACTTACCATTTGTAGCACATAAATCTGGGGGGATTTCAATGTAGGTGATCATAAAAAGGTAGAGGACAGAAGACTTGAGTGACAGCAATAAAAATAACAACAATGCACAGAGGAAGTAATTTTCGCTCAAATTTCTAATATCCTCCACTCCTGGAAGTGAAATGGCACTGCCAGCTAAGGCAGCAGGAGAAGACAAACCAGGGCTGTCATAAACGCTGGAGGGGAGCAGTTGAGTCATATGTGACTGTGGGAGCAATAAAAGCATGGGTGACTCTGCCTTATTTTTGGCGCTGCAAAGGTTTCCTTGGTGCTCCATGGGACAGGCAAGTGAGAGACATCAGTCCAGACCTGTGTCTCCTCTGACCACTGGGATTTTGCTCGGGCTCTCATCAGGGGAATTTGCTATTTAGTGTCTGAAGTTCCATCCTGAGAAAACTTCCTGCTGGAACTCGCAGGAAATTACGTCCAGCACAGAGCTTTCTGCATTTTCAAGCAGCAGAAGAAAGGACCCTGCTGAGCCTCACAGGCCCTGTCCTCCCCCCTGCTCTGCGCACTCACCCTCGGACCGTCCAATTAGCGCTAATTGACGCTTTCAGCAGCGGGAGCTGAGGGTGTCCACTTCTGCCTGTGTTTGGGGAGAAGGTCACTCCTGGTTCCAGGCTGAGGGGAGGTGTGGAGGGCTGTGCTGCCAGGGGCAGGTGTGCTGCAGCCAGCAGCTGGGAGAAGCCCAGGTCGTGCAGCAGCCATGCGCCCACGTCCTCCTCATTACCTGCCACGGGGGCTTCTAATTACCCTTTCCCTCCCTCTCTGCCAATCAGAATTGCAGCTCCTCCAGGACTCATTTGCTGGAGGTGGGCAATGGCATTATTAAAGTCTGCCACGTACCAAATGTCAGGGACCAGAGCTGTCACATGCCCAGCATTTGTGTCCCCAGCATCACATCCTCACTGCCCACTGCTCCCAGTATGGCTCCTCCTGGGCAAAACTTCACACCCGGGCTACTGTGTAACACGCAGCACTGAGTGCTGCCTGAGAAAAGAGGCAAGGACCTCATCAGAAACGTGCAGGCACAGCAAGTGGCCCATGAGGGCACACCCCACAGCTGCCAGCACTAGGTGGTGCTTCCCAAGCTGCCCAGCACCGCTCCAGCACCTTGCAGCAGCGAGACCTTGCAGGAGCTACAGCTCTGCATCAGTGTCTGATGCTCTCAGCATCCTCCTTCCTCTCCACCGATTTTTACACCTGGATCAATAAGATTACACTGGTACAGGCGGTGAGGGGAAAGCTGAGTGTCTGAGCCTGCCTAACACCAGCAGAATTGGGTGAACAGGGCTCAGAGGGTGGTGATCAATGGTGCAGAACTTAACTGGAGGTCTGTAGATTGTGGTGCTCCACAGGGGTCAGGGCTGTGTCCTATCTTGTTCAGCAGGCTCAGAGCCCCATCCAGCCTGACCTGGAATGGTTCCACGGGTGGGGCACCTGGGCCAGGGTCTCACCATCCTCACTAAAAAAATGTCTTCCTCCCATCTGGTCTGACTCTCCCTCTCTCAGTTTAAAAGTCACTCCTTGCCCTGCAGCTAAGCTCCCTTTAAGTGCTGAAAGGCTCCCAGAAGGTCTCCTTGGAGCCTCCCCTTCTCCAGCTGGGCAACCACAACTCTCTCAGCCTGGCAGAGAAGGGATACTGGAGTAAAGGGAGAGGATGGGAAGAGACATGCAGCAGAGATAAATGGAATGGAATCACATGGTGCTTGGGGACTGCAGGGTTCATGCTGGAGGGGTCAGGCAGTCAGGTGGGAAGCAGTGCATACTCCCTCAAGGGGGATAATTAATATTTGCCTGAGTTTTTCCCTCTATTTTCCATCTCTGTGCTGTGTTCTCAGGCAGCAGCTCCTGCACACTGCTCTGAGGGTCACAAGGGGCCATGGCATGCTGCAGTGCACCAAGGCTTACTTTGGTTTGGCTGCTCCATGCTTTGGGTGGGCATTTGCTGTGTCATCTCAGCTGTGAAATGCTTCTCTCCAGCTCAAAGCTCTCAAGGATGGGCGCAGTGAAGACTGGTAGAGAAAGACTGAACAGCAGTGTGGGGAAGGTGACTCCTCCAGCAGCACAGAGGAGGGTACCACTTGATGGCATCCCCAGTACCCAGTGAGGATGTGGAGATAGCTTCTCCTAGGCTGAACTGACCAGGAGAAATGGCTGGCAAGGCCTTCACCCCCGTTTCTGGAGCAAAAGCTCGGCAGCAAGGCAAGCTGTGACCTGACTAATCTGGGTAAGAGCTACTCCAAAATCCCCACCTGTGAGGATGCTTTCAATTCTCTAGTAGAGTACATATATCTTACCCAAATATGTGTCTATCTACCCCAAACTGACTTCACTTCTCAGCCCCAGAGCAATACCCTTGTGTCTGGAGGGGACGTGTGGCAGCACCTGCTCTCATGGTGACAGGAGGGAGTCTGGGGGCACAAATTGCACCTTTCACGGCTAGGGGCACAAAACCATTTTCCCTTGGGGCCAGCTGCTTTCAGGGCTGTCTTTATCCAAACCAGCCTG
>VWZE01023429.1:0-11535 GCA_013396675.1 Eubucco bourcierii | reverse complement strand
TGTAAATTTCCAAACTGTGCATTTTTGAACCTTGTAAATAAGTTTCGTGGTGATATTTAATGTTAATAAACACTTTTCATAGCTATTAACAATCTCTGCCTGGTCATCAAAATTAATATAATTATTAATTTTAAATCATTTCATTATGAGACATATTCTTAAAACCAGCTGTTATAAACAATGTTATAAGCATATAATATGAGAAACTGAGTCACTGTGAGGGCTTGTTCTTCACCCACAAGCTCAAAGACTGACAGTAATAGAAGCAGGATAGTTTTTGCCTGTCCAGGACTAGTACCTTTAAGATTATCCTCCATTCCTTACAGAAGGAAAATGGAGAGCTGCTGACAAAGGACATGGACAAGGCTGANATGAGATCCACCCACGGGTCCTGAGGGAACTGGCAGATGAAGTTGCCAAACCACTGTCCATCATATTTGAAAAGTCATGGCAGTCTGGTGAAGTTCCTGCTGACTGGAGGAGGGCAAACATAAAAAAAAGACAAAGAGAAAGAAAAAAAGAGAGAAAAAGAGAAAGAAAAAGAAAAAGAGAAAGAAAAAGGAAAAAAAAGAAGAAAAAGAAAAAAGGACAAAAAGAAAAAGAAGGAAAAAGAAAAAGAGAAAACTAAAAATATGATACAAACCAGCTTACTTCATTGCTATAATTGAAACTGAGACTTGCCATAAATCTGTTTCCAAAGCACCCTCTCCTCAGGAGAAGGAGCAATCATTTTCCAGACCCTTCTGTGTCATGGCAAGTTGAAGTCTCTAGCTAACCTCTGCAATCAAGGCCAAGATAAACAAAAGTCTTAGATTGTTTTTCATCAGTCTGAAAGCAACAGACATTAAGTTATATCTAAAGGGTTTACCCTGTTTGCAAAACATTTCCTTAACCTCATTTGCTTCTGTGGATTACACTTAGCAACTGTCCTGTGAGTGTTTATTCCTCCTCTTCTCTACATACCCCTAAGCTGGCTTTCAGAAATACCAGTGGACTATGCCCTACCTTGATGCATGGTTCCTACTCCTCACCCATCACCAAGCCCTCTTTCTTCTGAGACAGATTTCTTATGCTAAGAGAAACTTTTTTTTTCCTGTTAGTCTCATGTCAGACACAGATATTTCATCAAAGTAAAAAACAAAAACAAAAGCAAAAGCAAAAACAAATTAATCCACAGAAAAAAACCCAAATCCAAACCATTTGACATTCACATTTTGCATTCTGACATGATTTCTTGATAAGTAAACAGCTATTCCAGTACTGTTTATGGTCCCACAACATGGTACACTGGTAGTTGTTATGCACTAAATGATATGCTATAACTTACTGTGAAATAATTTAAGTATGAAAGACTTGTACTGACATACTCGTTGTTTACTGAAAAAATCTCATTTTTCTAGAATAAAAAAGATTTTGTTTATGTAGTAATTAAACTGTGACACTTTGAGCAAAAACAGGAATACTTTGTTTTTGTACTAATTAGGGAAATAGCTGCCTTTTATGTTGAAGGAAAGCAAAAGTGTACTTGATTGATGGAGAGTCACAGAAGAGGCCTTGGGAGATCCAGATTGAGTATCTCCGGTGGACTCCTGAGGTCTGCATTATGAAGATAACTAAAAGTACATTTCTCCAGTGCAGTGTTTACATACCCGTTGCAGTTGTAAGAAATTGGCTGTTCTTATTTTAGAATTGTTAACAGATTGTACATTCAATAATCACATGATGAAATAAGTATTCTTGAACTAGACATTGGTCTGTGGAACTCCACAGACGAGATCCCTCCAAGGTGTCTGGGGCCTGGTGATATTTGCGCTTTTCTCTGTGCACAAGAGTTACCCCATTGCAGAAGATACCCTTTGAAGGTAGAAGCTTGCCAAAGGACAGCTATGCAAGTTCTCTGTTGCATGGATAGAGTTTGACCACTCTGAGAAAGGCCACAGCAGATATTCTGTCACTGGTGGAGTTCCATCTAACACTTTATATGGTAGCTCCTCTGTGCATTCTGTTCCTACTGATACACTGAGGCCCCTATCTCCTTTTCCCCTGCTATGCTTTTTAAGGGCATCGAGGGAACAATTCCCCAGCCTGCTAAAATAAACAAGTACATCTCCTGCATTGTAAAAATGCTGAATCAATTCCTTTAACTGTCTGGGAATCTTAAATGGCTCTTTTAAAATACATTGTCAGATCTGTTCAGGAAGAAGTAAGAGAAAGCAAATCTTGCAGTTTACCCAGTAAGAATATGGCTTCCCACACAAATCCTTCCATCTCTGTGCCCTCCCAATCTCTCTCTCTCTCTTGAATAGTGACACATTGTAGGAACTAACAACCTGAACAGCCATAAACCATTGCAGTGACTTCAACCCACACACCTCATTAGGCCTTTAACACATTTTCCTTTGCTTTCTCCAGCTCTACTAAGAGGCACAACTGTGAAGCTGCCCTTTCATGTTACTGTTGGAAACAGTCAGTGGCTTTCATGCCCTGTAATTTTGTAATTATATGGTCTACCACTTACTGGACACTGGTCTGTCTGGCCATTGCAGGTTTTGGACCTGTCCAGTAATCACTCATCTAGGAATCCTCAGTAAGCCTTATGCCTCCTCTATGCACAGAATCTCTTTAATTCTCTGGCTTTGTTTTTTCATTCAATTTTTTTTTTGCAGGTATGAATGGAGAAACTGTAACTTGTGCAGTGGAAATGTTATTGCGTCCTGTCATGATCTTGAAGATCTGGTTCTATATTTTACTCCAGTTTTGTGCCACTTAAATTCTGTAGTTGTCCATTTGGCACTATCCTAAATATGCTTTCATGGTGTGCCCAAACTATCATGGTGATGCTTACAAGGCAATTTTAGAGAGTGATTACAAAAGCTGAAGGGAGAGTCAGCAACTTGATTCATTGAATTTTACAAACATTTGAGTGCTATCCTGTTAATGTCCTGCACATTCCTTATTGCTTCTTAACTATAGCCATTATAGGCTGTTCTTACGTCATGGAGTTAGTTTATTTTACACAATTTTTCCCTGATGAATGGTGTCATGGGATAAACAAAGACTTCGGAGTATATTTCCCAGTTCTTTATATCAATTTAATTTATTCTGTGACATAGGATACATCATTAACATACTCTTTGGAACGACAGAATGATTTCTTAGTTTACCGGTGGGATGAGATTTAGCTGGTTGTGATTTTGGAAGATGAATACCAAGAAAATTAGATATGTAAAATTAGGAACTTAAGGAGTTAAAGTAGCTAAGGCATTAAATATTTGAGAAGTTACAGAAGTGTAATTGAAGCTGAGTGTGGCAGGCATTTAATAAACATTTGACATAGGAAAATGTAAGTTGAACAATCAGAAAAGATTGAAATGTTATAATATATATGTGAAACACACATGAGTTAGTGGTGTGATTAAGCTAATACTGTTTTTAGAACTAACACTATAGCTGCTGTGATAGCTAGATGTTGTGGGTTTGAAGAGCCAACAGAGTAAAGCTCACAAACGAATTGGAGAAAAAACAGAATTGCATTTGGAGAGTGTTACAGACAGAAATTACAAAGCAGATACATAAGCCATTAGCGAACCCCCTGAATTTTCCCCCAACCCAAAACTAAATCTACGGTCCCCAGGGCTTCAGTCCTCCCCCCCTCCATGCCACTGCCATCATCCAGAGGCCTAAGCACAGCCTCTGGAGGCCCCAAACAAAACCTATCCTTACATGTTTATCCTGATAAGGGAGCTCCTGCCTGGTGCAAGGTTGGAGAGGGAGGAAAGGAGAACGAGAGGGAGGAAAGGAGAACAAGCTGGCCTTGCCGTGAGCTTATGAAGAGATAGCAGATTTATGGGATTGAATAACAATCTTCCAGTCCCCAGAGGACTCTTTTTAACCTTATAGTTCCCAACCTGGGACATTAGGAGACAGTTATTGCATAAATAAAAATAACAAGAGTAGTAAACCACAGAAATTAATTTATGTATATAGGAGAATGTAATTTGAAACAAGCAAACATACAGGAATGTTTTTGTGTATTCTGGAAAAAGTGAACACACAGGAGGATCAAGGCTTAAGGGCTAACATAGAGGTATGAAGCACAGGAGAGTACAGTGTTCTGTTGATGCCTAGCATCTTATCCCACTAACATAGTGAGCAAGATTAAATTGATGAAGTTCTGCTCTTGCAGATGGGTGAAACAAACAACTTGAGGGTGGCTTATGATGGGTTATCGCAGTGATGAAATATAAACCTTCTTTGTAAATCTAACCCTATTTGTCTTTTTAAAACAGTTCCCTGTCTCTGGTATAGGGCAATTATTGTTGAGGCTTTCTCCAAGATACTGGGAGGCAAAAGAAATAGGTGCTGCCTGAAAGAGAGTTTGTTCTGTGAGCATGAGAGTGTCCAGCTGATTTCAACTCTTATTAAGAAAGCAGAACATACATTCCAGTGAGAAAACAGAAAACTGTCAAAGGTACCTTATGGAACTGTTCATTTCTCCTTCTAATCTAGCCACCCACTAGGTAGTTTGGTTTGGTGGGGTTTTTTTTGTTTGGTTTGTTTTGTTTTGTTTTGTTTTTTCCTAAATTAATTTTTTTGTTTGTTTCGTTGGGTTGGATTTTTTTTTGTTTCAGAGACAAAAATCTCAGTCCTGCTTTGACTATCAAGCATAAGAGATCCCAATACTACTCCGTTCTTCCTCCCACTTCCTTCATTCTGTTGTTCAGAAACTGATGATAAGATGCTAAAATAATAAGGAAATGCCCGATTTCCATAGAATCTTCTTTTAGTTATGCAGATGCAAATACCAAATTCTTGGTTCATTTTCTGCAAGACAGAGTAATTAATACCCACCTGCAGGTTTATGCAAGCTGGGGAATTGAGGTTGGGCTCTTGTGCTGCTCAAGTGTAATTGAACAATTTTGAGCTTCTTCAGTTGTAAGCATGTGTAGAAGCTGTAAAATCTTATTCTACTTACAATGCTTTTGCTTTGTAACAGCAAAGCAAAACTCTAGTGTTTGCAAACTCTTGCAGCAGCCTCTACAGAGCTTCAGGAAGGAACAAGGGAGGCAGGAGGGCAGCTACTTAGGGAGGTGTCAACAAATCAGACTACATGCACATGACCAGAATGTTAATTGTGGTTTCAACTTGTGTTGATTGCTGCTGGCAAAACACAGCCCCAGTGCAATTAACATTTCTGCAGTGGAGGAGGAAATTTTTAAACCTCCTAACTGCTGTGCAATGCAGCTCCTAAGTATATTCAGTTGCTGCAACGAAACTTTATAGCTAGCAATGCCAAGTGAAGTATAGAGGTCTGGAAGTGACAAAAAGAAAATCAAGCAATATAATGAGTTTTGCAAGTTACTGCAATATGCAGTTTGCAGAGTATGAATATCAACTTCAGTGAAGTTTACTTATCTTTTCACAAGCTTCAATGAATGTTGAAGCAAAACTTAAATGAAGAAAAGGGGACAGACTGGGCAAAAATAGAGTGCTTCAGAACACTTTCCTTCTAATACAAAAGTAGGATATCTTTGATAAAAGTGGAAGGCAGTGAAATTTAAAATCAGGAAGCTAAAACTTATTTATTATGTTCTTCGTTAACTTGTAAAACTGACAAGTGCAACAAGCTATCCAGAACAAAAGCTTCTAGATGTGCAGATGGATAAATAAGGACAATTGGAGACTAAACAGCCTATGAAGGAAATGATTGACAAAGAAAACCAGTGATGGTATTAGTTATTTGTCATTGTATAGTGTAAATTTTCATAAATTGCTGGCTCTGGACAATATCAGAAAATAATGAAGAGGAAAAACTTCCAGTTCAATTGGGTACAAATGCAGTTATTAAAAAAATGAGTCATAGAAACAGACTTTCTTATAAAACATGGAAATGTGAAGAATTGGGACTAGCACTTCACAGATTATGCAGAGAATATTTTATTTTCACACACTGAAAGCAGATATCATGTCCAAGTGTCTGGCTCTGATCCAGTCCTAATGTTCTTGAATGACCCACTGTGAGCTGCATGTGTGCAACTTCTGTGACAATTGCATGCAAATATCAGCACAACTCAAAAAACTCACAAAGTTTAATAATATTATAAAATGGTCAGTCCATTTAATAATATTATAAGATGGACAGTATTTCCCTTTGAAGTCGTACTTTTTATTATGATTCTGTGTGTTACCATAGCCTTTATCAGTTTTGGTGATAGTGCATGTGTTCATTATTGCAGATATGTCATGAGTATACACTTAAAAATCTATTCTTCCCTCTAGAAACCCATAATTTCTCTTTACTTGTGGAAGGCTAGTAAGAAAGGGAACATGACCCACCCTAAAATTTTATTTACATGCATCATGACTGAACATGGAGTTACCAAAGAGCTCTGAAGAAAGGAGGTGGGCTTTCAAAACTCCTGTAGCCATTAGGAGGTTTTGCAAAGTCATACCCAAAACTCAAAAGTCAGTGGAAAGAGGGATGGACCTCCGTTTACTAGCAGAAAAGATGTTGAAGTAGTTTTTGCTGTGTGCCACAGACTCAGAAAGACATTAACAGAACTATTACAAATGCAAACAGGTAAACAGACTGATAAAGATGTCTCCTTAGCTGGGAGCCTAAGCCGTCTCTGCTAAACTCAACAGAAACCTCCTTGATGCAGGAGTAGATGTGGAACAAAGAAATCTTGATAGGTACAAGACAACTGACTGTCCAGGAAAATAGGATTCAGAAACTGTTCTGGCAACAGATGTTTTAGACCTGTCTGTCTAGCTACACTAAAAAGGTGCAAAGATTAACTTTTTACCTATCCAAAATGGGGTAATCTGCAAGAGCTTTCCTGCACAAAATCTCCTGGACACACCAGACCCTTGATGATGACACGTGGTTGATCCTGGGCTTTATGACACAGCTAGCACTTTCTGTTGCTGATTAACTCTGCTTCTGGGAGTGGTTTGGTGCATGTTGTGCTGGTAACGCTTCAGACAATGTATTTAAAGGCACATACATAAATAAAGGTTCATAAGTGCATATTTGCTTCACTGGCTGGAATTCTGTAACAACTTGCAATATATTTGTATTTACTTTATTCTTGTAATATATTTACTTGCTTTCTTAGTGATTATGATGACCACATATTTCAGACAAAGAAGCTGAAATGCATGGCAATGAAGAGAATTGTCCATGATGATTTTGTCACAGAGATGGTAGTGTAAATTAGATCTCTGAATTTTCATACTGGGATTTGAAGACCACCAACTCCCTAACTACAAACCAAATACAAATTGTCAAGGGAATAGGGGATTTAGGTGAAAGTGAAATGTATATAATGTTCAACAAACATTATATGCATATAATTCAGTGTATATAATGTTCATTTGTAATAATCACTGACAAGTTTTTAGTTATCTTTCAAAATTAACATTTGAAAAGTTAAAGCCATTCTCATCCTGTTTAAGATACTTAGAATAAACCAAACTCTTCCGGTGCAGCTTCTTGAAACTTCTTGGATCCTGGATTTCCTGACCCTCTGTCATGGTCCAGCCAATGACTTTGTTCCTAGTACTGTGAAACATACCACTACTAGGTTAATTTAAGGACTTTAACAGAAACCAAGTTACTGATCTGAGACCCCTCTTGTACCAGAGGAAAAGACAGATGGAGGTGGAATTTAATTACAAAGTGGGTCATAGAACTTAAGTCATTTGCACTATAGAAAACATATTTAGCACAGAAGCTAAAGGACATGAGTATTTCTGTATAATGAATTAACTGAGGCTTACTGAGAGAAAATCTTCAAAACACAGCTCCCATGGGCCATACATAGGGGAATAGCAGCAGCAGCAACACTGAGTCTTCCAATATGGTAGAGTCACAGATCATTTTAAGATCACTGACTTTGAATCATTTGGTTCTGATTTACATTTAACAAATAATTTGAGAACTTGTTCTGATGTAGGGAAAAATAAGGTATTGAATTGTTTCTCAGTTTAGGCTTCAGTTTCAGTTTGTTCGACATCTCAAAATCCCACTTAAACATTATACTGCATGAGGACAAGATAAGATACCTCAGGATTGTGTTAGGATGTGACAGTGCTTTAAGACAATTACATAAGCATATCTTCAGTCACCGTTAGATCTACTGAGGGGTGTTTCAATGTCTGGTAACCATAAGCATATGTCCTGGTAGGGCATAAATCTTGCCAGGCCGGTTTAACCCTTGCTCTCCTCCTCCTGTTGCAAGTCAGGGACTTGAGTAGAATGGGCAAACAATGGAGCAGCAAAGCCTTGTAGGCTAGGAGCTTAGCACCACATGTCAGATGTCTTGTGCTGCCCCTCAGTGTGCCTGCATGGTCACATGAAGCAGGAAGCTTTGAATTCATTTGGCACAACAACAATGCTAGTGCCTATTGGGCAGTTTCATTTTCAAAATGGTGGATTTAATGAGGAGTGATTTAGAAACCGCAGACCTTTCTGCCTTTTCTGCCTTTCTACCTTTTCTGCCTTTCTGCTTTTCTGCTCTGATCCTCCACTGGGAGCAGTATCCTATTCATGGCTCATTAACTGGGAATCCCTGCAGCCACCTGTTTGCGCCTTGTACTGGCAACTTAGCAACCATTCAGCCCTTCTTTCCTTCCCTCTGCCTGGAATATTTTGTATTTTATCATGGGATCATTATCATGAGTTTTGGAAGCATCCTTGTACAGGAAACTTACTCAGGGACCAAGGCGTTGTGAGCACATATGCTGGAGTATGGAGCTAAGGCTCCATAAGCATAATCAGAATTTTTCCTGGTTTTGCGTTCCTATTTTCCAAGTTCTGATTGTTTAAACTGTTTAATTCCTTGTTCATAAATACCCTTTGTACAACTATTTCCTGTCGACCAAAAATTCAAAGAATCTCAGGGAATTTTCCTGAAATTTTGGATATTAATAATAAAAAATAGTATTTATACAGGGATTAATAATCATAAATCATAACAGATTATTAATATAGATCACATAATAGAATAGGGAAAATAGGACAGGAGCTTATCTGCATCTCATTTCCTGGCCTGGAATGAGCTGCCTTGGATTTGTGGGACCGAACTAAGACATATCTTTCTGTGGAGATTATACATTGAGAAAACTGGGGCATGCAAACTAAGACACTCAATACCAAGCACTTTGAATAGGATTTCTGACAGTTTGCTGTGGGTCTGTCCTCACACTGAAGCTTGATGCAAGCTGGCTAATGAGGAAAGGCCTTTCCCACCATGTCTGATTCTCATGCCATTGCATTATCCAGCTGCTCCAGGCCAAGTTTCTTAACCACACAACATTCCTGCTTCTACTTCTGCTCAGTGCCTTTCTGCATTCTCCCACTTTTCATTTCTAACTTCCATAGCATTGTTTACTACACTGCTGATGCCAAATAGGATTAAACCTGATAAAGAGAAGCAGATGCATTACATCTGGCAGAAAGCAAAAGATCAGAGTTTGGCACAGGGGTTTATTGTTTGTGGCAAGGCTTTGGAATGTAATTAATTTTGCAAAGCCATGCCAATGAATGCCATTCAAACTCACCAGATGTGCCAGGGAGAGAGATGCCAACTCTTTTTTTTCAAGAGGACAACTTCATACCTGCTGACTCTCATTTGTGCAGCTTCATGGGTATCAAATAAAATAATGTCTCTTTGGATAGCTACAGAGCTACTGCCTATGCAATGACAAAAGGGGCTTTTCTGTTGGTGTTGGTGTAATTTTTCTGGGTGAATATGTTTTCATGCATTTATTTATTTACTTATGTAGAGTCTTTGTCTAAAAAAAGTTATGTGCAAAGCTAGCGTTACTTTGAAGTCATAAGTAGTCAAACACACAGACACATGAAGACCACAGAATTCACACATCCACACAAATAATTGCAAAACAAGGAATGTGAGATAAAATGCAATTTCCTCATAATATTGCTTTATATCCAATTTTTGCTCACTGGGAACACTTCTCCACATGCACATCTTGCTTCTGGCAAGAGGAAAGTGTGATTTTTAAAATTATTATTTTTTTTTTCTCAGTCAACTTTGCTACTGCACAGACAGAATAACACAGGACACAATATGAAATAATAAGCAGCTGTGAGTGTTTCATTTTATGGGGACTTAAAGTTTCTGCTAAACTGAGAGCAGAAGTGACAGACTTTTAATGCAGTAGGCAGTTTATTTCTGCCAACTAGTAGCTACCACCAACACAAAAGGCCATCTTTTGCCCTTGGCTCTGGATGTCTGTGGGAGATGGCTGGGAAAGCAAGTCAAGATGATGCTGGATGGGAGAAAGAGGCACAGACACCAAAAACTATCTTGAATCCAAGAAACTAATTTCTCCATAATATGAAGAAGTTATTTCCAAATAAAATTTAATTCAGCATATTAGCATAATTTTTATAGCACAGCTGATGCTTCTGGCCTGCCAGTCATCTGCTCCTGTACATGCTTCCTTCCTTAGCTTTTGCCAATGGGATGTTTGACGTATGTGTAGGTGCAGAGACAGCAGGGATGGCTAATCAGCTCTTTTCCTGTAGTCCTTAGGCCCTGCATGTCTTCTGACATGTGTCACAACTATAGGACTAGGTTTGATGAACATCAGAAACTGACACTACAGTTAAAGTAAATTTAGAGGATGCTCAGGGCAGAAAAATATCTTCACGGCAACTAATGTTGAGGGTGAGAAGACAGATGACTTTCAAAGGACTGGAAAAAAACTCAGACATATGTAAGGTTTAATAAGTAAATCTATAATGATAAAACCTTCCCACACTACTTCCTTGCATTGCAGCCCTATCTCAAACTTGAAGTAGCATGTACATGACTCCACCTTCTTCTTCACTACATTGAAACCGAAACCTCGACAGTTATTGTTAGGACAGTTAGCAGATAGTCACAAGTTACAGATTATACCACAATATTGTATAATTGGATATAATTAGTCACGTTTTAAGGATTGCACTGGTCAGAAATAAGAAGAAAAAACAGACATGAAATGAGTTATCTTCCATCATCAAATGTATGCAAAATGAACATACATTTGTATTGTACCTTCTAAGTACAATGGGAAACCAATGAGAGGCCAACTCATCAATGTCTTTTTGTTTGTACATGGTGGCATTTTGGTAATTAAAGACATTTTCTTTCCTTGAGTGCCTTTTCATCTAGCAGAACCGATTGTACAAGTAGAGTTTAGCACCTAGGCTCCTACCAGTCCTGTACAGATTTTTTCCAGACCCTATAAACCCTGCTTCAGCCTCCAGACGAAAGCTGGCAGTTTTGTATTCTACACGATATGTTTTCACCAGACTGATTTTCAAAGAGACTTTATCAATTTTAATTAAAGTGTTACCATCTCTCTTAGTGATTGCTACTTGGACTACATGTAAACTCCAATACATAACTCATTCTTTGCAACACAGAACTGAGATGTGAAATCTGATGCCTGATGATGATGATAATAATAAAATACATTACATCTGATACAAACTCGAGCGAGCCAGCAGCACCGCGCCAT
>VWZE01023428.1:13992-142600 GCA_013396675.1 Eubucco bourcierii | reverse complement strand
GATCTTCCTCCCCCTCTGAGACAGATGTACCCCATCTCTTGCTAGCAGACCTGGGGCTGTATAAAGTTCCCCAAGATCAAAGAACCCAAAATTGTGTTGGTGGCAGCAGCCTCTGAGCCACTTGTTCACCAGGCATGAGTTCCTGATCCTCTCAGCATTCCTACCTGCAACTAAGTGTATCGACAAAAACATTACCCCAGCCCCTGATCCCTCAACTACTTTTCCCAGTGCCTTGAAGCCCCTTTTGACTGCCTTTGGACCTCTGGTATCAATCTCATCATTTCCCACCTGTATAACCAACAAGGGATAGTAATCAGAGGGCTGTACTACAGTGGGCAGCCTTCTGGTAACATCCCGGGCCCCAGGGAGGCAGCAAACTTACTTGCTAGAGGGCAGGGATCCATCCAGAGGGACCTGGACAGGTTGGAGAGGTGGGCCCAGGCCAACCTCATGAAATTCAACAAGGTCAAGTGTAAGGTCCTGCACCTGGGTAGGCACAATCCCAAGCACAAATACAGGCTGGGTGGTGAATGGCTGGAGAGCAGCCCTGAGGAAAAGGACCTTGGAGTCTGGGTTGATGAAAAGCTCAACATGAGCCTGCAGTGTGCACATGCAGCCCAGACAGCAACCGAGTCCTAGGCTGCATCAAGAGAAGCGTGGCCAGCAGGGCAAGGGAGGGGATTCTGCTCCTTTACTCTGCTCTCGTCAGACCCCACCTGGAGTACTGTGTGCAGTTCTGNAGCAGCTCTGCTATGAGGACAGGTTGAGAGAGTTAGGGTTCTGCAGCCTGGAGAAGAGAAGGCTTTGAGGGGACCTGATAGTAGCCTTCCAGTGTTTGAAGGGGGCCTACAGGAAGGCTGGGGAGGGACTATTGACAAGGTCCTGCAATGACAGGACAAGGGGTAATGGGTTTAAACTGGTAGAGGGAAGATTTAGACTGGATGTTAGGAGGAAGTTGTTTGCAGTGAGGGTGGTGAGACACTGGCACAGGTTGCCCAGGGAGGTTGTGGCTGCTCCCTCCCTGGAGGGGTTCAAGGCCAGGTTGGATGAGGCCTTGAGTAACCTGTGCTAGTGGGAGGTGTCCCTGCCTATGGCAGGGGGTTGGAACTGGATGATCCTTGAGGTCCCTTCCAACCTTACCATTCTATGATTCTATGAAACTTCCCTGTGGGAGGGGTCTGGCTGGCATATGGGGTCCTCTGTTACTTTCAGAAGGGAATCACCAGTAACAATTACCCTCCTCTTTTTCTTTTGGGTATGAGTTCTGATGGGGTGGGGGCACTGATTTACTTTAGTTAACCCCCCAGACAGTGTTACTTCTGCTTCTGCTTCCAAAACCACCTCACCCTCAACCTCCAGTGCCCTGTATCTGGTGTGTGAGGGCTGCTGAGGGGGTGAGGGGGTCTGGAAGTGGCTTACCTTGCACCTGTATCCATTCCCCCTTGTTTCTTGGTTCTCCTCCCTCTGCTAAGGGGGTCTGCAGAGCCTGGTGCCACAAATCTAACTCCCTTTCACATTCCCTTATAGCCCTTAGACTTTCCACTTCATCCTCATCCCATCCCATGCAAAACTTCCCAGTTTGTGAGGGCAGTCAGCTTGCTTGTCCTTCAGGAAGGCAGAGAAGTCTGTTGGGTGCTGGGGGAGGGGGTCTGCTGCCTCCTGAGGAGAGAGGGAATGGGGAGGCCTGGAAGGGAAACTCTCCTGTTTAAGAACAAACCTTGCATGCACAGCCCAGCCATGGACAGGCTGAAGAGCATCTCCAGGCTCTCTTTTTGGGAGGGGAAAGCCATCTGCACCCTCCTGCAATGCCCATGAGGGCCTGGGGCTCTCCAGGCTGCATCCCAGTGCCCCAGGAGCTGGCTGGAGGTGCCTTGGCCACTCCTAGAGCCTCCCTGGCATTCAGAACAGCCCGGTAGGGAGGAAAGGCCTGGTTGTGGGTGCAGTAGTGGGGGTACAGCTGGGTGGCTGTGTGGGGAGGGCCTCATCAGAGCCCTGTAGGGTGCCTCCATGGCAAAGGTGCTGCAGTGCAGAGCTGGAGAGCCAAGGGGCTGGCTGGGGGAGCAGCACCTCCAGCAGAGGAGCGTTGGCAATCCTGACCAGCACTTTCCTCAGGGCTCTGCAAGGCACAGCTCCAGGCCCTGTCCTGGCAGAGATGTGGTGCCAGTGGCAGGGCACGGGGGGCAGTCATCCTGCCCCTCTCTGCTTACCTCTCTGGCCAGAGGGCTCTGCAGGCAGCAGCCTGCCAGCACCAGGCGTAGCGGTTCCCCACCCGGGATGAAGCACTGTAGCTCCTGGCACTGCTCTGAGGGGCTCAGCTTGGAGGGCCTGAAGGTCACAACCAAGGGGACTTCCATTCCTGGGCAGATGTAACCCTCGCTGGGGCTGATGGAGAAATCTGGCTGGCAGCACTTGATGTCCCACTGAAAGCTTGGCAAGGCAAGCACAAGGGCAGGAGGGGTTAGAAGCTGGGAGGCTGCCAGCACAGCCTGCTGCTTCTGAGCCTCTGCTGGCTTCTTCCACCTGATGCTAAACAACCAGTGCTGGCTGAGATCTTGGCTGCTGACAAGGACACTGGGATTGAGGCACCCAGAGCGAGTCTGTGGATGACACCAGGCTTTTGGCCCAGTTGACATGGTGGAGGGAATGATCCATCCAGAGGAACCTGGACAGGCTGCAGAGGTGGGGCCAAAGACAACCTCATGAGGTTCAACAAGGGAAGGCCCTGCAGCTGGATTGGAGCCATCCCAAGCACAAATACAGTCTGGGCAGAGAATGGCTGCAAAGCAGCCTGCAGGAGAAGGCCTTGGGGGGGGTCAGGTGGTGCCAAAGTGCCAGTACTGGTCACTGGCAGCCCAGAGCCAGCTGTGTGCTGGCTGCAGGCAGAGCAGGGAGAGCAGCAGCACAGGGAGGGGATTCTGCCCCCCTGCTCTGCTCTGCTGTGCTCAGACCTCACCTGCAGCACTGCCTCCAGCTCTGGGAACCCAGCACAAAAAGGACCTGAAGCTGCTGGAGAGGGTCCAGAGGAGTCCACTAAGATGATCAGAGGCTGGAGAAACTCTGGTGTGGGGACAGGCTGGGAGAGTTGGGGCTGTGCAGCCTGGAGAAGGCTCCAGGGGGATGTCAGAATAGCCTTGTAGTGCCTGAAGGGGCTCCAGGAGAGCTGGAGAGGGACTTTGGACAAGGACTGGCAGTGCCAGGATAAAGGACAATGGCTTTGAGCTGGGAGAGGGGAGAGAGTGGAGATGAGGGAGAAATTGTTGGCAGTGAGAGTGGTGAGAGACTGGCACAGGTTGCCCAGGGAGGTTGTGGCTGCCCCCTTCCTGGAAGTGTTCAGGGCCAGGCTGGATGAGGTCTTGAGCAGCCTGTGTTGGTGGGAGGTGTCCCTGCCTGTGGCAGAGGGCTGGCACTGGCTGATCTACAAGACCCCTTCCAACCCAACTTGTGCCATGAATCCATGCATCTCAGGCACGCTGCTGAGCCACCTGTCAAGAAGGCTTCATGCTGGGCAGGACTCAGCTGCATGCATCTGTCACCAGCCTTTGGTCATGTCCCTTCCTAGCCTCCAGAGCCTGATTGCACATTCTTGGCTCTCCATGGGGTTGGGAGCTCCTGTGGGTGAGCTGCAGCTGCACTCAGCCCCCAGCCAAGCCCCCAGCCCCTGGCAGGCACCAGCTGTGCCTCACCTGACTGCCAGGTCGCCTGTGTTCCGCATGGCGATGCGCTGGGACCTGCAGCTCTGCTGCACCACTGCCCCGAAGCTGAGCTGCTCCTGCTCCAAGCTGACCTGGATGCCCTGGCAGGAGCCCTGCACCACGAAGAGGGGACACACCAGGCCCCTGCACTCCAGCAGCACCTCTTCAGTGAAGGGCCTGATGCGGCACTTCGGGGAGAAGGTCACCTCCACCTTACAGCTGCCTCCTCTGCCCTTCAGGCTTAGCTTATTGCTGGGGCTCAAGCTGAGAACCTGTCCAAAGGAAAGAGTCGAGACTGGAAACTGAGCTGCAAGTCCTCCACAGATTCCTCCAGCTCCTCTCCTTCCCCACCAACATGCCCCCAGTCCTATTCATCCCCAGGTACCAAAGATTCAGTTGTGTGCCCCTCACTCCAAGAAGGACATTGAGTAGGTCCAGAGAAGGACAACCAAGCTGAGGAAGGGTCTGGAGAACAGGGGTGGGGAGGAGCAGCTGAAGGAGCTGGGGGTGGTTGGTGTGGAGAAGAGAAGGTTGAGGGAGACCTCATTGCTCTCTGCAGCTCCCTGAGAGGAGGCTGCAGCCAGTTGGGGTTGGGCTTTTCTGCCAAGCGACAAGAGAAAAGAAAATGGCCTCAAGCTGTGCCGGGAGAGGTTTGGGTTGGCCATGAGGAAAAATTTCTTTCCCTTGAGGGTTGCCAAGGCCTGACACAGGCTGCCCAGGGCAGCAGTGGAGTCCCCATCCCTGGAGGGGTTTCAAAGCTGTGGGTATGTGGTGCTGAGGGCCATGGTTTAGTGGTGCCCTGGGTTGATGGTAGGATCCAAAAATTTAAAGGCTCATCCAACCAAACTGCTTTTGTAATCCTATGATTCTGTTTCCCTGTGCTGTGTCCACCTGGGCATGGGGAGCCACACTTCATCTTCTAAATGGATTTCCTTTGAGCTCCAAGGGAACTGAAACTCTTGGGCTTTACAGACCACATTCCCAGATCTCAGAGCTAAGGCCACATCCTAAGGTGTCTAAAAGAGCTGGGAGCAGCTGCATCTTCTGGTTGTTAGGGCACCCAACTCAGGGGAGACCCTTGCAAGTCCCAGCTGGTGAAGCAGCCCTAGGAGTGTGGGGGAGCCCAGGACAGCAAAGAGGACTGCACACAACCACCACCAGCTGCCAGCTCCCACCCAGCTCCCTGCAGGCAATCCTTGAAGCACAGCAGAGTGCTCCTTCCAGTGAAGGAAGAGGCCTTACCCCATTTTCTTGCAGCTCTGGTGTGGTGGTCATGAGACTCAGATTAAAAGTGAGAGGGGCTGCACTGTTGTTGGCTATGGTGACCTCCTTCTTCACCACCTGCCCAATGGAGAGGGCTCCCAGCCTCACCACCTTCCCTGGAGGCTTCACGACATCAACCTGAGGCAGGAGGGATGGATATAAAGGTTCAAGGAAAAGAGGACAAAAGGTTCAAGGGAAGGAGGACAGAAGTTTTTCTGCACAAAACATGAGGAAGACACAGAGAAGAAGGAGAGAAACCACTCTGGCTGCCTGCCCCCTGGGCTTTAGTTTGTGGCTCTCATCTATCTCACCTTCACCTCCACACCCCTGCCTCGGACCTCCACAGCCTGCTGGCACAGCCCATTGATTTCAAATGGAATCAGCTCCTGGTAAGATGCAGCTTCTCTGGGACAGAACGTGATGGGGACCTCCACTGTCCCTCCTGCCTGCAGGACGCACCCTGGGAAGTCCACCTCCAGGTGAGCAGTGCTGGTGAACAGGCAAGTCAGGCTGGCAGGAAGCAGGTGGGAGAAGCAGAGGTGTCACAAGGCTGCTTGTGCCCAGATGGCATCATCGGGGCTGCGTGGGGCTCTCCTGTCTCCTCTCCCTGCACCCTCAGGGGGGAGTAGGATGTGGAGCAGGCCTGTGCTAAGTGAAGTCTACAGGAGAGCCTGGAGAAGACCTACCTCAGATCTTTGTCTGCCTTGTTTGTGATGAGGAGGGTCTGGCGGGCAGGCAGCAGCCCAGGCTGGGAAAGGAAGCAGGCCCCAAAGTTGACTCTGGTGGTGGAGAAGTGGACCCTGGGCACGACCACAGTGGCCAGCAGCATGCAGGTGAACGTGGGACCCTTGCTGATCTGGTGAGGGAAAGACTGTGTGAGGCAGCTGAGGAGACAGAACCACCACTGCAAACTGCAGGCACAGGACGGGGGACAGCAGCCTGCAGTGCCAACATGGAAGGGCAGCTGACAAAAAACCCCAGCACAGAAGGAGGTGGAAGGCTTGGGCTGAGAGGGGGTTTTGGGGAATTCTGGCCCTGCTCTCTGCAGTCACAGCTGTGCCACATGTGGGCAGGACCTTGCTGAGCTGTGGGGCCAAACTCGGCAGGGGACTTGCAGGGAGAAACAGCTCCAGCTGCATCTGCATGGACATGAAGCAGGTGAGGAGAGGCTGAGAGCCCTGGGGCTGAGAGCCTACAGAAAAGCAGCCCCAGAGGGGATCTGAGCAATGCTCAGCAAGGGCTAAAGGAGCTGGCGGGGGGGGTGCAAGAGGCTGGGGCCAGACTCTTGTCATCATGCCCAGGGACAGGACAAGGGGCAATGGATGCAAAGTGGCACCCAGGAGGTTGCAGCTGAACAGGAGGAGAAAGTTGTTTGTTGTGAGAGTGCTGGAGGCCTGGACCAGGCTGCCCAGAGAGGTCGTGGAGTCTCCTTCTCTGCAGGGCTTCTAACCCCCGGCCACTCTAATCCTGGGCAAGCTGCTGTGGGTGCCCTGCTGGAGCAGGAGGCTTGGACTAGGTGATCCCAGAGGTCCTTTCCCAGCATTAAGGGATTCTGTGCCATAATCAGAGATATGTCCTGACACAAAAGTGCTCCCAGAGCGGCCCTGGATGAGCACTCATGGAAATATTCATCTCAGAAGCCGCCAGGATCTTCATTTTGCCAGTAGAAGCCTCTTTGCCCCGTCAAGGCTCTTTAGCGATGGCTCTTTAGCTCTGGCCAAGCTGCTGTGCAGGAAGGGTGAAGGTCCCACAGGAAATGTTGATAGCCCACCTGCAGCACCAGCTCCACATCCTTTAGAGAGCACATACTCTGGGGGTGGAAAGCCAGCTGGGCCTCTGTGGTGCCCTCTGCCTGCACGCTGCCCACCGCAGGGGTGATGCTAAGGACCTGTCTGCAGGCTGCAGGACCACTCAGCTCCCAGGAGAAGGTGAAGCTGAACTTGCCACAATTGCAGATCCTGAAGATGTGCTTGATGGTCTCATTTAGCTGTACCTGCGGGGAGAGGAGGGTGAGGAGAAGAGGGTGCGAGGAGGTCAGGGAGAAGGGGGTGGGGAGAAGAGGGTGAGGAGGCTGAGGAGGGTGAGGAGCATGGGGAGAGGAGGCTGGGCAGAAGGCTGCAACTCACACTAAGTGCCAGCCAGCCCAGTCAGAAGCCCTTCCTATGGTGCTCCTCCACCTTGCAGGTGCTGGCCTGTGTGGGCACTTTGTGTCCATCCAACTACAGACCCCCCAGTGAAGACAAACATTCCCCCTCCTCTGCAAACACATCTGCAATGCCCTTGGCTGAGGCCCAGCCTTGCAGTGCCCCGTGGGAGCTGGGCCAGGACTCACCTCCTTGAAGTCAATGAGGTTGAGCTCCCTGGCGCTGAGCTCCCTGACGTGACCATCGCTGCCCTCCGCCTGGACAGACACAGCCACTCTGTAGCCGGTGGCCTTGAGATTCAAGCAGAGGGGCTGGGGCTTCCTCTTGACATCACATCTGAGGTTGAAGACCACCTCTCCTTCTACTGTTGGGGTGAAGGTGACTGTAATGGGAAGCCTGGGGAGAGAAGACCTTTTGTTGCTTCCTCTCTCAACTTTCTTGGCTCCACCTTGCCTGCTCTGGAGGAGAGCAGCTGTGCAGGGCCTGGGTGCATGCCTGGGAGAAACCAGGAGCAGCACTCTGTCCTTGAGGGCCTTCCAGGGTGGAGCAAGCCCTGGTAAGAACTGCTCAGGATATGATGATCTCATGGAATGACAAGGAAGAGGACACAAAAAGGAGGCAGCAAGGCCTGAGCCAGCGCAGATCTGACTGCCTTGAGCCTTGGGTCAGGAGCTCTCTGCTGTACCAGACACAGAGGAGGCCACTCCAGGAGACCCTCAGTCTTTCTGATCTGTATGACAGGAGAACAGAGGAACCATTCAGCCCCTGACCACACTACAACTTGGGACAAGAAGTTCCCCATCAGCTAGCAATGTGCTCTAGTGGCTGAGGCCAACGGGCTCCTGGGGTGCACAAAGAATGTAGGCAGCAGGGCAAGGAAAGTTCTCCTCCCACTCTGCTCTGCCCTGGTGAGGCCACATGTGGAGTCTTAGCTCCAGTTCTGCATTTCTCCTCAGTTCAGGAGACAGTGAACTGCTGGAGAGAGCCCAGGGCAGGCTGCAAAGCTGCTGAGGAGCCTGGAGCAGCTCTGGGAGGAACAAAGGCTGAGAGCCCTGGGGCCCCCAGAGGGCATCTGAGCAGTGCTCAGTAAGAGCTAAAGGAGCTGTGGGGGGCAAGAGGCTGGGGCCAGACTCTTGTCAGTGGTGCCCAAGGACAGCCCAAGGGGCAGTGGGCACAAACTGGCACCCAGGAGGTTCCATCTGAGCAAGAGGAGAAAGTTGTTTGTTGTGAAGGTGCTGGAAGCCTGGAGCAGGCTGCCCAGAGAGGTTGTGGAGTCTCCTTCTCTGCAGAGCTTCCAACTCTCTCTGGGCACTCTAATACTGGGCAAGCTGCTGTGGGTGCTCTGCTTTAGCAGGAGGTTGGAGTGGGTGATCCCAGAGGTCCCTTCCAACTCCAGCATGGTGGCATTCTCTGGACACCACCCAACTGCCTGGTGGTCACTCCTGTAGGTCATCTCTATGTAATCTCTGGGGTGTGATCAAACCCCAGCACACTACAGAGGTCTAAGGAGCTCTCCCTTCTCAGGTGGGGCCCAGCAGCTGCTGCAGGATGCTCTGCTCCTGTTGCCTGTAGCAAGCCCCAGACCAGCATCCCAGGGCAGGTTCCTCCTACCTGGAAAGAGGAGCGATGGAGCCTTGCAGGGGCTCTACCCTCAGGGAGGTGCTGCAGCCCTCTGAGAAGAGGGAGCTGCCTCTGAAAGCAAAGCTGAAGGCTTCCTCCTCACTGTTGACCATGAAGATTGTCTGCTGGACCTGGTGCCCTGAGCAAGAGGATAAAGCAGCTGTTGAAAACCTTCTGCTCCTCTGGCTAATGGGCAACCTGCAGCGAGGAGCACTGCCTGCAGCACACCACACTCAGGATGCCAACATGCCAGAATGGTTCATTCTGAACCCCCTGGGCTGCCCTGTGTCACCCCCAGATCCTTTCTTGGAGAGAGCCTCCAAGCACTTGCCATGTCCCTGCCATTCACCTTCCTCCCCTTCCTTTGCCTGGGACATTGGTGTGCCAGGAGCTGGAGCATATGCCCCCAAGTGCCCACTTCTATGTCCAGCTTCCTGCTGGGAGCCTGCTGGAATGCTGGGAGTGCTGGAGTGGCCCAGCTCTGAGGCTGTGAGGTGTTCCCATGGTGCTCACCTATCAACAGCAGCTGCAAGTTCAGGTGGCACCTGTCCAGAGTCACCAGTGGGTCTGTGGCAGTGCCCACCAAG
The DNA here is from genome assembly GCA_013396675.1 of Eubucco bourcierii. Lineage (NCBI taxonomy): Eukaryota > Metazoa > Chordata > Aves > Piciformes > Ramphastidae > Eubucco > Eubucco bourcierii. Next base: position 133,294 of record VWZE01023428.1, on the reverse strand, counting down.
AGGAAGGGGACTGAAACCTTCTGCTCAGGGATTGTAAAGACCCAGAATGATTCCATGGTGCCCAGGTGCCAAGGGGTGAACTCAAACTTCATCTGGGGGGAGGAAGAGACAAAATGGCAGGGTAACGTGGGGGAGGCTGCAGACTCCAGCACCAAGAAAACCCAAAGAGCTTCCGTGTTAGGATGCTGTGAGCTCAGAGATCTCCCTCCTGTATCCCACACCTGCCACAGTTGTGCCACTCACAGCCCCAAAGCATGGTAGGTGTGGGGTAGAGGGGGAGATCAGGCTCATCTGTCCCTTCATTTACACTGCATGTCAAAGTTTTCCTCATGGCCCTGGCATGATATGGGGCACCCAGGAGGTACAGGCATGGCACACGTGTGTCCTGGGTCCACCTGCTTCATTTCCTGCACCCACCTCTGCTTTTTGCCCTGGCTGGATCTGTCCTCTCTCCAGGAGGCAGGAGAAAGCCACTTGTATGGGAGCTTCAGAGTCCTGGCAGCTCCACCGAAAGGAAAACACAGAGCTGGTAGGGTTCCTAACAATGAAGGTCCTGGGAGGGCAAAGGAAAGAGGACTTCTGAGGTGGTTTGGGGACATTCATTGGGACGTTCTGCACCTGGGCTGGAACAATCCTCACTGTCAACACAGGCTGGGGGAGGAGATGACAGAAAACAGCCCTGAGGAAAAGGCCTTGGGGAAGAAGCTGGAGAAGAGCAGGCAGCGTGAGCTTGCAGCACAGAAGGCAAATCACATCCTGGACTGCATCCAGAGCTGTGTTGCCAGCAGATCCAGAGAGCTGATTCTGCCACTGTGCTCTGCTGAGACCTCACCTGCAGTGCTGTGTCCAGCTCTGAAGCCCTCAGTATAGGAAGGACCTGGACCTGATGAAGCAGGCCCAGAGTAGGCCATGAAAATGATCAGGGTGTTGGAGCAGCTCTGCTATGAGGACAGGCTGAGGGAGCTGGGGGTGTTGATCCTGGAGAAGAGAAGGCTCCAGGGAGACCTTAGAGCAGCCTGCCAGTAACTGAAGGGGCTACAAGAAGGCTGCAGAGAGACTGTACCCAAAGGCCTGCTTGTCATTGCCCTGCCCCAGCTGCAGGACCTTGCCCTTGGCCTTGTTGAACTCCATGAGGTTGGCCTGGCCCAGCCTCTGCAGCCCCTCTGGATGGATCCTTCCCTCCAGCCTGTCACCGACACCACACAGCTTGGTGTCACCTGCAGCCCTGCTGAGGCTAGATTCAATTCCACATGGCCTTAAAAAGTCTTTTCCAACTCAAATGCCTCTGACTCTCTGTGGTTTGGCCAGACTGATCCAGACCTTCCTGAAGGAAGGGACAAAGGGGACAAAACAATTGCCCCGTTGGGTCTGTTCTGACCAGTGAGCTTCAGTCCCACAGCAGACTGGTGGCCAAGTGGCAGCAGATTACAAGACAAGAGACAAATGGGGCTTGGAAGGGAGGTCTGTGGGTAAAGGGGTGCCCAGGAGAGCACCCAGAGAAGGTGCCATGCTCACACCCACCTGCTCATCCTGCAGCTCGCTCCAACTGCTGCAAACTCCAGCACTCTGGTGTGGAGCTCTGGCCTTGACCTCTCTGCTCCCTGCAGCTCTGGACTGAGCCTTCTGGCACTGCTGCAGTCAGAGTCTTCCAGTTCAAAGTAGTAGCTGGATGCCAGGCTGCTGCCCTTCACAGACACCTCTGGGCACTTCTGACCTGGCTTCAGGTTAGGAATTCTGGGAAGAAAGGGACTGGGATGAGCCAGAGGCAGGTTTCCAGCCAGCCTGCTGCTTGTCTACCTCCTTGGACAGTGCAGGGCTGTAGGTAGGTAAGGAGGCCATGCTTGTTGCCCAGGGAGGTGCCAGGATGCCCAGGGAGGTGGTGGTGGAGGTCCCATCCCTGGAGGTTTTGAAGGCCAGGCTGGATGTGGTTCTGAGCAACCTGACCTAGTGTAAGGTGTCCCTGCCCATAGGACCTGAATGATCCTTAAGGTCCCTTCCAAGCCTGACAAGTCAGTGACTGACAAGGAAGCATCACCAGGAGCTACCTTCTCCCTGGAGAGCCTTTCTGCATCTCTCATTCCAGCTCCTGCAGTCCTCCAGGAGCTTCCTCTTTCACACCACATCTCTCCCAAGGCTGCTGGACCATCTTCCTTTGCTCCTCTGGGATGCCTTCTGCTGCATCCCTTGGGATGGCTGTCCCCAGGTCCTCACTCCCACCACTACCCCCAACCACAGGCAGTGCCACAACTCTCCAACAGCAGCATGAGTTGCAAAGCCAGGACAATTCCTACCTGCAGAGCATCCTACTTTGGAAGTCCCCCACATCCACTGGGGAGAACTTCACCTGGAAGAGCTGCTTCTGCCCTGCAGGGATGGAGCCGCTGCAAGGCTCGATGGAGAACACTGGGCAGGCTCTGCTGGGCTCCAGAGATGAGCTGGAGGGGGAGGAGACCTGCCCTGAGGCACGGCTCAAACAGTGGCTAGACTCAGGTGTCACAGAGGAACCAGAAGTGCAGGAAAGGAGATTCTCTGTGGGAAGGAAGAAGTTGGGATCAGAGCCCTGCTTTGGTTGGAAGAGACCTTTAATGTTCCAAGCCTTCACCCAGCACTGCCTGGGCACCACCAACCCATGGCCCTCAGCACCACAGCTCCACACCTTTGAAACACCTTCAGGGATGGGGACTGCACCACTGCCCTGGGCAGCTTGGGCCAGGCCTTCACAACCCTCAAGGGGAAGAAACTGTTCCTCATGGCCAACCTGAACCTGCCATGGGGCAACTTGAGGACATTTTATTTTCTCACTTGGGAGCAGAGCCCAACCCCAGTTGGCTGCAGCCTCCTCTCAGGGAGCTGCAGAGAGCAATGAGTTCTCACTCAGCCTCCTCTTCTCCACACTAACCATCCCCAGCTCCCTCAGTTGCTCCTCCCCAGCCCTCTTCTCCAGACCCTTCCCCACCTTTCTTTCCCTTTTCTGGACCTGCTCCAACCCCTCAATGTCCTTCTGGGTGTGACAGGCCCAAAACTGAACTCAGCACTCAAGCTGTGGCCTCAGCAGTGCCAGTCCAAGGGCACAATCGCTGCTGCTGATCCAGGCCAGGCTGCTGGTGCCCCTCTAGCCCATCTGGGCAAACCCTGGCTCATCTCCAGCTGGGGCTGACCAACACTCAGGTGCTTTTCTGCTTGGCAGTTTCCAGCCACTCTGTCTGAGTCTGGAGCCTTCCTGGGGTGGTTGAGAGGCAATGTCCTCCTGGAAGTGAGGGCCCCAAGACTGACCCCAGGATTCAAGCTGTGCCCTCACCACTGCTGAGTACAGGGGGACAATCCCTGCCTTGCTCCTGCTGCCCACACAAAGATGGCTGAACAGGGATGGCAAAGCAATGGATGTTTTGGGGTGAAGTGACATGGTGCACCCCACAAGCCCTCATCTGCCCGGTTGCCACACAGAGCCAATCCCTCACCATCCAGACTGGGCAGCAGCAGCTCCTCAGTGCAGCTTCCTGCCCTCTGCTCCTCCACAGCCTCCATCCAGGTGTATTCCAGGGCCACATTCCCTGTGTTGGAGAGTGGAAAACTAAAAAGCAAGGAGGAGGAATGAAAAGCTGCATAAAGACAAAGACAGTAGAGATCTGACCCTGTATGGGAGGTTCCTGGCACCTGTCTCTCTGTGATGAGGGGCAGCTTCTCCCCCAGCCAACTCTGCCACCACCAGGTTGCTGCTCTGGGCTGCCCAAAGGCAAAGTGTGGAAGAGGAAAGGGTAGCCCTGGTGCCCATGAGGTCAAGGCCTTGGGGCTCTTCTGCTGGGCCTTCTGTCTTGGTTGGACACCACTGTGAGGGCAAACTCATACCCCAGCAGGTGAGGATGGGCAACACCCAACGAGGGCAAAGCCATGGCTGGCACAGCAGAACTCAGCCTCTCCTGGCACCTCTTGGCAGGATGGTGGCCACCATCTCCTGCAGCTATATGGGCCCTGGTACCCAGCCAGGGCTTGGAAAGGATGGGACAAGAAAGAAGTTCAATCAGGGGATGAGCAGAGGTGGCACTGACTGCACAGCCCCAGGAAGGACTCATGCCCACACAGGGGACATCTCTATGCCCTCAGCACGTGTGGAAGCTGAGACTCTGGGTCCAGCAGGCACCTGGGTCCAGGACACCTCTCCAAGGCTGGGCAGCCTTGGCACCAGATTCATGAAGCAGTCAAAGCAATAAAAGCCTGTCAGTGCCAGCCTGGTTGGCACAGGCCCCTGAGCAGAAGGCAAAGCAGAGACTCCCAGAGGGCACAGCCTGGCTGCAAGGAAGCAGGCACTGGGGCAGCCCTGGGCAATGGCAGCTCCCACCTGTAGGTCCCAGGCTCCAGCACTCACCTGGAGGTGCTGGTGTGGTACAGCAAGGTGCCCTGGAACTCAACCACCTCTGTGCCCAGCCTGAACTCAGCATAGGCCACCAGGGCACTAAGCAGCAGCTGCACCTCCCTGCTGCTGCCCCCAAGCACACTGTATGCTGGCTCTGGCCTGGGCTCCAGCAGCTGCAGAGAGAGGAGGGAACAGTCACTGAGCAGAGCCTGGAGAGCCAGGCTGGGCTCCAGAGAGCCAAGGACCTCAAAGCTCAGCCAGTGCCAACTCCTTGCCATGGGCAGGGACACCTCCCACCAGCATAGGATGCTTAAAGGCCTCATCCAGCCTGGCTCTTTGATCACATTCTGTGATTCTGTGCTCCACAACCTCCCTGGGCAACCTGTGCCAGTCTCTCCCCACCCTCACCGCCAACAAATTCTTCCTTCTCTCCACTTTCACTCTCCCCTCTCCCAGCTCAAAGCCATTGTCCTTTATCCTGGCACTCCCAGCCCTCATCAAAAGTCCCTTCCCAGATCTTCTGCAGCCCCTTCAGGCACTGCAAGGCTACTCCGGTATCTCCCTGGAGCCTTCTCCAGGCTGCACAGCCCAAACTCTCCCAGCCTGTCCCCACAGCAGAGCTTCTCCAGTCTCTGAGCACCTCTGTGGCCTCCTCTGGACCCTCTCCAGCAGCTCCAGGTCCTTCTTGTGCTGGGGCCCCAGAGCTGGAGGCAGTGTTGCAGGTGAGGTCAGAGCAGAGGGGCAGAATCCCCTCCCTGTGCTGCTGGCCAAGGGCAACACTCAGCTCTGTTCTTCAGAGAGGGCGGAGGAGGCAGAGGTCAGAGCTCATGCTCAAGGTATCAGGAGATTGCTCAGCACACACAGCAGAGTGCTGAAGATGCTCTGCACCACAAAACAAGAAGCAGGACGGTTAACTGCTTGAGGCTGCAAAGGTCCTGGATCAGAAAATGAGATCTGAGCTGTAAAAAAATAGGGATCTGCCCCATGCTGAGAAGCTGGGGTGGGGGGCAAGAGGTTGGGGCCAGACTCTTCTCAGTAGTGCCTAGGGACAGGCCAAGGGGCAATGGGCGCAAACTGGCACCTGGAAGGTTCCAGATGAGCAGGAGGAGAAAGTTGTTTGGTCTGAGGGTCCTGGAGGTCTGGAGGAGGCTGCCCAGAGAGGTTGTGGAGTCTCCCAACTGGGCATTGTGATCCTGGGCAAGCTGCTGTGGGTGCTGGAGCAGAGGCTTGGACTGGATGAGTTCCAGAGGTCCCCTCCAGCTCTCACCATATGTTCAAAACTGTGATGTCCCACCCAGCACAGGCTACAACACTTCAGCTTTTGGCAGAGGGTTTGCCTGTGGCAAAAACCTCTCTGGCCTAAGAGACCTCCTGACCTTGTGTGCCACCTCCTCTGAGCAGCCACCTCCGCCCCCACACACCCTGCTGGTTCTCCTCAGGGGGGCACTCAGTGCCGGGAGGAAGCAGGAGCTGCTCAGCCAGCAGAGCTGGGGATCTGCTGCCACCAGCAGCTCTTCTGGTGGCAGCTCGGGGAGCTTTTGCTGTTGTGCTTCTCACCTTCTTCTTGACAGGCCACCTGGCACCCGGGGCCTTGGTGCTGTCCACCCATTTGCTGGCACACAGGTGGTCGTCCCAGTCAGGGACCTGCTCTGGTGGCAGGTGGAAGGAGATCCTGGACACTTGGCACTTTACAGGGTGCCTTCTGAAGGTGACTGCAGTGTCTGATTTCAGGGTCACTGTGATGTCCTTGGCACAGCCAGCATGGAGGTGTCCCACCTGGCAAGAAACAGAGAGCCAAGAGCAAACTGACACCATTGGCAAGGCCTGGGTGGACAGCAAAGGGCTTGGCATGGTGAGCAGCTGTGCCAGGAGCTTCTCTGTCAGCAGAAGAGGCTGAGAGCCTGCAGAAGAGCAGTCTCAGAGGGCATTTGCTCAGTGTTCAGCAAGAGCTAAAGCACAGGCTCTTGTCAGTGGTGCCCAGGGACAGGACAAGGGGCAAGGAGCACAAAGTGGCACCCAGGAGGTTCTATCTGAACAGGAGGAGAAATTTGTTTGGTGTGAGGGTGCTGGAGGTCTGGAGCAGGCTGCCCAGAGAGGCTGTGGAGTCTCCTTCTCTGCAGAGCTTTCAACCCACCCTGGACACCGTGATCCTGGGCAAGCTGCTGTGTGTGTCCTGCTGGAGCACGGGGGTCGGACTGGGTGAACCCAGAGGTCCCTTCCAATGCCTCCATGCTGGGATCCTGTGAGTCTGCACCTTACTGAGTATTTCTCTGAGGTTTGATGGAGAAGGCAACCACCAAAAATGCCAACTCCCACACCTTGGAGCCTTTTCTCAGGGCTGACAGCCCTGCCCAGCAAAGGCAGAGATGGCATCTCCTAGGTGGCACTGAAAGGGGTTCTCACTGCTCTGTGGTAGCTTCCCACTTGCTCCCAGGACCTCACCAGGCAGGGCTTGAGCAGCAGGGAAAGGTAGAGACAGGCAAACTTACCTGGGGGGAGAAGTGGAAGGGGTCCTCAGGCAGCCACTGGAAGCGCAGGGCCTGCCTCCTGCTGCGGTTGGTGAGGGTGAAGGTCCCGGTGCAGGGGGTGCCCACGGGACACTCCCCAAACTGGATGTGATCCCCTGGGGCAGCTGTTGGCAAGGAGAGCACGAGGTGAAGTCGTTCTGCCCCCTCACCCCACGGACACAGAGGTGTCCAACTCTGCCTTCTCCAAGCCTTCCTTCCTCTGGGACGTGCAGCCCAGGGCAGGGCTGGGGCTGGGCTGGCAGCACTCAGTGCCAGTTCACCTCCAGTTTTGCACCCCCAGTGCCCCCAAGTCCTTCTCTTCAGGGCTCCTCTCCAGCCCTTCATTCCCAGCCTGCACTGATAGCAGGGGTTGCTCCAACCCAGGTGCAGAGCATTGGACTTGCCCTTGCTGGACCTCATGAGGTTCATGTGGGCACACTTTGGCACTCTGCCCAGGTGCCTCTGGATGGGTCTCATCCTCCAGGTGTGTCAACTGCACCACTCAGCTTGGTGTCACCTTCAGACCTGCTGAGGGTGCCCTCAATCCTACTGTCTGTGTTGATGAAAACATTAAACTGCAATGGTTCCAATATGGCCCCCCGGAGGCCACCACTTGTCACCGGTCTCCATCCGGCCCAGGTGGTGACCACCATCCTCTTGGATATGACCACCCAGCCAAGTCCTTATCCACCGAGCAGCCCACCCATAGAGAGGCTCAGATGTGCTCTTCACAGCACCCCATGGGCTGGCACAGCTCCTTTTAGAGGTCTTCAGCTAAAAGCTGCTCTCTTTTCCCCCTCCCTGCCGGCCTGTAAGCTTCTCCTGTGCCAGGGCATCGTACCTGCTGCTCCCAAGCAATGCTGTTCTGGGGATGCTGAATATGGACCAGCCCTGTGCTGGCACAAGGTAAGCCCAGTCACAGAGGTCCCCATGACTCTCTGCTCCAGCTTGGCAGCCTCTCCTCTTACCCTCACTGCTGTCCTCCTCCAGGCTGCTCTCGTGGAGGTTCTGCTCCTCACTCTCTGCCACCCGTCCCTGGATGTTGTCCAGGGTGAAGTCATCTTCGTAGCCTTCGCCCACCAGCCTGATGCTGCTCTCCTCATAGGGGTTGTCCAGCACTGAGAGGTGAATCTTCCCTTCCAGGCGTTGGGCCAGGGTGGGTTTGCAAAGCACCTCAAAGTCTGTTGCCTGCCCAGGGCGCAGGAGCAGGGAAGCTCTGTGGGGCTGCCTCCCTGCGTGGCCATGGGCACCAGGGGCAAGGGAGGCACAGAGAAGGAAGAGGAGCTTGAACAATGCTTCCAGACCCCCCTCCTATGCTCACAAGGCTGTGACATAGGGTCACAGGATGTCAGGGGGTGGAAGGGACCTCTGGAGAGCTTCCAGTACAACCTCTGCCAAGGTCGGAACAGAGAATCTAGCACAGGTGGCACAGGAACACATCCAGACAGGGCTGGAAAGGCTCCAGAGAAGGAGACTCCACAACCTCTCTGGGCAGCCTGTGCCAGGGCTCTGTGAGCCTTGCAATCAAGAAGTTCTTCCTCATGCTGAGGTGGAACTTCTTGTGCTGCAGTTGATACCCAGTACCCCCTGTCCTATCCCAGGATGCAACTGAGAAGAGTTTGTCTCCTCCCTCTTGACTCCCCCTCCAGCCCTCAGATATTTATAAGCATTGATTAGATCCCCCCTGTCTTCCCTTCACCAGAGCAAACAGCCCCAAGACCCTCAGCCTCCCCTCACAGAGCAGGAGCTCAGCTCAGCACTCAGCTCGGGCTCAAACTGCATCCAACCAGCTCCTGCCCCAGGCAGAGCTGAGTCCAAGAGTGCTTTGGGCTTCTGCTGGCTGCCTGTGGGCTCAGGGCTGCCTCCCTGAATGCTGCAAATGGTCCCATGAAGTGCTGACAATTCCCCAGGACTCATTCACCATGGCCAGGAGAATGGAAAAACTTCATACAGCTGCCTAGGAGGAAACAAATCCTGCCAAGAGCCCCTGTGCAAAACCAGGGGCACAGAGAGCCCCAGGACACAAACTATAGCCAACATCTGCCTGCTGCTTGGCCAGGCCAGGAGCAGGACATGAATTTTTCCCTGCATGGGTGACTACATTTCATGGTTGATGACTGCACCTTCTCCAGCAGAGTCCTCCTGCATGCCCACAGCTTGGTAGAGGCACTCTGTGGTGGGCCTGGCTTTCAAGAAGAAAACTCCCTCTTCATCCAGCAGATCTATCAGCACCTGGGTAGAGAGCATGGCCACACTGCTGTGGGCACAGGATGGCACCAGGACTGAGCCCACACTGTTGCTGTTCCACCACAGGGAGCTCAAGGTGGTGCTCCACTTTGCACAACACAGCTCTGAGCACAAGGCTGAAATGAAAGCAGAGCAAAGCCAAAGTGTGCAGAGACACTGGGACAGGACTGAAGGAGGAGCAGGCAGTGCTGAGCAGAATCTAATGATTACTTAACGCCTGGTGAAACAGGGTAAGTACAACTTCACAGCTGGCATGGGATGGGAAGGGATGCCCCAAGGGCATCTTGTGCAACCCCCTGCAGGCAGCAGGGACAGCTCCAACCAGAGCAGGCTGCACAGGGACACATCCAGGCTGATCCTGAATGTCTCCAGGGATGGGGCCTCAAGCACCTCCCTGGGCAGCCTGTGCCAGTCTCTGCCCACCCTCTCTGTGCACAACTCCCTCCTGATGCCCAACCTAACTCTGCCCTGCTCCAGTTTCAGCCCAGGCTGCCCTTGGCCTTCTGGGCTGCCAGTGCCCATTGCTGGCTCCTGCCCAGCTTCTCCCTCACCAGCACTCCCAAGTCCTTCCCTGCAGGGCTGCTCTCGATCTCATCACCCCCAGCCTGGACTGATACTGAGAGTTGCCCTGCCCCAGCTGCAGGACCTTGCTCTTAACCTTGTTGAGCCTCAGGAGGATCTCCTCAGCCACCTCTCCAGCCTGTCCAGCTCCCTCTGGATTGATCCCATCCATCAGTCCTACCAACCACATGACTCAGCTTGGTGCCATCAGCAGACCTGCTGAGGTGGGCTCAGTCTCCCTGTCTGAGCACTGATGAAGGTACTGAAGAGCTCTGGAGCCAGTGCAGAGCCCTGAGGGACACCACTTGTCACCTTGCTTACAGTCTCATCTCACCTGGACACCTGGATGAGAACCCAAGCATGAGAAGGGAGACTGGGGAGAGCCACCCCCTGAGCTCCTGTGCTGTGCTCCACTGAAAAGGGCTGAGAATCCCCTTCCCAGAGGAACTCCCTTCCTGGAAAGCAGAAGTCACCCAGGGGCTTCTAACAGACTTCCTGAGGCCCCTTCCCAGGCTGATCCCTGTGGCACAGAGCAGGAAGAGAGGAACTGACACAGAACCCAAGAGTGGGTCACAGAATGAGTTGGGTGGGAAAGACCCTCAAAAGCTCAGCCAGTGCCAACCCCCTTTCCATGGGCAGGGGCACCTCCCTCCAGGTGTTTCACGACTTCCCTGGGCAACCCATGCCAGGCAAGGCCAGCAGCAGAGGCTGCAGAGGAGCTTCAGACAGAAGTGAAGGGTTGATGGGAGCTTGCTGGAGGGCTGTGGCTGAGAAAGCAGCCTCTGCCCATCGCTGTGCCACCGCAGAAAGCCAGGAGGGTGTTCCCCTGCCCCAGAGTGTCTCTGGGTGCAACGAAAAAGGCTTCTTCTGGGGCACCTGCCAGCCCTGGGGCACCTGCCAACCCCGACAAGACTTGCTGCCACCTCTTCTCCAGCCGCTGCGTTGCTGCCGCGGCAGTCCTGGGCAGCTGCTCACCTGGGCAGGGACAGCGCCAGAGTTGTGCAGGACCAGCGGCAGGCTGTGGCAGGCGCCCAGCAGCAGCCTCCTGAAGAGCAGCAGGGGGGTTCCTGTCCTGTCGCGCAGCGCCGGGCGCAGGACCCGCACCTCGGGCAGGCTCCCATCGCCGCTGATCTCGAAGCTCAGGCTCTGTGCTCCCACGGCCGCGGGGCTGCAGGGGGCGGGCGACAGAGCCACTGCTCACTTGGCAAGCAAGGAAGCCAGGGCCAGCTACTGCGCCACCCCTGCCCGGGGCCCCTCGTCCCTTTCCTGCCAGTCCCACCAGGCCCATTCTCGAGAGGAATTTGCTCTGAAGAGCCTGAGCCTTCCATAGCTCCGGTTCAAACCAGTCCACTGCAGGGAACCCTGCAGTCAGGAGGTGCCAGGTGGCACGGAGTGCCAGGTGACACGAGGCAGGCTCCCTGCCTGTGCTGAGATGATGCAGAAACAAGGAGCATGAACAGAGTGGAGAAGTGTCCAAGCAAGCAGGGATAAATCAACCCCCGCATCAGAAAGGATGAATCCCAAGGGTGCTCAGAGCAGGAATTGCTCCTTAGGGTAGCATACTGAGGGATCTTGTACCAGTTCAGCAACAAAAGGGCTGGGGAAGGGCAAGGCAAGCCCAGGGCACACACACAGGACCCAGGACCTGGGCTCCTCTTTTAGAGGGGATCCAATGGAATAAAATATCCTCATGTAGCCCAGAAGATCCCCTCAGATGACAGGATCCCAGCATGGTGGGGGCTGGAAGTTACCTCCTGAGATCACCCAGCACGACCACCCTGTCTTAGAGTCAGGGGCAGCTAGGGCAGGTCACCCAGAATCACATCCAGGTGGGTTTGGAAGCACTGCAGAGAAGGAGACTCCACAACCTCTCTGGGCAGCCTGCTCCAGGCCTCCAGCACACTCACACCAAACTTTCTCCTTCTGTTCAGATGGAATCTCCTTCTGTTCAGATGGAATCTCCTAGGTGCCAGCTTCTTCCCCTTGTTCCTTGTCCCTTCCAGCCCCCACCATGACTGTGTGATGCTAAAGGACTCTACTTAAGGCTACTGAAAGAGTTCAGGTTACCATGCTCCCAGAAAAGAGAAGCTACCAGGAAGGTCCCCTCTGATGATGTCCTGGGGCAAGTTACCTTGTCTGGACATCAAGGGAAGCCTCAAAAGTGCAGTGGTAGGTCTGCATCCTTTGTGGAGTGAAGGTGACCGTGGCAAAGGCGTGGGAGCAGCTGGGCACACACATCCGGACCGGATCCACCTTGAAACCGTCCCCAGCTCGGCTGTTGGCCTTGGGGGAGCCCAGAGAGTGGGAGCAGAAGGAAACAGCTCTCAGCATGATGCTGTCCCAGCCATACATGGATCATGAGAAAACAGCCCCAAATGGCTTCTGCCTTTCTGCTGCCCTGAGCAGGCTTCTTCCCTCTCAGGTGAGTCCTAAGTGGTGCTGACCTTGCCCAGGGAGCTGCCAGCAAGCCCAGGAGCACAAAGCTTGCTGTGAGCACTGGGCAAGGTCCCAGCACATGTGGGGCAGGTTGGGACTGCATGGAAAACCCTGCAAAGAAACTGGAATGGGCCTTTAAAGAGAAGGAAAAGGCCAGGGAACCCCAAAAGACCATGGAATGGTTTTGGTAGGAAGGATCATTGAATCCAACCCTGAAACCAGCACTGCCAGGGCGTCACTGAGCCATGGCTCTCAGCACCACATCTCCACAGATGTGGAGTCTCCAGGCTTGGGGACTCCACCACTGCCAAGGCCTTGACAGCCCTTTCAGGGAACAAATGGTTCCTCATGTCCAACATAAGCTTCTCCTGGCACAACTCACGGTGGTTTCCTCTGGTCCTAGTGCTTGTTCCTTGAGAAAAGAGACCAACCCCACCCCATAAGGATCTGCCTTGGGCCCTGGCTCCTCAGCTGAGACCAAGTCCCTTCTCTGTCTGTGCAGGGATGCACAGAAGGGCTCAAGTCTCCCACCATAGACCACGAGGGTTGAGCTCAACCCTTGCCTGAAACAGGCTGAACCCAGCACAGCTGGCAGCTGCACTGAGCTGCACTGGGCTGGGCTGAAGGAAGTAACCAAGCTGCAGAATAAGGCAGATGTCCCACAGCCTCCAGAGAGGCCCCAGGGCTTCCTGGCCTCACCTTACTGGGGCCAGGTTTGATGGAGAGGAGCACAGCACAGGGCACTCTGTTGGCATTGCAGATCTTGAAGCGAGCTGTGGCCTGCTGCCCGAGCAGGACGTTGGGGAAGATGAACTTGTTCTGGTCTGTGAGGAACACCCCCTCAGGCTCCACTGCCTGCAGCACCTGGCACAGCCTGCTGCTGCTGCTGCAGATTCGATGCTCCTCAAAGATGGACTCCAGGTCATCAACCACGAATGCTGCCAGCAGGGCACAGGCAGACTGAGCAAGGAAAACCCTTTCCGCCCAACTGCCTGCCCCTATGGCCTCTCACAGAGCCTGAGAAACCCTTCCTGCCCAACTGCCTGCCCCTATGGCCTCTCAGAGAGCCTGAGAAACCCTTCCCGCCCAACTGCCTGCCCCTATGGCCTCTCAGAGAGCCTGAGAAACCCTTCCCGCCCAACTGCCTGCCCCTATGGCCTCTCAGAGAGCCTGAGAAACCCTTCCCGCCCCACTGCCTGCCCCTATGGCCTCTCAGAGTAGTCTTTCCTGCCCAGTGACCTGCAGACCCCAGCCCAGGCAGGGGCAGTTGGCTGTGGGGATGGAGCTAAGGTACAGTCAGTCTGGAAGAGTTTCTTTTACTCCTTCCATGGCTCCCTCCCAGCCTCTCCCACTGGTAGACATGACAGGAACTGAAACCTGTGAGGATTCTGGGGCAGGAGCAGTAATCTGGGTATTGCTCAGCAGCAGCTGTGGCCACAGGAACCTGTGGGCAGCACATACCTGGCAAGGAGGACTCAGCCAGTAGGGTGTAGGGGATGCCAAGAGGGTTGTCCCTGGGGTCTCTGTTGCTGATGTCAATGCCCAGGTGCTCCTTGCACAGCCCTGGCATCCCCGCAGAGCACTCCACAGTCACCAGCTGCTGGCTCCCAGCAGAGATGCAGCCAAAGGCAGGGGACACAGTGAAGATGCCCAGAGTGAGGCAAGCCTGCAGAGAGAGGCCCAGCGGAGCCTGAGGGCAAACAGCCTCACCTCGAGTGTCCCAGCAAGGAGCACACCAGCCCTTGGCCTCCAGCCAGGCCCAGGCCCCTTGTGCCAGGGCAGGCAGGGGTGACTCCATGGCTCAGAAGAGACGAACAAGCCAAGAAGAGCTGCAGGCCTGTCCCGAGGGGCTCAGAGGAAAGAGTTTGGCTGTGAAGGGTGAAGGTGGGAGCTGGGAACTTTCAGCCCCCAAGGGTGAAAGAGGAGAGCAGAGAGAACTATGAGAAGTGATGGCAGAGGGCAGAAGGCAGTGTCAAGTCAGCTCCTACCCATGGAGTGGGAGCTCAGCAAGGACATTCCACAGCTGTAGCACTCCCAGCCCTGCTCTGGCCAGCAGCTCCCAAACACAGGAGTTGCTCCTTCCTCTTGGCCCCACAGCTCCAGCTCTGAGCCAGAGCAGGGCATAGAGCAGCTGCTGCCTCTGCTTGGGGCTGGCAGATGCTGGCTCACCAGCTGGCAGCCCATGTCCCATGGCATGGGGACAAGCCCCCAGGCTGGGCACAGTAGCTGGAGGAGCTGTGCTGGGGCAGCAGGAGTCACCAACCTCTTTGTGAAGCTTGCTGGAGGCAGAGGCTGTGCTGAAGCTCTCTCTTGCTTGGTACTGGGAGGACCTCCTTTGCTGTGCACTGAGAGGAGAAGGAGACACAAAACATCATGATCAGAGGGGCTGGAGCAGCTCTGAGGACAGGCTGGGAGAGTTAGGGATCTTCAGCCTGGGGACGAAAAGGTTTCCAGGAGATCTTGGAGCAGCCTTCCAAGATCTGAAGAGGGCTGGGGAGGCACTATTGACAAGGTCTTGTAATGACAGGAGGAGGAGCAACGGGTTTAAACTGGCAGAGGGCAGATTTAAACTGGAAGTTAGGAAGAAGTGAGGGTGGGGAGATGCTGGCACGGGTTGCCCAGGGAGGTGTTGAAGGCCAGGCTGGATGAGACCTCACAAGCCAGAGACACAGCTGGACAACAGCCCTTGAGGCACCTACGGGCACAGAACCACACAACTGCTTGGTTGGAAGAGAGCTTTAAGATCACTGAGTCCAACTGTCCCAAGCCTTCACCCAGCACTGCCAGGGCACCACTGAGCCATGGCCCTCAGCAGCCTGGGCCAGGCCTTCACAACCCTCAAGAGGAAGAAGCTGTTCCTCTTGTCCAACCTAAACCTTCCTTGGGGCAACGCAAGGACCAGTGTCCTGTCCCTGGTTCCTTGGAAGCAGAGCCCAACCCCAGCTGGCTGCAGCCTCCTCTCAGGGAGCTGCAGGGAGCAATGAGGTCTCCTTCACCCTCCTCTTCTCCACACTAACCACCCCCAGCTCCCTCAGCTGCCCCTCCCCAGCCCTCTTCTCCAGATCCTTCCCCACCTTTGTTGCCCTTTTCTGGACCTGCTCCAGCCCCTCAGTGTCCTTCTGGGAGTAAGAAGCCCAAATCTGAGCCCAGGATCCCAGGTGCAGCCTGGCAGCTTGCCCTGGCTGCCTGACACACACATGCTGTGAGGCCTCCCCAAGCAGGAAGGCTGCTGCAGGTTTTCTCTCACCCTTTCCTTGGCAATCCAGATGCACCCCGCTCTGCCCTGCAGATGAGGAAGTCGAAGGGTAGGAGCCCTCTGTTCTCCAGCAGGAAGCTGCAGGTTCTCCTGGTGCCACTGACCATGGCCCCGAAGCTGAGGAGCGCAGCAGGGCTGATGCTGTACTGGCTGAACACAGCCTTGGCTGACACCTTCACTGGGATGGCAGCAATGGTCTCACCTCCTGCACACAGGCTGGGCTCAATCACCTGCGACCAGGGGAGGGCTTGGTAGATTGAGCAGAGGCCAGCCCCAGCCCTGTGGCCCCTTCCCAGATGCCCATCAGCTCACCCTCCCTGTTTAAACACCTCTTCCAGAGCTGGATTTTCAGCTTCTCTTAGAACCATGGAATGAGTTGGGTTGGAAGGGACCTTTCAAGCTCATCCAGTTCAATTCCCCTGCACTCAGCAGGGACATCTGCAGCCAGAGCAGGCTGCTCACAGCCACAACCAACCTCAACTGCAGTGGTGCCAACCATGGTGCAGCTCCCACCTTTCTGGGCAGTCTGGGTCAGGCTTTCCCCACACTCAGTGCCCAACATTTCTCCCCTCTCTCCACTCTCAATCTCCCTCTCTCAGTTCAAACCATCCCCCCTTGGCCTGCCACAACAGGTCCTGCTCCAAAGGCAGTCCTCAGCATTCTTGCTGTCCCCTTCAAGCACCACCAGTGGCTTCTGCAAGCCTCTGTTGTAGGAGAGAAGATTCCCTAGCTAAAGCTTTCCTGCCATGCTCTCCTTATGCCTCCAGCCAAGGTGTGCCCACACAGCTCACCTGGCACAGCAGGATGGGTTTGTCCTCGATGCTGATCTCCCCCCTGGGGTGGAAGAGCAGCTGGACGTGCACAGGGCGCTCAGAGGGTGGCAGCAGCCCCTGCTGGGGCTGCACAGTGAGCTGGGACTCCAGGTTGGGGGTGCTGGGCTCTGTAGTGTCCAGCCTGAACCTGGGGAGGAAGGGAGGAAGGACACCTCTGCAGTTACCAGCCCAGGTGCCAGCAGCACAGCCAGGACCAGTAAAACAAAACAAAACAAAACAAAAAAAAAAAAAAAACAAAACCAAAAACCAACCAACCAAACAAAACCACAGAAGGGAACATTTCCAGCTCTGCTTGAGAATCCCAGCTCCTGGGGTGGGAGCTCACCTCCACCCCCAGGGTTTGCATCCCTGCTTTAAAACCTCTCATGAAGAACCAGGACCTGGAAGGATGCAACAGAGCTCAGCAGTGACTGCCATCAACTTCAGAGTCATGAAATACCAGAACCCCAGCATGGTTTGGGTTGGAAGGGACCTCTGGAGCTCACCCAGTCCAAGCCCCTGCTGAAGCAGGGCACCCATAGCAGCTTGCCCAGGAGGACAGTGCCCAGGGCAGCTTGGAAGCTCTGCAGAGGAGACAACTCCACAATCTCTCTGGACAGCCTGTTCCAGGCCTCCAGCACCCTCACAACAAACAACTTTCTCCTGCTCTTCAGGTGAAACCTCCTGGGTGCCACTTTGTGCCCACTGTCCCTTGGCCTGGCCCTGGGTACCACTGACAAGAGTTTGGCCCCAGCCTCTTGTGCCCCACAGCTCCTTTAGCTCTTGCTGAGCACTGAGCATATGTCCTCTGGGGCTGCTCTTCTGCAGGCTCTCAGACTTTGCTCCTCCCAGAGCTGCTCCAGGCCCCCTCAGCAGCTCTGCAGCCTGTCCTGGACTCTCCCCAGCCCTTGCTGAGCTGGGGAGCCCAGAACTGGAGCCAGGACTGCAGATGTGGCCTCACTGGGGCAGAGGAGATGAGAGGAGAATCTCCCTTGTCCTGCTGGCCTAACTCTTCTCCACGCACCCCAGGAGCCCAGTGTCTCATCTTCTGGCACCTGCTGAGCTGTGAAGAACTGCTGAGCTGTGTCTGCATTCTCCTTGAAATGGAGACAAGATCTCAGGAGAGCCCCAGAATTCAACCAGCTCATGAGGCAGCCAGTGTGGGCATAGGTTCTAGCCATGGACAGGAGAAGACTGCAGGCCTGGGCAGATGGTGGCACCAGGTGGCACCAGGCACTCCTAGAGCAGGCAGCTGGACCCACCTGTAGGCAATCTCATACTTCCCCTGGTTCTTCAGAGTCAGCACTTGCCTGGCATCATCCAGGACCTTCAGGACTCCAAAGTCCACACAGCCATCAGCACCTGCAGGACACCCACGGAGCGAGGAAAAGAATGGCAAGGGTGTTGGAGCTGCTGCAGGCAGAGGTTTGGGGATCTCTGGTGGCACAAAGCCCTGCTCAGCAGCTCTCCCTCCTTGGAAGCTTCCTCTGGCTCCTTCACTGCCCTTTCTCTGCTGGTGCAGAGGGTATCTGCAAGGCTTAGCAACCAAGAAGCTCAGCCTTCACCTCCTTGCTTCCAGCCCCTTGCTGCACTGAGCCTTCAGTGCTGTGCTGTGCTTCAAAGCCCCCAGATCCAGCTGCCCAATTCAAGGTGCAGGGTCCCAAGGCTCTCTGTGGCCTGACAGTGCCCACACAGCTGGCAGGACACGTCTGTTCTGGGTCCTTGCCAGGCTGGTGTGCTGTCCCATCCTACCCCACCCCCTCCCCACTCCCCAGGGCCCTGCCCTCCATGCCCAGCTTTGCTCTGGAGGCATTGGCTGACCTTTAGAAGCGCTGATGTGCAGAGCAACGTCGTAGGCCTCAGCATGGACTTGGATGTTCTCCACCTGAACTATCCCCTGCACATTGTCTGCATCTGAAACCTGTGGCAGCAAGAACCAAACCCTGCTGAAGGCCCAGGACTGCTTGGCTCTGCCAGCTGCTTCCACCACAGCCTGCCCTTGCCTGACTTGTGCCCTTGCCAAGCTGTTCACCTCCTGGGCCCTGCTGCAGGGAGGAACCTGTCAGCCCCACTCTGGGCAGCACTGCTGCCAAAGCACAACCTGGCACAGGCAGGGGCCTGCCCCTGGGAGGAAATGCTCCTGCGGCAGCACAGCTAAGGGGGGACCTGCTGCAGAGCAGCTCTGTGGAGAGAGACCTGGCAGTGCTGGGGGGCAACGAGCTCCATGAGCCAGCAATGTGCCCTCACGGCCAAGAAGGCCAATGGGGTCCTGGGGTGCCTGAAGAAGAGTGAGGCCAGCAGGGCAAAGGAGGTTCTCCTGTCCTTCTGCTCTGCCCTGGTGAGGCCACAGCCGGAGTCCTGGCTTCATTTCTGGGTTCCCCAGTTGCAGAGACAGAGAACTGCTGGGGAGAGTCCAGGGGAGGCTGTAGAGTTGCTGAGGGGCCTGGAGCAGCTCCGGGAGGAGCAAAGGTTGAGAGCCCTGGGGCTGAGAGCCTGCAGAAGAGCAGCCCCAGAGGGTATCTGAGCAATGCTCAGCAAGAGCTAAAGGAGCTGTGCAGAACAAGAGGCTGGGGCCAGACTCTTGTCAGTGGTACTCAGGGCCAGGCCAAGGGGCAATGGGCACAAAGTGGCACCCAGGAGGTTCCATCTGAGCAGGAGGAGAAACTGAGATATTTTATAACCACTACCCTTCATCGAGGGTCTCTTGGTGCTAAGGACCCAGGGGCTCATCCTTCAGCCCTCTTTGCCTTCAGGCAGTTTCCATGCCCCAGGGCCCGGGGCTGAGCACTCTGTCCAGCTGTGCCAGGCAGGGTCCCTCTGCCCCCTCACCTCTAAGCGGATCATCTTCTTCAGGCTCAGAGCCTTTGTGGCCTTGAAACGCAGCTCCAGTCTCAGCTCCGAGCGAGCCCCGACCATGCCCTTCTGCTGGGACACTGAGAAGCCCTCTCCGAGGTTCTGCAGCCCACTGAGCTGCCAGGCCACGGGTAGGGGGCAGCTGTTCCGCAGTAGCAGGGTCCTGCTGTGCTCCCTGCAGAGACACCAAGGCCACTCGGTGCCAGCTGCTCGGTGGTGGGCAACCTGTGCCAGTCTCTCCTCACCCTCACTACCAACAATTTCTTCCTCACCTCCACTTTCAGTCTCCCCTCTCCCAGTTCAAAGCCACTGTCCCTTGTCCTGGCACTGCCAGCCCTTGTCCAAAGTCCCTCCCCAGCTCTCCTGGAGCCCCTTCAGCTCCTGGAAGGCTGCTCTGAGGGCTCCAGCAGGAATGCCACTCAGAGCAGTTCCACACACGTCTGAAACCACCCTTCGGGGGTTTCTCTTTGCCACAAGCCTGAGAGGTGAGGTCCTTGGGGAGAGCTTGGTAATAGCAGGGTATCCAACAGAAGGGAAGTAGAGAGGAGCTATTGGATTCTGTCTGGGTTAGCAAACAAGACACAAATGCATCAGGATGCCCTTTGCTGGGGGCTACAGAGCTACTGTCTCCCACAGGACAACTGTTTGGGTTGGAAAAGGCCTCCAAGGTCCTCCAGACCAACCAGCAGCCCAACTCCACCATGGGCATCAAACCACGGTCCCAAGTGCCATTGCCATACGGTTCTGGAACATCTCCAGGCATGGGGACTCCACCACCTCCCCAGGCTCATCCAAGCCAGCAAGGAATGGTGAGCATGAAGGTTGGAAGTGCTGGGAGAAAGGAAGATGCCAGCCCAGCCTGCAGTCTGAGTGCCCACACAGCAAGAGAAGGTGAAGAAAAGCTTCAGCTGAGAGCCTGGCAGCAGAGTGCCCATGGCCTGACTGACCTGTGCAGGAGCACCCTGTTGAAATGCAGCTGCTTGGGGCTGACCTCCAGCTCCACCTGCACCCCCTGGCAGCACAGCTGGAAGACCACAGGCTCTGGGTTGCCCTTGATGCAGCAGATGAGGCTGTCTTCCACCAGGCCAGCTGCAGTGGGGTACGCCCAGAGGCTCAGCTCCTGGCCCCATCCCCACCAAGAGAAACACAGAGGAGCATTCAGTGAGCAGCAGGAAGGGCTCCTGGGATCTGCTGCTGCTTGTCCCTCCTGCCTGACCCCTACCTGCTTCTCCTTAGGTTTCAGCTTCATGCTGGGAGGCTCCAGGAGGAAGGTGTCTGCTTTGCCATCCCTCTCAAAGGAGAAGCTCACCTCTGCCTCCAGGGGGGTGGCATTGAGGATGGAGATCTTCTCACAGTTGCTGGGGTGCTGCAGGGCTTTGTACCTGTCCAGACAAGGAGGGAAGGCTGTGCAGGTGGCTGTGGCCTTCATTCTGCAAGCCCCAGCAGTAGGGGCACAACATGCCCCAGCAAGCAGGGCAAGGCAAAGCCTCATGCCCAGGGGCACCTTGCGTGCTGCCTCTGCTCATTCTTGGCTGACTTTGAGGCCCAGCTCACATTTGCTGTCCCCAACCCAGAAGAGGACAGGCCACCTGAAGGGTGTTTCTACAAGGCAGCAATTCATGGCTGCCTGGAGAGCCAGGAGCATAGCAGACACCTGGGTTCTTCCCCTTCTCTGCTGGTTTTCTTTCCCTGCAGGCTTCCCAGAAAAGCTTTAACAGAAGGTTTGCAAGAGCTCAGCTTCTGTCTTCCAAAGGAGGCAGGAGACTGCCTTGGCCTAGCCCCTGGGGAAGTCTGAGTTTGAGGGATGGAAACCAACAGGATTCATTCCCCAGAGGACTCCCAAACACCTCCTGGCTCAGCTATGGGACAGGGTTTGGAGTGAAAGGGTGAAAAACAAATGGGGAATTCCTCAGCCTGGCCAAATCCTCTTTAGGTTTTTAGATTCTTTTGATTTAATTTCCTTGGGGTGGCCAATGCCAGCAGCTCTCCAGAGTTCCCCTGGTGACAAAACTTCATTTCCAATACTAATAAAAAAACCCTCCTGCTGAGGGTTCCTGAGGTGGAACTTCCTGTGCTGCAGTTCCCATCCCTTGCCCTCGTCCTATGCCAGGGCACAAGTGAGCAGAGGCTGTCCCTGTCCCTCCCTCCCTGACCCCCAGCCCTCAGCTATTGACAGACATTGCTCAGATCCCCTCTCAGCCTTCTCCTCTCCACACTCTGAGCCCCAGGGCTCTCAGCCTCTCCTCACCAGGCAGTGCTGCAGTCCCCTCAGCACCCTTTTAGCCCTCCCTTGGCCTCTCTCCAGCAGATCCCTATCCCTCCTGACCTGGGGAGCCCAGAACTGGATGCAGTATCCCAGGTGTGGCCTCAGCAGGGCAGAGCAGAGAGGGAGGAGAACCTCCCTGCATCTGCTGCCCACACTCTTAATGCCCCCCAGGACCCCATAGGCCTTCCTGGCCCCCATGGCACATTGCTGTGCCATGGCAACTTGGTGCCCACCAGGGCTCCCAGCTCCCTCTCCACAGGGCTGCTCTCCAGCAGGTCACCTCCATCCCTCCATCACCTCCATCTCTCCATCACCTTCATCCCTCACCAGCTCCTCCAATGCTCCTGGGGCTGTGAGGTGCTCAAGGTCACACACCTTGGTCCTGCCCAGCCACCAAGCTCCCAGCTCTCTGCCTGGGCATGCCCTGAACTGTGTGTCCCTGGGAGCATGTTCATGAAAGGCCTTGGAGATGCCAGCCCAACACCTCACCCTGTGCAAGCAGTACATCAGGGTACTCATTTGGGGTGGGCAGCACCTACCAGGCTCTTGACTTGCCACACAGCAGTGGTCCAAAGTGGAACACACCCGTGCTCAGGACATACTCCTTGAAGATGATGTCAGCAGCTGCCTTGCTCTTCCTGCAGCGAGGAAACACCACCCTGGGCACAGAAAGCAAGGAGGAGCTGCCAGATGCTGTGAGCAGAAAAGCTGCTCCCAGAGCCCTAACTCCCAGTGCTGCACTGCTGCCCAGCTCTAGCATGGGGACAGCTGCAGGGTGGCTCAGGTAGAAGGGCACAGGGACACATGGGGCAGAGCTGTGAGGTCAGGGGCAGCAGAGTGGCACAGCCCCAGGGGCCAGCCTTACCGTGGCTCCTGGTTGATGCTGGGGTACAGGCAGGTGCCCCTGCAGTGCAGCTGGTAGCGGCGCTGCGTCCCCAGCAGCTCGAAATGCAGCCTCTGCTCAAACTGGCCTGGCACCCTGGAGCTGAAGTGCAGCTGCAGCTCCACCTGGCCCTGGGCAGGCACTACCCAGCGGTAGCTGCTCCTGCTGGCAGGGAAAGAGGAACCTTCAGGCACTGCAGGCAGCAAAGGAGAGCAAGAGGAGCTGGGGGCCTTGCGACAGCGGCGCTGGGTGAGGCAGCTCCTTGGCAAGCTGGCCCCGAAGCAGAGGGATCCCTACCCCGTCACAGACCTGACACATCTCCCTGGGGGTGCCAGGGTGTCCCACTGGCCTTGGTGCCCTGCAGAGGAAGGCCTAGCTGGTCCCGTGGCTGGCCTCTGGAGATCTCTCCTGCCGTGGCCAGAGCTCTGCTTCTTCCTCACAGCCTCCTGGCTGTTTGCGGCTTTCTCCCTCCTCGACCGGCCCCTGGCTGGGCTGCCCTGCTCCTCTGAGCTCTGCAGCCCAAAGAAGAGAGCAAAGGGAGAGACAGGTGAGACCTGAGAGCCAGCACTGCATGGGGGTGCTCAGCAGAACCCCCTCCCTGCCCCTGGGGATCAGCCCAGGACAGGGCTGGTTCCGAGCTGTCAGCATTCAGTGCCTGCTCCTGCCCAGCTCTGTCCCCCGCTGCTGAAGGTGTGAGATGCAGGGCAAGGTTTTAGCTGAGGCTTTGTCTCTCCTCTCCCAGACCCACCCTGTGTCTCAAGCAGAGCTCTCTGTCTCTTCTGGACAGCCAGAAGGGATCACTCCAGTCATGGGGCCTCATCACTGCTCTATTGCCCTTCCACTGCGATACTTTTCTGTCCCACCTGCCCTCCATGCCCCCATTTAGCCTGACCCCTGGGGCTTGGCACCTTCACTGTGGGCACACTGGAGGCATCCATGACACTTTTGGTATCCTCTTTCTCTTCTTCCACTGCGGCAGGTTCTGGCACGAGCAAGGTGAAGTGCTGGAGGCCTTCTGCCGCAGGGAGCTCTTGCCTCACTGGGCAGTGAACCACAGAGTAGAGAGCAGGGGGGGGGATGGGGGGTCCTGAGGGACCCAGGCCCAGCTCAGCCAGGACCTAAAGCAGAAGAACAAACCCTGGTCATGCTCCTGTCACCTCCATCCTCACACCAACCTCACACCCCAACACTGAGCTGTTGGGGAAGTTCGACTGATTGAGGTGCAGCACAGCCCCTCGCTCTGCCCAGGGTGGTGGGCAGGCTCCAGTACAGTGCCAGGACCTATAGGTGCCATCTGCAGAGGAATCTCTGCTCTGAGAGACTCAGCTGAAGGAAATAATGCCTATGAGCTGCCCTGGCACCACCTTTCCTTCCAGAGAGGAGGCCAGGACAGAGTGCACTCCCTCAGTGACCCCATCCAAGGCACAGGGCTGTTGTGAGCCAGCAGCTACAGCCTGGCCTGGGCTCTGCTACTGTCACCTGGTGGCACACCAGGCCCCAGGGTCCACCCCAGGGCAGGCTCAGCAGCTGAGCCTCGCAGAGCTTTACCTGCTCTGCCCTTGGCAGTTTGTTGCTCTCCAGGATTGTCCTCGTCACATCTGCAGAGCTCAGCACTTTGATGTCCAAGCAGGGCACCCCAACACCCTGGCTCCTGCCTGACCCTGTTGCCCCTTCCCCTTCCAGCTGAGACAACTTGGAGTCCTCAGCAGCCTTCAGCTTCTCCAGCTGCTCCTTCTCCAGTCGTTCCTTCTGCAGTCTCTCCTGCTGCTCCTTCTCCCTGCCCTTCTGGCTCCTGCGGCTGGACAAGCGCTGGCGCTGCTCTGCTGATGCCTGCTGCCTCTCCTCTTGGGCTGAAGGGGACAGCAGCACACCCTGAACCCTGTCCCAGCGTGACACAACATTTGCCACATCCTTCTGGGACGACTCGTAGGCCTCAAACCTCAGGGCCAAGTCCTTCTCGCTGTGCCTCTGGGCTTTATCTTTGGCTTCCTCCTGCTCTGGATCTGAGAGTTGCACAACCACCTCCGAGGAGCTATCTGCCAGGGGAACCTTGCCCAAGCAGGTATCTGCCAGGGGAACCTTGCTCTGCTCATTCTCATCTTCCTTGTCCCCTGGGTGCTCCTTCACAGCTTCCTCGGGCTCTGCTCCCTCGGTGACCTCTGGGCGGTTGTTGGCATCGCTCATGGATGTGCTCTGGGCAGGAGAAGCAGGAGAGAGCTGTGAGCATTGCAAAGCCCAGGTGCTGCAGGACACTGAGGAGCTTTACAACAGCAGCCCAAGCCCCTTGCTGGGTGCTCTGCAAATCCCAGTCCAGAACACAGCTGGTACCCAGTTTAGCTCAACAGGAACCTAAGTCTCAGCGCCAGACCAAGGAGCAGTCAGAAACAGAGAAGTTGCCCCAGCCCAAACAGGGAACTCCTGAGCCCTCTTGAGAAGTCCTCAGGGCTTGTTCCTGGGGTGCTGAGTACCCTTGGCTCTTTAGGAAGCCTGCTGCTAACAAGCACCTGGGGCCTGCTGGTCCCCCCTGCCAGACAGGCAGGAGCAGAGCTCACTTACAGAGGGTACAATCAGGGTGGGGAGAATAGCTGGGCTAAAGCCATCCAGGGCTTCCTAGGGGCTGTCTGGAGCTGTGTGAAGCCAGGACTCAGAGCAGCTCACTCACAGAAGCATGCAAAAGCCCCTGCTGAAGCACAGAATCATGGAATGGCTTGGGTTGGAAAAGCTCTCCAGGACCATCCAGTCCAGCAGCAACCCAGCCCCACCATGGGCACCAAACCCTGGCCCCAAGTGCCATGGCCACACAGCTCCGCAACACCTCCAGGCATGGGCACTCCACCACCTCCCTGGGCAGCCTGTGCCAATCCCTGACCACTCCACCAGCAAAGACATTTTTCCTCCTCTCCAACCCAAGCCTCCCCTGGCACAATTCCAGGACAGTTCCTCTCCTTCTACCACCTGAGCCTAGGGAGCAGAGCCCAATCCCAGCTGGCTGCAGCCTCCTCTCAGGGAGCTGCAGAGCAATGAGGTCTCCCTCAGCCTCCTCTTCTCCACACTAACCACCCCCAGCTCCCTCAGCTGCTCCTTCCCAGCCCTCTTCTCCAGAGCTTTCCCCACCTTTGTTGCCCTTCCCTGACAGCCCCTCAATGTCCTTCTGGGAGCCAGGGGCCCAGTGGTGAGCCCAGGGGCCCAGGTGCAGCCTGGCTCTGTGCCATCCATGAGCAGGTTGCTCAGCAGCCTGTGTTGGTTCTAAGCAGTGCTGCAGCTCAGCAGATAGGTCCCCAGGGCTCTGGCTGTGTCACATAGCACCCACCTGCAAGGCCAGGGACTGGTTTTGCTGCCCTTTGTCTTTTTCATGCTCACTCTTCCCCTGCTTAAACTTCTTCATCTCTTCTCCCTTCTTCAGGTGCTTGCTCTCAAGCTCTTGAGCCAGCTGCTCCAGCACCCTTCAGCAAGGCAAAGCAAAAACATCTCTGAGAGTCACCACCAGAGCCCTGGGCTCCTGCAGTGCCATTGCTCCTGCACTTCACTCACTGTTCCTGAGGCCATGCAGAGCCCTTAGAAACTCTTCACGGACCTCCCTCAGCCTGGGGAGGCTGAGAACACTCAAAGGGAGGAAAGGGAAGAAAGGGCCTTCAGGGCCAGCCTCAGCTAGGCCTTGCTGTCCCAAGGTGGAAACTGTGCTGCTGCTGCAGTAGGGTCATCTGCAGCACGTGGCTGGGGGCTGAGGCTCACTCTTGACTGCCCAGCATACGCCAGCTTCAAAATCCCTCCCATTCACTGATCCCTGGGCAAACACTTGGAACCACAGAATCCTTTGGCTTGGAAGGGACTTTACAGGTCATGGAGTCCAAGCTTTAACCCAGCACTGCCAGGGAACCACCAACCCATGACCCTCAGCACCACATCCCTATGGCTTTGAAACCCCTCCAGGGATGGGGACTGCACCACTGCCCTGGACAGGGAGGTCTCAGGAGGAACAACACAGGCACCAGCACAGACCAGAGGTCACCCTGCTAGAAAGCAGCTCCACGGAGAAGGACCTGGGAGTGCTGGGGGACAGCAAGCTCTGCATGGCACAGCAATGTTCCCTTGTGGGCAAGAGGGGCAGCAGTGCCCTGGGGTGCAGCAAGGAAAGTGTGGCCAGCAGGGTCAGCAGCCCTCTGCAATGCTGTGTCCGGTTTTGGGCTGCCCAGTTCCAGAGGGACAGGGACCTGATGGAGAGAGCCCAGGGGAGGCTATCAGGATGATGAAGGGCCTGGAACATCTCTGCTGTGAAGAAAGGCTGAGAGCCCTGGGGCTGGTTAGTGTGAAGAAGGCTGAGATGGGGCCTGATCAATGCCTAAATATTTGAGGAGTGGGTGCCAGGATGAAGGTGCCAGGCTCTTCGGCTGGTGCCTAGCGATAGAACAAGGGCAAATGGGCACAAAGTGGCACCCAAAAGATTCCATCTGAAGATGAGGAAAAAGTCATTTGGTGTGAGGGTGCTGGAGGCCTGGAGCAGGTAGCCCAGAGAGGTTGTGGAGCCTCCTGCTCTGCAGAGCTTCCAAACTCCCTTGGCTGTGTTCCTGGGTGCCCTGCCCTGGGTGCCACTGCTCTGGCAGGGGAGTTGGACTGGATGAGCTCCAGAGGTGCCTTCCAACCCCACTGTGGTTCTGTGACTCTGAGGTGCGAGGCTCTATCCTTGTGCCCCTTAGCATGGACACCTTGGGCCTCTTCTCTGTAAACCCCCTGAGCTCACCCAAGGTCCCCAGAGCAGGGAGACCTTTCAGACTTACAGACCTCTGCCTCCTGTTTCGCTGGAGCTGCCAGATCCTGCTCTCCAGCTGAGCTCTCTGCTGCTCCGGGAGGGCTTCATACTCCTCCTCCCCCAGCTCCCAGAGTTGTGCTGCCTCCCTCCTGGCTGCTTCCTCCTGCTCCCGGCCTGCAGCAAGGACCAGAGCACAAAGTAGCAGCAGAGCTGTGTTGGGGCAGCTGTAAGGAGCCACAGCACTGTCCCAGCTCAGCCGTTTACCCTGCCAGGAGAGAGTGAGGAGATCCCAGCCCTGTTCCCAGCTCCAGCAACCTCCAAATGAGCACCAGGCTGGGAGCTCCTCTGCCTCACTGCACTCCACTGCACCAGCCTGGGGGACATCTACCTGCTGCCAGACACTGAGCCACAGCAGCTTGTACCTGGGCCCAAGCTGCAGTGCTGGGGACTGAGATGAACTTCACAGCCTCAGCTCTGTTGTGTTTTAAGCAACAATGAGAAGCAGCAAGGCAGGAGGCTTCCTAAAAACACCTCCCACCAGCTCTGCTGCTGACCCAGATGCACATGGACAAGGGTTAAGGCTCAGAGGAGAGATTTGGGAGGCAGAGGGCTGAGGAGGCTCACCTGCTCGCTCCTCTGCAGCTCTTTGCCTGGCTTGCCAAGAGGCAAAGTCCTGGTGCAGGTTCACAACATAGATGTGGGGTCGGTTCCCCACAGCTCGGAGCAGGCAGAGCAGAGCAGAGGCTGTGCTGCCTGCAAAGGAGCTCTGCAGGCCATCAACCACCACTCCCTGGCAGCAGTCACTCATCTGTGGGTAAAGGCCAAGAGAAAATCAGCTGTGGCAGGCCTGGAGCTCTGGGTCAGTCAAAGAACCAAAGGCACAACTTCACAAATGGTCCTGCAAGGGCATCTTGTGCAAACCCCTGCAGGCAGCAGGGACACCTTCAACCAGAGCAGGCTGCACAGGACACATCCAGGCTGATCTTGAATGTCTCCAGGGACAGAGCCTCAATCATCTCCCTGGGCAGTCTGTGAGTCTCTCCCCACCCTCACTGTGCCCAACTCCCTCCTGATGCCCAACCCAACTCTGCCCTGCTCCAGTTCCAAACCATTGCCCTCAGCCTATCCCCACAGGCCCTTCTAAACAGTCCCTCCTCAGCCTGCCTGCAGGTCCCCTGCAGATCTTGTAATGCAGCTCTGAAGTCTCCCTTGGAGCCTTCTCTTCTCCAGGCTGCACAGCCCCAACTCTTCCAACCTGTCCCCACAGCAGAACTTCTCCAGCCCTCTGAGCATCTTTGTGGTATCCTCTGAACCTGCTCCATGAGGTCCACATCCCTCTTGTGCTGGGGGTCCCACAGCTGGATGCAGTACCCCAGGGGAGGTCTCACTAGAGCAGGTGCCAAGTGACAGCAGCCACCACCAGCCCTGACCTTTCCCCATGGATCTGCCAGCTAATGGCATCTACAGATTCATCTCCAGCAGCAGGACTCCTCCTCCTCTCCCAGATGTCCCTCTCCAGCAGGAAGGTGCCATTTGCCCCCACACCACCTACCTGCAGCCTTTCTGAGAGGATGGTCACTAGCAGCTCGTCGGGCAACAAGCAGCTCCTGAGGCCCAGCTCTGCTGCTGTGCTGTCACTGGTGCTCAGGCAGTGCTGTGCAGGGAGGGGACAGAGAGGAGAGCTGCAGGAGCCCAGCAGGGCTTAGCACCTCTGATCATGAGAAGTCAGGCAGAGCAGGGCCTGTGATTTGGTTTCCTGGATGTATGGAATGCCAACCCCACTGCCATGGGCAGGAGCACCTCCCACCAGCACAGGCTGCTCAAGGCCTCATCCAGCCTGGCCCTGAACACGTCCAGGGAGGTTGTGGAGCACAGAATCACAGAATGCAATCACAGATTTCATGGTTCTGTGCTCCACAACCTCCCTGAGCAACCTGTGCCAGTCTCTCCCCACCCTCACTGCCAACAATTTCTTCCTCCTCTGCACTCCCACTCTCCCCTCTCCCAGCTCAAAGCCATTGTCTCTCTTCCTGGCACTGCCAGCCCTTGCCAAAAGTCCCTTCCCAGCTTTCTTGGGAAGGGACTTTCCAGGTTGAAGTGGAGAAGGGTATCCTGGAGCCAGAGAAGCCTGAGGGAGCAGAGAGACCTGAGAGCAGTCAGCAGCTCTTGTGTGGGAAGCTGCCTGCCTGCATGGGCAGGAGTTGGGCCAGCTCTGCTCAATATCCTCATCAACGACTGAGGCTCCCTCAGTCAGTCTGCAGATGACACCAGACTGGGTGGCAGTGTTGGTCTGCTGGAGGACAGGGAGGCTCTGCAGAGGGCTCTGCCCAGGCTGAGGCCAATGGGATGAGGTTCAGCAAGGCCAAGGGCTGGGTCCTGCACCTGGGTCACAGCAATCTCAGGAAGGTTCCAGACTGGGGCAGAGTAGCTGGAAAGTGCCCGAAGAAAAGACTCTGGGGGTGCTGGGTGACAGCAGCTGAAGAGGAGCCAAGGTGTGCCTGGGTGGGCAAGAAGGGCACCAGCAGCCTGGCCTGGATGAACAATGGTGAGGGCAGCAGGAGCAGGGCAAGCATCATGTCCTTCCCTCTATTGGGCACTGGTGAGGCCACAGCTTGAGTGCTGGGTTCAGACTGGGGCCTCTCACACCCATAAGGACATTGAGGGGCTGAAGCAGGTCCAGAGAAGGGCAACAATGCTGGGGAAGGGTCTGGAGAAGAGGAGTGGGGAGGAGCAGCTGAGGGAGCTGGGGGTGGTTAGTGTGAAGAAGAGGAGGCTGAGGCTGCTCTCTGCAGCCTGAGAGGAGGTTGCAGTCAGCTGGGGTTGGGCTCTGCTCCCAAGAAACAAGGGACAGGACACAAGAAAACAGCATCAGGTTATGCCAGGGGAGGTTTAGGTTGGCCATGAAGAACAATTTCTTCCCTGGAAGGGTTGCTAAGGCCTGGCACAGGCTTCCCAGGGCAGTAGTGGAGACACCATCCCTGGAGGAGTTTCAAAGTTGTGGAGATGTGGTGCTGAGGGCACGTGTTGGTGGTGCCCTGGCAGTGCTGGGTTATGCTGCACTATGTTTTGGATGATATCACACTTCACTTCCAACCCAAACAGGTCTGTAGCTCTCAGAGGTAACAGACAGGTCCCTGGCATGAGGCAGGGCAGGCCATGCTCACCTGGGAACCTGAGCACTCCATCAGAAGCTGTCTCTCAGAAGATGTCTTCCCCTTGCCTGCCATGGTTCTGGGCTGGCCTCGGGAGCTGAGGGGCTGCTGCCTGCCGCTGTCCCCGCAGCTGGTCTGGCTCAGGCGGGAGCTGAGAGTGGCCTTGATGCTGCGCCGCTGCTGCAGGGAGGCAGCTGCCCTTGGACCTGCAGAGGGCACAGAGGGCTCAGGGGCTGCTATGGGGAGCAGGCAGGCACCCCAGTGGGCAGCCTGGCAGGGACTGTGCACGAGCTGCTCTGCACGGGAAGCTTCTTCTCTGTTCTCCTCTTCACACGACAGAACAGATCCCCCTGGCACTGCACCCACAAGCCAGAGAGGTTCTGATGCCCTGCCCCAGCTGCAGCATCCATCTCCCACTTCTGCATGAGACAACACCAGTGGGGTCCTTCCACCAGCTCTCAACCCAACCAGACTCCAAGCTAACCAATGCAAAACTTGCCCAAGCAGAACCAAGCTCTGGCCTCACCCTGAAGAGCTTAGGGCAGCAAGTGCCAGTCAAGGTTCTGGTCTCAGGCAGAGAACAGCTCCATGGACATGAGTTGTGTGACCTGGGAGCATCTTCAGGGAACCCTCTGGAGAAAAGAGCTCATCTACAGCACAACTCTCATCTCAAGACACCTCTGGGAGCTTCTTTCCTTCCTCTCATGTTTGTGAACCCACCAAATTACTTGTCCAGTACTTAAGAAGCCACTCCAGAGGCCTTTGCCTAGTTGAAGCAGGTAGAAGTTCTGCCTCATGGCCATGAGAGACAAAAGCTCTGAGGAAGGTGCTGGAGGCTTCCCCACCCCTAGCAAAGGAAGGTGTGCAGAGAAGGTTGGGGCAGGCAGAGTGCCCCTGTCTGAGGCCTTAGGCTGAGTCTGAGTCCCCAAACCTGCTCTCTGAAAGGGCTCTGCCCTGCTGTTTGCTGCAGCCTTGCTCCCTGTGAGACACAGAATTGCTGAGTCACAGAAGGGTCCTCCAAAGCCCATCCAGTCCAACCCCCTGCACTCAGCAGGGACATCCTCCACTGGAGGAGGACTCCTCCACAGGCCTATCCAGCCTCACCTTGAGTATCTCCAGAGATGAGACCTCAACCACCTCCCTGGGCAACGTGTTGCAGTGTTCCAACAGCCTCTTTATGCAGAACTTGCTCCTCACGTCTAATATCAATCTGCTCTGCTCTCTCTCCAAGCCATTGCCATGTGTCCTGTCCCTGCAGGCCTTTGGGAACAGTCCCTCTGCAGCTTGCTTGTAGCCCCTTCAGGCACTGGCAGGCAGCTCGAAGGTCTCCCTGGAGCCTTCTCCTGTCCAGGCTGCACACCCCAGCTCCCTCAGCCTGTCCCCATAGCAAAGCTGCTCCAATCCCGCCCCCTCCCCCAGCATTTTCATGCCCCTCCTCTGGACCCTCCCTGGCCCCGGGGCTGTGCCACTGCTATGGAGCCGGCAGAAGCGGGCAGGCATGTTGGGCTCTGTGCCCAGTCTCCTTACGGCCATCCTTGGGCTGCTGGTGGCTCTGCTGGGTGGCAGCGGTGGCACACAGCTCCCGGGCACGCTGCGCTGCTGCGCTGCTCCCGGCCGCCAGCACCTGGCTCACCGCAGCCTCCAGGGACAGGCAGGCAGTGCCGTAACGCTGGGACAGGGCAGCTGCCGCCGCCGTCTTGCCTGCAGAGAGAGACAGGGGATGAGCTTCGACCAGGCCAAGGCTTGGATCCTGCTCTTGGCTCTCAACCACCCCAGGAAAGCTCCAGACTCGGGCAGAGTGGCTGGAAACTGCCCAGAAGAAAAGGACCTGAGCGTTGATCAGCTGCAGCTGGAGCCGGGGTGTGCCCAGCTGGGCAAGAAGGGCATAAGCAGCCTGGCCTTGATCAGCAGTCATGTGGCCAGCAGGGATTGTGCCCCTGGACTGGCACTGGTGAGGCCACAGCTTGAATCCTGGGTGCAGTTTTCGGACTCTCACTCCAAGGAGGACATTGAGGGAATGGAGCAGGTCCAGAGAAGTGCAGCAACACTGGGGAATGGTGTGGAGAAGAGGGCTGGGGAGGAGCATCTGAGGGAGCTGGGGGTAGATAGCGTGGAGAAGAGGAGGCTGAGGGAGACCCCATTGCTCTCTGCAATAGCTCCCCGAGAGGAGGCTGCAGCCAGCTGGGGTTGGGCTCTGCTCCCAGGAAACAAGAGGCAGAACATGAAGAAACAGCATCAGTTTGTGCCAGGGGAGGTTTAGGTTGGTCATGAGGAACAATTTCTTCCTCTTGATGGTTGTGAAGGCCTGGCCTAGGGCTCCCAGGGCAGTGGTGAGGTCTCCAACCCAGGGCAGGGATTGTCCTTCTGGGTGAGGCCAGCCCTGGAGGTGTTCCAGAACCACGTGGCCATGGCACTTGGAGACTGGGTTTGATGGGCACAGTGATCTTGGGCTGCTGGATGTACTTCTGCAACCCAAACAACTGTGGTTCTGAGGCTGCCTGCTGACACTGGCAGGTTGAGGACTTGTCAGGTATAGGCTCTGTAAGGCCTCCATACAGGATTCCAAGGCCTCAAGCACAGCTGGGAAGGAAGTGCCCTGTGAGGGAAACCCACCAGGTGGGCAGCTTGAACGTTATCCTCTAGGTGCAGCACCTCCACCTCATCTTCAGCTGAGGACTCCATCCTTTGTGGATCACCTCTGCCCTGAGGCCAGGCTGCCATTTTGAGCTCTGTCCCACCACCACTCAGACCATTGCCTGGCCTGTGCTGCTCGGTGTGTGCCCAGGCCACACCTGGGCACAATTCGAGGGTCAGTCCGGGCTTGGGACCCCTGCACAAGTTCATGTGGACACCAGGCAGTGTGGGTGTGGTCACCCTCTTTGTGGGCACCAGAGCCCAGCTGCGTGGGCACCAGATGAGCCCCACACTGACACCAGCTGCAGCAGGCCTGGGGCCATGCCAGCGGACCTGTGCCTCGCCTCGTTTCACTTCAGCTGGTCAGCCAAGCACCATGGGCCAGCAGGGCACATCCCTCCTGCCTCCCTCCTCCTCCCAGCCCAGGGGTGCAGCTCAGCTACCTGCCAGGGGTGCCCCATGGACAATGACCACGATCCCTCTGTGCTGCAGGGCTGCAGCTCCTGCAGGGGACACGGTGACACTGAGGCAGCAGGCAAGCGCCCTATGGACAGGGCTGGCATCCAGGTCTCCTGTGGTGGTGCTTGGCTGCTGCCCTGCTGTGGAGAACCAGGGAGAACAGTCACTCTCCTGCCTGGCCAGGATCCTTGTCGTCCTCACCAGCCCCTCAGATCCTGGGGGCTGTCACCCCCAGCAGCAGCGTCAGCCCCAGGGGCTCTCTGTGCCCTTCCTTTCACTGTGCAGATCAGGCTCTGCTCAAGGTGCTGCCAAAGGTGCCCAGAAATAAATGGGAAGGCAGAAGGAGGAGAGGAGGGAGTTTGCTCTGCACTGCACTCTGCCCTGCTGAGCCCTCACCTCCAATCCTGCCTCCAGCTCTGCTGTCTCCAGCACAAGGAGGACACAGAGCTGCTGGAGTGAGGCCCCAGGAGGCCACAAAGGTGATGCCAGGGCTGGAGCAGCTCTGCTGTGAGCACAGGCTGAGGGAGCTGGGGGTGTGCAGCCTGGAGAGGAGAAGGCTCCAGGGGGACCTCAGAGCTGCCTGCCAGTGCCTGAAGGGATCCTGCAGGAAGGCTGCAGAGAGATTTTTGCTGAGGGTGTCTGGAGCCAGGCCAAGGGGGAATGGTTTAGAGCTGAGGCAGAGCAGGGTTAGACTGGAGCTTAGAGTTCTTTAGTAAGAGGGTGGTGAGACTCTGGCACAGGTTGCTCAGGGAGTTTTTGGGTGCCTCCTCCCTGGAGGTGTTCAAGGCCAGGTTGGATGAGGCCTTGAGCAGCTGAGTCCAGCTGAGAGGTGTCCCTGCCCATGGTGGGGAGCTTGGAGTAGATGAGCTCTGAGGTCCCTCCCAACCTAAACCATTCCATGGTTTTATGATTCTGTGATCCAGCAACAGCTAAAAGGACAGAGCCACATCTCCTTCCATCAACAGCTAAAAGGACAGAGCCACATCTCCTTCCATCAACAGCTAAAAGGACAGAGCCACATCTCCTTCCATGAACTGTCAGTTTGGTCTCGGGTCCTGCTGAGTAAGGAGCAGAATGGGGCATGTGACACAGTCCCAAGGGACAGGCTCCACCTGGGGATCACCCAAAGCTGGCTGCTTCAGAAGATGTGGCTGGGCCCTGAATTCACCAGAAGAGCTCTTGGGAGGTCACCCAGAGCCACCTCAACTTGCAGTGCCAGAGGACAGCAAAGATGCTGCCCTGCCTAGGAGAGCTTCGCCATCACCCCGATGCCAGCAGCTCCTGGGGCAGAAGTGCTCATTGGGCAAAGCAGGGGAAAATCTCCCTGGCCTCACGCTTGTCAGTGTCCCTCCCCAACAAGGGGACATCCTGACTCTTTCCCCAGCCCAGGGCAGGCAGCCAGGAGCTTGCTTGGTTGCACTCATGGCTACTCACAAGCCACACAGTTTCACCCTGGACTTGCTCCACCAAGCTGGGCACTAAGGGGCTGCTGGCACCACAGAGAAGGATGTCAGGGAGAGCTCAGGGCAGCGGTTTAGGCTCCCTGCTTGGCCTCCACTCAAGACAGCCAATGCCCAACCCTCACCCTTGTCCTGGGCTGCTGGCTCCTCAGGTTGGCGCTCAGCCTGCTCCTCCTGCAGCCTCTCCAGGCCCTGGCAGACCTGCAGCAGCTCTGGGGGCAGCTGCTCCCCCGGGGCACGTGCGGGCAGCAGCAAGGTCCTGCGGCAGTCGGAGCCTCTCAGTGCCCGCAGGAGCTGTGCGTGGGGAAGAGAAACCACAGCTGGGAGGCACTGCTGCAGCTGCAGCACGGCAGCAGGCTCCCAGCCAAGCCATCTCCTCCCTCCTGCCTTCCTCACAACACCAGCAACCAGCCAAGCCCCTCCACAGCCTGCCAGTAGAACCCTGAAATGCCACCAGGTTCTGCCCTGGCTTCTGCCTCCATCTCCCTGGCACAAGAGTGGCAATGCTGCAGTGCTCTGAAGCTCCATGGCCATGGGCACCAGAGCTCCTCTCTCACCTGCTCCTCAGCAAGGTATTGCTGGTCAAACTCCAGGGAGTAGAACTCGATGGGGAACTGGCATGGGTTCCTCACTACCACTGTGCCCTCTGCCCCATGGCTGCAGGGCAGCACTGGCCCCAGCTCCAGCACCTCAGGCTGGAACTCCAGGCGTGGCTCCAGCCCATGGCCCAAGACCATCAGCTGGAGGTGTTGGCTGCTCTGGCAAATGTTGATCCTCAGCTTGCTTCTGTAGGGCTTCTGAAAATAGACAAGTGCAGAAAGCTCCTCCGTGAGGTGCCAGGGCCTCAATTCACTCCTTGCCCCCAAGGCTAGGGGTGGCAGCAGCACCTCTGAGGTGAATAGAGAACAGCAAACAGGACAAGGAGGGGTGGCTGGAAACTGCAAAACGGAGATTCAGACTCCAGGCAAGGGAGACAATTCTTATGCTGAAGGTGGTGAGGCCCTGGCCCAGGTTGCCCAGAGAGGGGTGAGATGTCCCAGCCCTGGAAGTGCAATGCTCAGGAGAAAGGTCCTCAAGGTTACATTGCCCAGACACAGCCCTGGCACTGCTGTGCCAGGCAATCAGCAGCTGAAGAAAAGGGGCAGAGCACTCTGCCTGGCCAGACAGCAGGGACGTCCTCTGCTCAGGGTTTGGCTCTCCAAGCCCCCTCTGCACAGGCTGCAGCAGAGGAAGCTGAGCTGGCAGAAAGCTGCATGTGAAGGCAGAGCTCATCTCCTGCTCTCTGCCTGGGCTCTCCTCACCACTGTCCTGACAGACCTTCTGGGGGACACACTGCCCAGCTCACCTCTTCCACGGGGGCAAACCTGACTTGCAGGTTGCACCACTGCCTGGGGGCCAGGACTCCAGCTGAGGGAAGCACCTCAAAGACACAGGTCTTGGCCTTCAGCTCCTGCAGCAGCTTCCATTGAGCGCTGGCTGGCAAATGTTTGTCCACCTGAGCACAACAAGCAGGGCTGTGAGGTCTCCTTGGCCTGGGAGAAGGGAGGTCTCCTTGGCCTCCTTGGTCTGCAGGAACCTGTGTTCCTGCAGTGTTCTGGCAGATGACAGTCACAGGCTGACAACACTCACATCCAAACCAGGTGTGGCCACCACTGGCCTAGAACTGGTAGGTAAATGTGCAGCCAGGACAGGCAGCTGGGGAGGCTGCTCCTCAGAAGAGGAGGAATGGGTGAAGATGGCAAATAGGTGAAGCATCAGCTGGTGAACAGACCCAGGGGATCCAGCTTTGCTCTGGACCCTCCAAAGTCTCTTTAGAGGAGCTGCAGCCCAAGTGCTGGAGCAGAGGAGGCAGGAGAGGAGGAGGAAAGCAGCTAAGGAGACCCAAAGTGGACACTGTCTGTGCTTCACCTTCTGAGCAGGCTCAGCCCTGCTGATGAACCACTGACAGGGCACTTGGAGCTGATTATAGAGCCGGATGGTCTCTTCCTGGCACTGCCCACACTGGATGGAGGAGAACTCCAGCCTGACCCTGGAGAGGCAGAGGGATGGCACAGCCACCTCGGCACGGAGGCGGACACGAAATGTGGGGCCTGCTGCCACCTGGGGAAGGGCAGAGCAGCCAGGTGAGACCCCAGAGAACATCTGCTGCCATCCCCACCCTGCCACCATGGTGCAAATGGGAGGGTAGGAGGCAGGTGGCACCTTGATGGGCAGGAGCACATCCATCTCTCCCAGGTTGTCCCTCAGTGGGTTGAAGCACACTTGGAAGGTCTTGGTCTGGCAGTAGCGCAGCTGCTTTACGTGCTCCAGGTCCACACTGAAGCCTTCAGCAGAGGGAAACGAAGCAGCTGAGGTACAAGCGACACAAGAAGTGCCACCAGCACACCAAGGCCACGGGGATGTCCTGGCTGGCAGCTCTGGGAAGGACCCTTTGCATCTCCAGAGAAGCTGCTGCTCTTCTGCCCTGGGGAAGAAAAGCTTTGCGCAGCCAGAAGCCAAGACCCAAAGGCGAAAAGCAAACGCATCAGCTGAGGAGTTCCAGCCGCTGCCATCGAGCATCCCACGGAAGGGCTCTCAGACCTCTCCAAGGGAGCATTTCCAACTAACATCTTCCCATTCCCTGGGAGATCTCTGCCCACCCTTCAGACCGTTCGGTGGTGCTGCAACCTTACCTCTGGGGATGTTTCAAGAGCCTGTTTGGATACACCAGAGGACCTCCCCCAGGGAAGGTTGAACAGCACTGCCATCACCTTAGGAACCTCAAACCAAGCTCCTCAGCACCACCCAAGGCTCCAGCTCTTTGCCACACAAGCCCAGTGAGTGCACAGAGATACCCAGATGATGCTCCTGGTAAGGCCAGAGCAGAAGCCGAAGCTCATGGCAGCCAAAAGAACTCTTGTCAGGCAGTGACTCAGGCTGAGCTGGCACAGGCAGCTCCTGCAAGCTCACAGCAAGTGTCCCCAGCACTGCTTACCTGTGCCACGCAGGACCTGCCCCTTGATGTGGAAGGACACAGGGAGCTGCCCTGTGTTGGTGACCCTCACCATGTGTGTGTGGATGCTGCCGAGAGCAACGCAGCCAAAGTCCAGGACGTGTTCGGGCAGCTCAGCTCTGCAGGGAGGAGAGGGCACTCCTGAAACCACAGCTTGGCCATGCTGCCATGAAGATGGCAGATGCAGAGCTAGTGGAAAAACTCAGCTCAAGCCCCAAAAAGCCAAGAGATGACCACCTGGGGACAAGACCCTGCTAAGTCTCAGGGAAGGTAGGTGCCAGGTTCTATCAGCTCCCAGGGACACCTTCATGCACAGCTGGTTTCCAGTGGGCATTGCCAGCAGCTCCTGTGCCACTGCAGAGAAGTCCTCTGCACCTCCACTGCTTTCAGTGGAAACTGCTGAGCCTTGGGCTACAGCCCAAGCCTCAAACTGCTTCAGGACGTTGTCAGAAGATTTGTCCCCCCCAGGAAATCATCACCATTCTGCACCCAGCTCTGTCCCCAGGGCCCCAGGGACTGCAGTCACCAACACCTACAAGATCCAAGGTCCTTTTCCACTGGGAAAACACAGACAGGATCTGTTCTGCAGAGCATCTTCTGTCTGAGCTGGAGCCTGCTATGCCCATTCCTCAGCACGAAGTAGCAGAGGGAAGGACCAAGTGACTTAGGAGAGCCCTGCCACCAGCACCCAAGCCCCCTGGCTGAGTGTTTGTCAGACGACTCCTTTGGTCTGGTGGAACCAAGAGGCCAGCCCTGCACTGTCTCTTTCAGAGCTGCTCAGCAGAGGTGGTGTCTGTATTGTCAGGAGGGGCCTGATGGTCTGCACTGGACCACTCAGCCCAGCATCTTTGGGGACCTGAGCACCTCGAAAGGTCAGAGTGGCACTGTGGGAACAAGGACACTCAGCTGGGTGCATGGGACAGCCCTCAGGAGCAAACCCTTCCCTATGTCCCCATCTCTGCAGACAGCAGCAGCTCCCAGCAGCAGGGGTGCCCTGCTGGTTGTACCCCCCAGAGCACCTGCAAATGGCTGTGGATGTCCCTACTCACTTGAGAAGCCTCCGTTGAGCAGGCTGCTCAGAGGCAGCTTCCTCTGGGGCCCTCAGAGCCTCCTGCTGCTCCAGGATGTGCTCCCTGATCAGGAGGTCCTCCAGCTGCATCTGCAGCCCAGCATCCAGCTGAGGCAAGCAAAGACAGAGGCTGTTTAGCAAAAGTCCTTCCCAAGGCACAGGCTTGGCTCTGACAGAGGATCCTAGCCTGCTCAAGAGAGTCCTCCTGTCTCACTGCTCACTGCCTGGGGCACCTCCAGCTCTTTGTTAGCTCTTCAGAGCTAACAAACCCAGCACCTTCACCTGCCCAGGCACTGCTGATCTGGCCAGACACAGATGGATGAGCCAGGAACCATCCAGAGCTCAAATCATCTGCCTGCTCCCGGGCAGTGCCAAAGTTGCATGGATAAAAGCCCTCTTGGAAAGGAGGCCAGGACACAGCTGGTGCCTCCTGGAGATGAGCCCTGAGAGCACCCTCCCAGGCCAGCTCAGCCTCCTGCTGCCAAGCTCTGCAGACCCGGCAGGGCTTGGCTTGGGAGCCAACAGCCAGTGATGACCTGCAGCACCACCATCAGCTCCACCACCAGGACCTCTCCCTGGGGCACTCGGGAAGCTCCTGCATCTACGGCAGGGACAGCTACCAGAAGAGGATCTCTCCCTGGGGCACTCGGGAAGCTCCTGCATCTACGGCAGGGACAGCTACCAGAAGAGGATCTCTCCCTGGGGCACTCGGGAAGCTCCTGCATCTACGGCAGGGACAGCTACCAGAAGAGGATCTCTCCCTGGGGCACTCGGGAAGCTCCTGCATCTACGGCAGGGACAGCCACCAGAAGTGGACAGCTCCCGAGACAGTGCTGAGCTGAGGGTGGTCGTGGGTGGGCTATGGGTGGGCAGAGAGGTCCCAAGTGTCAGCAGGGCACCAAGAAGCCTGCCTGGGGTATGAGGGGACCCAGGGCCGTAAGGGCAGGAGGGTGGCACATGCCAAATGGGGCAGCAGCTGTTCTCACCATGCTGTCCAAGTCATCCGGGGGTGGTTCTGTGGCTGCAGCCTCCCCCAGGCCAACTGCTCCATCTCTCTCACTGTCCTTTGCCAGTTTTTCTTTCACCTCCTTGAGGACCTTCTCATACTTCTCGTGTCCTGAAGGAAGAAAACCCCCAGGGGTGACTCTTCTGTCTCCCAGCACCTTTCCAGGATGGCTCCTGGGACAATGCCCACAGGTACTCATAGAGACTCAGGAAGCAACCAGTGCTGGTCTGCCAGCCCTGAAATGTCCAGGCTGGTGCAGATGAATGGGAGGTGACCTATGGGGATATGGCTTGGGGGAAAAGCCAGAGGAGCATCCTGAGGAGTAGCCAATCAGTGCCCACCTTGGATGTTCCTAGGCAGGTCTAAGTAGATCCTGGGAAAGCTTCCCTCTCCTTTCAGGGAGATTTCTGCAGGTTCCAGGTGACCCACTTGGATCTGGAAAGTCTTGCAAAAGACCCCAGGCACTCCTGGTAGGTAAGAGACTTTCAGCACCTGCTGCTGGCCAGCACCAACAGAACCCTGCAGAGCATGGGAGAAGAGAGAGGGAATGCAGCTGGGGGCATGGCTCACGGAGAAGGCACATGGAGAAGGTAACACAAAGCAGGTTCTCAGCCATCAGGAGCCATCAGACAACATCAGCCTCCAGCACTGGATCCAAAGGTTCAAGTCTCCTACACCAGGATGTGAGATGTCCTCTGGAAGGTTTGCAGGGATCAACAGGATCCCAGCATGTTAGAGGTTGGAAGGGACTTCTGAAGCTCACCTAGTCCAACCCCCCTGCTAAAGCAGAGCACTCACAGCAGCTTGCCCAGCATCACAATGTCCAGGGGGGTTGGAATCCCCCCACAGCAGGAGGATGCACTCTTTCAGGACAGCCTGGCCTTTGCTCTGCTGATCCCAGGGTTTGCTCTCAGCTAGCAGGAGCTGGCCTGAACCAATCACAGCTCTGGCACCAGGCACTGTGGAAGGTGAGGGAAGTGCCCCTGCCCTCTGCCAGCAACTCCTGTCACAGCATGGCAGTGGTGTCCATCAGGCTCCCCAGATCAGGAGAGACAGAACTGCTGGAGAGTCCAGGGGAGGCTGCAGAGCTGCTGAGGGGCCTGGAGAAGCTGTGAGGAGCAAAGGCTGAGAGCCTGCAGGAGAGCAGCCACAGAGGGGAGCTAAGCAATGCTCAGCAAGGGCTAAAGTTGCTGTGGGGGGCATAGAGGCTGGGGCCAGACTCTTGTCAGTGGTGCCCAGGGACAGGCCAAGGGGCAATGGGCACAAAGTGGCACCCAGGAGTTTCCATCTGAGAAGGAGGAGAAAGTTGTTTGGTGTGCTGGAGGGTGCTGGAGGCCTGGAGCAGGCTGCCCAGAGAGGTTGTGGAGTCTCCTTCTCTGCAGAGCTTCCAAACCCACCCTGGATATTGTGATTCTGGGCAAGCTGCTGTGGGCACCCTGCTGGAGCAGGGGGGTTGGAGTGGGTGAGCTCCAGAGGTCCTTTCCATGCCCAACCACGGTGGGTTGGATTCTGGGATTCCAGGCTGGCATTGAGTGCTCTGGTTCACTACTGTGACTCCAATCAAAGTTTTGCCTGTGAGGTTCAACTGAGGGCGCAGGAACCTGTCCTGGCTCATGCTCAAGTGCAAACACATCTCTGGACATGCAGAAGCAGAGCCTAGTACAAGATCTAGGGCAGAAGGTGTTGCCAGGGCAGGGCACCTCCTCTCTGGGTTCCAGAAGGGCTGTGCCAGGTCATCTGAGAGCTAAAGCCAGCAGCCATCTACCCAGCTCTGGGTGCCAGGGTAGAGCTGCACACAGGGCTGGACCTTCAGCTCCCTGCCCTCCTTCACACCGCAGGGAGAAGCTGCTGAGTGGGACAGGTCCGGTCACTTGGTCCCCTGAGCCCTTACTGCAGCCCTGCCAAGCTGCCAGCAACGAGGATGCTGACAGAGTGGCACCAGGCAGAGCTGTGTCTTCAGCAGCTGGCAGGAAGATGGCATCAGTGTGCCATCCCTTGCAGGAGCTGGAAGCTATCTGGCTTCTTCTTCCCATGGCATACAGGGACAGAGCTGCTCCAGCTCAGAGACAGCCAGACAAGCTGGGATCACAGAATCCTGGAATGGTTTGGGTTGGAAGGGACCTTGCAAAGTCATCGAGTTCAAACCCCACCCCCACTGCAGTGCAGAGGGACATCTGCAGCTACATCGGGGATGTGCATGCTGCAAACTCCTCACTGGCCCAGCCCTGCTCCTGCCTGGGCCCCGCAGTGCTCCCCCAGGCTGCTGCAGAGGAGCACAGCTGGAGGAGGGGAGGAGTGAAGGAGCAGTGAAGGAGCCGAGAAGGAGCAGTGAAAGAGGCATGAAGAAGCCATGGAGGAGGCATGAAAGAGCCGTGAAAGAGGTGTGAAGGAGCAGTGAAGGAGCCATGAAGGAACCATGAAGGAGCAGTGAAAGGAGCAGTGAAAGGAGCCATGAAGGGAATTATGAAGGAGCAGTGAT
This sequence comes from Eubucco bourcierii, assembly GCA_013396675.1. NCBI lineage: Eukaryota > Metazoa > Chordata > Aves > Piciformes > Ramphastidae > Eubucco > Eubucco bourcierii. The sequence continues at coordinate 91,124 of VWZE01023428.1, read as the reverse complement.
GGAGCTGTGAAGGAGCCATGAAAGAAGCAGTGAAAGGAGCCATGAAGGAGGCTCCAACCCTGGAGGGCTTTGATGTGGTGCTGAGGGCTACAGGTCAGTAGAACCCCGGCAGTGCTGGGTGAAGGGTTGGACTGGATGATCTGAAAGGTCTCTGCCACCCAAGAAGCCTCTGTGCTTCCCTCACCCTCAGCAGATCCAGCTCACAGCCCTGGCTATTTTTATGGGAATCTCCTCTCCTTTCCTTTTTTTCCTCCCCATTTATCCCTCTAACGCTATCCCAGGCAGCCTGACACAGGGCCAGGGTCAGTCCCATTTGCTCCCCCAATCCTCACCATGGTAGGCAGCACCAGGGGCACGCCGGGCAGGGGGCTGCGGGCAGCGGCAGTGCTGGGGCTCAGCACCAGGAAGGTGAAGGGCAGCTTCCCGCTGTTCTGCAGAGTCACCTCTGCCTCTGTGACCACATCACACTGCTGCAGAGGGCACAGAGGAGTGGGCAGTTAGACACAGGCCTGGCGGCACCGGGCATCTCCTGCAGCTGGCACTGGGGTAGCAGCAGAAGCAAAGGGAGGCTGTGCAGCAGAGAAGCAGAGAGGAGGCAGGCACTTGGCTCTCCCAGCTTCAGCTGGAGTACCCCAGGCAGAAGGGACCTGCTGGACCTGCATGGGACCTGAGCTCTATGGCAACATGCAGACGGGCAGCACCAACCACCCACAGACCAGGCAGGAAGGCAGAGAGGAGCTGAACTCTCTGCACTCTGAGGTGGCATCAAACACTTGGCTGGAGCAAAGCAGGTGGCATCAAGACATGACAGGGGCAAAGGCACCTGCAGAGCTTGTGGTGACGTGACAACTACAGACGAGACAGAGCACCAAGAGCAGGGTCAACAGCTGGAAACAGCTGGGGGGGAGGGTAGCTGAAAGGTGAGGTGGGGGTGACTCAGGGACATTCACCCCAGCCCCAGAGAACTTCCTCTCAGCTTTCTGTGGTTGCTGAACCAAGAGCATTACAGCAGCACCCCGCTGTAGCTCAGGCATTGGCAGCAGGGCAGCAGGTGGCTGGCTGGAGGGCACAGCCCTCTGGAGACCACCGCCAGCATCCTGCCTGCCCCAGCTGGCACCTTTAGCTGCCTGCAAGAGAAGGACTTCCCAGCTTTGTGGGGCTGGAGATGGTCATTCCAGAGCAGCTTGGGAGAAGGCACCCTCAGAGGTTGTGCTTCCAGCCCACAGAGCCAGCAGAGGAGCTGGCAGGGGCAGAGAGCCCCAGATCTCGTCGGGCAGGCCCCAGCAGCAATAGCTGCAGGTAGGAGCAGCCTGCAGTACCTGCAGCCTGAGGTCCAGCTCGGTGCTGTCCAGGAGGTAGCTGATGAGCGAGGCTTCCCCACTCAGCTTCACCTCGTAGCTGGGGCCTCCCTCGACCTGGCAGAGAGCTGTGGCACTGGCCACAACGTTGGGGTGGCCGAAGAAGCTGAAGGTGGCCTGCTGGCTCTGGCCCGGCTGCAGCACACCCTGCAGCGGCAGCACCTCAAACACCTGCAGGGGGAGCAGAGGGACGGGAGCATGGGGAGGGAGGCAGAGGAGCAGCCATGATCTGAGGCAGAGTGCAGACCTGCCTGGAGTGGCCTTTTCCATCCTGACCTCATCATAGAATCACAGAATCAGTCAGGGCTGGAAGGGACCACAAGGATCATCCAGTTCCAACCCCCGTGCCATAGGCATGGACAGCTCACACTAAATCAGGTTGTCCAGAGCCTCATCCAGCCTGCCCTTAAACACCTCCAGGGATGAGGCTTCCACCACCTTCCTGGGCAACCTGTGCCAAGGTCTCACCACCCTCATGGTGAAGAACTTTTTCCTAACATCCAGTCTGAATCTACCCCTTTCTAGCTTTGTTCCATTCCAGGCACCAGAGGAGACACCATGGGAAAAAGCTTTTCCCAGCCTCACCAATTAATGCATTAATTAATACACTACACTAAAGTGATTTGGGACGTCTCCTGGCAGCAGGAAATTCTCTCTGCTGCACAACTTGGCTTTAAAACCTTTCTTCCTGCCTTAAGAGCCACACCAGGTCCTGAGCTGATAGGTCTTGGTGTCCACAGGGGGGACTCCAGCCCAGCTCCTCTGGCTCCTGATGCTCCTCACTCTCTCATTTGCACTCCGCTGTCTCTCCAGAGAGTACTCTCAAACGTCCTCTCCACCACCTAATTAGTGACAGGATGAATAACTTGTGAAGATTCTGGTCAGCAGGGGAAGGGAGGTTCTCTTCCCCTCTACTCCACCCCAGTGAGGCCACATCTGCAGGACTGGGTCTGGTTCTGGGCTCCCCCAGCTCAGGAGGGACAGGGAACTGCTACACAGAGTCCAGGAGAGGCTGCAGAGCTGCTGAGGGGCCTGGAGCAGCTATAGGAGGAGAAAAGGATGAGAGGCCTGGGGCTGAGAGCCTGCAGAAGAGCAGCCCCAGAGAGCATCTGAGCAATGCTCAGCAAGAGCTAAAGGAGCTATGTGGTTCAAGAGGCTGGGGCCAGACTCTTGTCAGTGGTGCCCAGGGACAGGACAAGGGGCAGTGGCCACAAACTGGAACCCAGGAGGAGAAAGTTGTTTGGTGTGCTGGAGGCCTGGAGCAGGCTGCCCAGAGAGGTTGTGGAGTCTCCTCTGCAGAGCTTCCAACCCCCAAGGCACTGTGGTCCTGGGCAAGCTGCTGTGGGTGCCCTGCTTGAGCAAGGGCTTGGACTGGATGAGTTCCAGAGGTCCTTTCCGACACCGCCATGCTGCATGGGATTCCAGGCAAGACAAGTGGAAGGTGTCCCAGAAGATCTACCTTTGCTTCCAAGGAGTCATCTGCACCTGCTGGCTCCTGGGCAGGATGCCTGGCTGCTGCCAGGGTTTGGGCTGGCTCCTCCACACCCCCAGCAGCACAGCAGCTCCCTGCAGATGCTGAGCACTCCGGGCCGGTTCCGTCCTCCTGCAGTGCTTGGGCTTGGAGGAAGGATTTGAGAGCTGGGGAGCTGCACCTGGAACAGAACCTCCCTGTCAGCAGGGATCGGCACCAGCAGCTCCTCAATGCCACCTGCTGCTGTTGCCTTGTGCCACCCACCATGCCCAGCCAGGATCTCTCAGCCTGTCTTCTGGGTTCTGAGTCTGCTAAGGACAGAGCTTCCCACACCTCCCAAAATAGAGGAGCTTGAAGTCACAGCACTTCAGCAGGTGACAGGTGAAGATTCACACAGGATGGGTGGGACAGAGCCACCACCATTACAACTGTCACAACTCCACCTGTGACGCCTGAGCCTCCCCACAGACACTGCCAGCACCAGGGACACGAGCCAGAAGCCACCACCCATGGCACTGAATGCAAGACTTCAACAGTGTCCAGGCTGACCCTCCATGGTCCCTGAATGTGCAGCATCCTTGCCCAAGCCCCCAGGGACCACCCACGAGCTACACCCACAGCCCTGGGTGACAACAAACCTCCCACCAAAGCAGGAGCCCTTCTCAGGTTATCATGGGCCAAAGCAGCAGGTGTCCAGGAGGAATCTCCTCAGGAGCCAGCAGTGCCCTCCTGCAGCCCAGCAAGCAGCTGTGTGCTGGCTGCAGCCAGAGGAGTGCAAGAGGGGATTGTGCCCCTTGGCTCTGCTCAGACCTCACCTCCAATCCTGCCTCCAGCTCTGCTGTCCCCAGCACAAGGAGGACACAGAGCTGCTGGAGTGAGGCCCCAGGAGGCCACAAAGGTGATGCCAGGGCTGGAGCAGCTCTGCTGTGAGCACAGGCTGAGGGAGCTGGGGGTGTGCAGCCTGGAGAGGAGAAGGCTCCAGGGGGACCTCAGAGCTGCCTGCCAGTGCCTGAAGGGATCCTGCAGGAAGGCTGCAGAGAGACTTTTGCTGAGGGTGTCTGGAGCCAGGCCAAGGGGGAATGGTTTGGAGCTGAGGGAGAGGAGGGTTAGAGTAGAGCTGAGGAAGTCAGTGTGAGGGAGGTGAGACTCTGGAATAGGCTGCCCAGGGAGTCTGTGTCTGCCTCCTGCACAGAGATGTTCAAGGCCAGGCTGGATGTGGCCTTGAGCAACCAAGTCCAGCTGAGAGGTGTCCCTGCCCATGGTGGGGAGCTTGGAGTAGATGAGCTCTGAGGTCCCTTCCAACCTAAACCATTCTGTGGTTCTATGAATCTGTGATCCAGCAACAGCTAAGGGAACAGAGCCACATCTCCTTCCATGAACTGTCAGCATGCTCCTGGTGCAGATGTCCCTGCTGGCTGCAGGGGATGGGATAACCTTTAAAGCTGCCTTTTGGCCCAACCCATTCCATGATCCTAACCATAGGTTAGAAGCAAATCAAAAGATCTAAGCAGAGCCAGAAGAAAAGCAAAGCCCTGATGTGGGCACAGAGTCATCTCCTGGCAGAGAAACAACATCTCTAGGTTTCTCTCCTAGCCTGGTGGCTGCTGAGGGTCTCTTATGCTTAGCTCCAGCAAGGTAAGGTGGATGAGTGCTCCAATCCTCAGCCTCCCCCTGCTTTGCAGGGTCTCTGGAGGTCCATTCCAACCCCTACCACTCCCTGAATTCATGAGACCCGAATGTTTAGTGCCCTCCATTCCAGCCTGATCAGTTCCACCTGACCATTTCCAATGCCTCACGTGGGCCAGGACTATTATCTGCCAGGCTGCCCTGCTGTGGAGCCCTTACTGACCAGCTGGAGGTGTTAACAGCTTGGAGATCTCCACTGGCAGCTCTGTCACAGGGAATCACAGGGTGGCTGCTGAGGGCTCCAGGGAGACTTCACTGCTGCTTAATGAACATGCAGAGCAGCACAGGGAGCTGGCAAAACACCCCCAGCGCTAAGGAGCCAGCCAAGGGCTATGCCAGACCCTCCAAAGCAGAGCTGCCACTCTGCCAGGTGCTCAGGCCCCTCAGCTGCTGCAACCAAAAGCTGGGTGGCTCAGCACCAGCTGGAAGGATGAGGACCTGCAAGCTCAGGTCCAGCAAACCCAATGTAGGTGGGGACAGGGTCACTAACAGCTGAAAAGTCACTCAGCACTCAGCTTGCCCAAACACCCTCCCTGCTTCTGACATAAAAGAGGGAGAAAGACAACCTGGCTCAGAAGCAGCCCCAGAGGGGATGAATCCCACACAGGCTCGGCTGGAATCTGCTGCCCTCTGCTCTCAGAAGATCTCTGCATTGCTCTAGCATCAAACCCAGGTTCCCCCTTTGCAGCTGCTGATTAAAGCCCAATCTAACTCGCCAGGAGACGAGAGCAGCCTCCCAGCAGAGCTTACAGCTCTCCTCCTCCCCTGCTCACCTCCCACCACCTGCCCTCTGTGCTGTAGGCTCTGTTCTTGAAGGGGCCACACATCAAGAAGGACCATGGCAAGGACTGCTTCTTCACTGGTAGGGCCCAGCTGCGAATCAGCTACCCCAGGGTCCAGGTCCTCTCCTCCAAGGCCTCCCACAGACACAGCTCATTCCCATCAGGTCATCTCCTCTGAGGCAGGTCCCAGTTCCCTTCCAGAGCTTCTGATTGATGCTCTTAGTCATTTGTGCTAGCAGCACTTCAATGCCCCACAGTTGACTCTGCTCCATTTCCTAGGGCATGATGGAAAAACCATTTGCTACTCTAATTAAAACTGTCCAGACCAGACTTTTGGACTGCTCAGAGAGACCAGGGTGAGAGAGCTGCTCCAAATGTGGTAACAGATGTTCTCCAGCATGACTTCAAGATTGCTCTTGGGCTTGGAAAACACAGCCCAGCACTGCCTGGCCCTGACTGTTGAGCCCAGGGCTCCCACCAACATCCATGGCTGCAGCAGACCCTGCTGGCTCACTGTGAACCACTCAGCAGCTCCTGTGTGGCTGTGACCTGCAGTGAACAGATGAAAGTTTCTCCAAGATGGTGTCAGCCTCAGGCCACAAAGCTCTGACAAAGCAGTTTCCCACACCAGCATTGCCTCCCAGGGCAACCAGTATGGGCTGCAGCAAAGCAGCTGCCAGAGACTGGGACAGGAACACACAGAGTCCCAGGATGCCAGCATGGAGAGGTTGGAAGGGACTTCTGGAGATCATCCAGTCCAAGCCCCTGGTCAAGCAGGGCACCCACAGCAGCTTGCCCAGAATTACAGTGCCCAGGGTGAGTTGGAAGCTCTGCAGAGGAGACAACTCCACAACGTCTCTGGGCAGCCTGCCTGCTCCAGGCCTCCAGCACCCTCACAGCAAACAACTTTCTCCTCCTGCTCAGGTGGAACCTCCTGGGTGTCAGTTTGTGCTCACTGCCCCTTGGCCTGTCTCTGGGCACCACTGAGTCTGGCCCCAGCCTCTTGCCCTCCACAGCTCTTTTAGCTCTTGCTGAGCACTGAGCATATGTCCTCTGGGGCTGCTCTTCTGCAGGCTCTCAGCCCCAGAGCTCTCAGCCGTTGTTCTTCTCAGAGCTGCTCCAGGTCCCTCAGCAGCTTTGCAGCCTCCCTGGCCTCTCTCCAGCAGGTCCCTGACTCTCCTGACCTGGGCAGACAGCTCTGGACACACCATCCTGGAGGCAGTGGCTGTGCAGGTTTCCAATACTGAAGTGACAGCAGCTGGGGCTGGCAGGGAAGGCAAAGAGGTCCCAGTTTGTACCTGCTTGTCCCAGGTGCCCAAGCATGGCTTTGCAGCTGCAGAGACAAGGCAGCAGCCTAGGTTGTGAGCTACAGGCAAGTGTTGGCAGTGTCTGATAGCCTCGGCTTGGCTGGAGAAGGCTGTCCCTGGGGCAGGAACCCAGTCCCTGAGTACAGCTGCAGGGGTTGTTGCCACGAGGGCAAGGTGAAAGCCCTGGTCAGGGCCCAGGGAAACAGCCTTGGTGTGTGCCAAGCAGCAGCAGGACACCAGGAAGAAGAAGAACCTCAAGCAGGGGGCAGAGGTGGCCTTACCTCACCGTGGCTGGCAGCAGCAGCCAGCAGTAGTGCACAGGCAGAGGGCTGCAGTTGGTCATCTGCAGGCCCCGCACAGCTTCGGTGTCATTCAGGATGCAGCCAAAGTCCACAGCCCTGGGCTGGAAGTGCAGGTTGGGGAAGAAGACTTCTCCCTGCACCACCACCTGCTCCTCATGAGGGTGCTCAAGGAACTGGATCCTCAGAGCCTGCTCCACTCGCCAGCTCCTCAAACTCTCTTTATAAGCAGGGTTAAAGCTGATGCAGAGCTGAAGCTCCTCCCCTGCCTCCAGTTTCATGGGCTGCAAGGAGATGAGGAGCATCCAGCACCCCTGGGACGGCATCCCAAGGGCTTACAGCATGATGTGTGGCAGTGCTTCAAGTGTGGCCCCAGGGTGGGCTTCACTGGCCTCACAGCCTGCAGGTGCCTGCCAGTCCCACACCACTGCTGTCCCAGCCCACCTCAGGTGGCAGCTGCTGCACCAAATGCCCACAGAAAGCAGCATTCTGGCAGGCCAGGGCTGCTTGCCCTGCTCCTCACAGCACTGCAGCCTCCCTCTGGCAGGGGTTGGGCACTGCCATGGCACAGGAGCAGTGGCCATGCCTACAACAACACGTGCCTGGCAGAGCTTGTGCCCAACACCTGCCACCTGACAAGGGGGCAGGGGGCAGGGGGCGGGCAGAGGCTGGAGGAGCATCCTCAGCCTTCTCAAAGACAGGGCTGCCCTTGCAGAGTGCAAACTGCTTTGGAGGAGCAGAGAGAGGTCTGAGGAGGGCTGCTGGGCTGGTTTCCAGGAGACGATTTTACTACATGGTTTGCCCAGCTCTTGCTTGATGCCTTCTCCTCATGTCTTAGAACCAGGACTCTGACAGGAGGCTGCAGCAAGGTGGGAGTTGTTTTTTTGTGTCAAGGAACAAGTGGTAGGACAAGAGGGCCTCAAGTTGCCCCAGGGGAGATTTAGGTTGGACATGAGGAGCAATTTCTCCCCAAGAAGGGTTGTCAAGGCCTGGCCCAGGCTGCCCAGGGCAGTGGTGCAGTCCCCATTGCCTGGAGTGGTTTCAAAGCTGTGGAGATGTGGTGCTGAGGACCATGGGTTGGTGGTGCTCTGGTAGTACTGGGTGAAGGGTTGAACTTGGTGGTCTGAAAGGTCTCTTCCAACCAAAACAATTCCATGACTCCACTCCCAATTCAGCGATTTTTCTCTCCAGCAGCTTGTTTCAAATCTGATTTAATTCAGGCCAGTCCACTGCTGGCTACTGAATAAACGTCTCTCCTGGAGGACTTCCCAGCAGCAAGGCTCCACTACACTCTCCCCTCTTCATACTCCACCAGCAGGAAGGCCCAGGGCTGCTCACCTGAACAGGGAAGGGCTGCAGGTCCACATCACAGACTGAGAAGGGTTGCTCTAAGGCCAGGATGATGCTGAGTGGTAGGCAGGAGATGTTCTTCAAAGACAGAGGCTGGTAGTGAAGGCTTAGGACATCACTTGGTTGCTACAGAAACGGGAGAGAGAAGGGAAAAAACAACCTCAAGTGCCCACGGAGCAACTTCCCTTCTGATGCATTGCAAACTCCTCAGCCCCCAAGGAGCACACAGCTCCCAGTGACTTGCAAAATGATGCCACCAGTCCCTGGGCCAAGAAACAGAGCCCCTCCAAGGGCAGCTTGCCCAACCCCGCCCTGCAGGCAGCAGGGATACCTGCAACCAGAGCAGGCTGCCCAGGGACACAGCAAGGCTGGTCCTTAATGTCTCCAGGGATGTGGCCTCAAGCACAGGCCTGGGCAGCGCGACAAGAGAGGACAGCTTGTCCTCACCAGCTTGAGGAGTTGCCAGGAGTCTCTGCAGGGTTGGTGCTCAGACACCATCGTGCCTTGAAGGAGCCTCCACACCCCTCTGTGCCAGCCCAGCAATGAGTATCTCTCCAGCAGTGGCCATGATCCCCCTCAGCAGAGCTGCTCTCATCCTTACCTTGGTGAAGGTCAAACCAGTCTCATCTCTAAGAAGATCCTCCCTTACCTCACCAGGTGCCTCAGGCAGAGGGAGTAGAGGTTTGGCATCGTTCCTGGCACTGAGCCCACCCTCTTCTCCTGCTTCCCACTCACCTCCCCTTGGCCATCTGACCCAGCAGCTCAACACCATCTCCACACCAAGGGCACAACAGAGCTGCTGAGACTGTTCCCAGCTTCAGAGGAACAAAGATAAGCTCAGTGCCGATGGCCAAAGCTTGCTCCTGTCTCAACCAACAGCCAAAGGACCAAGGACTTGGAGAAGCTTTTCCCCTCCACCCCACAGCTCCTGGGCATCCGGCAGGGATTCAGTGCCAGGATGCCACCCAGGGATTCACCTTCTCCACGCGGAAAGTGACTGCTGTGGAGGACATCTGCAGAGCAGGAACAATGAACTGGCAGCTGACATCCACCCGCATGACCTGAGTCTTCCTGGCCTTGCTGCCCACCACAGCCTGGCACAGCAGCTGCTCCCTCACCACCTGCAGGGAGAAGCCACACACCACGTGGGGGCTGCCAGCAGGGTGGGCAGAAGACAGCCTGCATTTGCCAGCCACCAGCCAGGAGTGTGATGGGCAGCAGTGAAGAGAGGGGATTCTGCCCCTTGACTCTGCTCTGCTCACCTCCAGTCCTGCCTCCAGGAGAGACAGAGAATTGCTGGAGAGAAGCCAGAGGGGGCTGCAAAGATGCTGAGGGGCCTGGAGCAGCTCTGGGAGGAGCAAAGCCCGAGAGCCCTGGGGCTGAGAGCCTGCAGAAGAGCAGGCCCAGAGGACATCTGAGCCATGCTCAGCAAGAGCTAAAGGAGCTGTGCAGGGCAAGAGGCTGGGGCCAGACTCTTGTCAGTGGTGCCCAGGGACAGGCCAAGGGGCAACGGGCACATAGTGGCACCCAGGAGGTTCTATCTGAGCAAGAGGAGAAAGTTGTTTGTTGTGAGGGTGCTGGAGGCCTGGAGCAGGCTGCCCAGAGAGGTTGTGAAGTCTCCTCCTCTGTAGGGCTTCCACCTGCCCTGGCCACTGTGATGCTGGGCAAGCTGTTGTGGGTGCCCTGCTTGAGCAAAAGCTTGGACTTGGTGATCCCAGAGGTCCCTTCCCATTTCCAGCACGCTGGGCCAGCAGCCTGCCTTCAGGTAAAGCAGAGCTCACTTGCTCCTGGGGTGCACCCTGCCCAGAGCTGGTTTGAACAGCAAGCTCCTCAGCCCAGGGCTGCCTTGCATCTCCCAGGAGAGCTCTCTGCTCAGGCTGGATGGGCTCACATACAGGCTGCTTCCCTAACAGCTCAGGGTTTCACTTCCCCAGATGATTTCCTTCATTTCTCACCCTCTGCTACCCAACAACAACCTGACTGCTCCTCAGAGCCTGCAGTCTTCCAAACCATTTGTGCTGCACTTGCAGTGCAGGGACCTGGGCTGTTGATCAGCCTGAGGAGCACCAAGTTCTTGAGAGCCAAGGTAGGTGGAGAGCCTGCTCCCAGGTTTTGGGTGCAGGAGCCAGGCAGGCAGAGCTGAGCTCACAGATACCCTTGCAGCACTCCAGGCAAGACACTCAGCAGTGCACACAACATCTCACTGCCTTTTCCTCCTCTTCAGCAAAACCTTTGGGCTCAGAACTGCACAGGGGCAGCCCCATCAGAGGCAGCTGGGTGGGCAACCAAGTCTGCTTCAAGCTACTGCTGGGGCAACCCTTTCAAACACCTTCCAAAGCATTAGCAGCAGCTTCATCCACAGCTGCTCCACATCGGATCTTTGACTGCTTTTGGGTTGGAAAGCACCATTCAAGCTCATCCACTCCAACCCCCCTGCACTCAGCAGGGACAGCTGCAGCCAGAGCAGGCTGCTCACAGCCACAAACAGCCTCACCTGCAGTGGTGCCAACCATGGGACAGCTCCCACCTCTCTGGGCAGCCTGGGCCAGGCTCTCCCCACGCTCAGCGTCAAACATTTCCCCCTTCTCCCCACTCTCAATCTCTCAGTTCAAACCATCCCCCCTTGGCCTGGCACAGCAGGCTCTGCTTGAGAAGCTGTCCCCAGCTCCAGGCAGGAGAAGGCTCAGTGACCCAACCAAGGCTGCTGGCAAGACCTGGCTGCCCTTGAGACACTGGGGCTGGCTGAGAGCCTGGGGCAGAGCTGCTATGGAAATACTGACACAAGTCAAGCTGCCAATTGTAGTGACCCCTGGCAGCAGCTCCCTAGGGGGATGGGTAGCCCTGCTCAGCAGAGCTGGCACGCTGGGCTCCTTCCTCTCCTCCAGCATTTGGTGCCAGGCAAGGCCTCTGCCCACCTCTGTCTGCAGAGGAGAAATGCTGCAGCTCCAGCCGCTCCCTCCCTTCACTGCCTGCCTCAGACACAGCAAACCTGTACTCCTTTTCTCTGTTCTTCCCTTCTGCCTCACCGTGTGGCACCTTGGCACCTGCCAAAGCAGCAGCTGCCTTCAGTCCTGCTTTGGTGGCAGCAAGTGGGGTTGATGGTAGTCATAGAAACCCAAAGAAGGTTCAGAAACTGATGGTGAGCAGCAAAGAAAGCAGCTGATTCTGCCAGGGGAACTTGTGGCCTTCAGGTTCTTGCTGCCGTTCTCAGGCAAACGTTAAGGGGCTGCAGGAGGACCACAGAATGGGTGAGGTTGGAAGGGACCTCTGAGATCATCTGCTCCATCTAATCCCTGCCATAGGCAGGGACACCTCTCAGACAGACTCAGCTGCTCAAGGCCTCATCCAATCTGTCCTTGAACACTCCCAGGCAGGAAGCAGCCACAGCTTCCCTGGGCAGCCTGTGCCAGAGTCTCACCTCCCTCCTACTGAACTACTTCTTCCTCAGCTCCAGTCCAACTCTGCTCTGCATCAGCTCCAAACCATTCCCCCTTGGCCTGGCTCCAGACACCCTCAGCAAATGTTTCTCTGCAGCCTTTCTTCAGGATCCCTTCAGGCACTGGCAGGCAGCTCTGAGGTCCCCTTGAAGCCTTCTCCTCTCCATGCTGCACACCCCCAGCTCCCTCAGCCTGTGCTCACAGCAGAGCTGCTCCAGCCCTAGGATCAACTTTGTGGCCTCCTCTGGCCTCACTCCAGCAGCTCTGTGTCCTCCTTGTGCTGGGGGCACCAGAGCTGGAGGTAGGACTGGCGGTGAGATCTGAGCAGATCAGAGCCAAGGGGCACAATCCCCTCTCTTGCACTGCTGCCCACAGTGGATGTGATCTGGTGGGGAAGGCTCAGTCCTTGTGGGGGGACCTCACCTGGGGAGTGTTGGAGAAGCCTTCCAGCACCACCTCTATCGTTTGGCCTGGGGCCAGGTCCATCCTAGCTGGTCGAAGCTGAAACACAGGGCAGGCAGCTGTGTGGCTCCAGGAGGAAGCTTTGGCCTGGGTGCTGCTGCGGGCAGGGAGCTGCTGGCACTTAGCAGGCCTGGAGCAAGCTGCTGTGCTCCACCAGAGCTGCTGCCTGCGGCGGCCTCGGTTGCTTATCTTGAAGCTGTAAGAGCAGGGAGCCAGGCTGGAAGGAAAGCAAAGGAGGGAAAATGTCATGGGAGCTGCCCAGCAGCCATCCGGCCCCAGTGCCCTGCTGCTGTTCTCTGCCCACACTCCTGCTGTGGAACCACCTTGGAGAAGGTTCACAGCAAGAGTCAGACCTTGGCTGCCCCAAAGTTTATCACCAGCCAGCAGCTGCTCTCTCTGCATGCAGCAAGGAAAAGTTTCATGAAGAAGATCTGTCAGCTGCTGGGGGCAGAGCAGCACCAGCCTTTGGTACTTAAAACTGCTGGAGAGGGTCCAGAGGAGGCCACTAAGACGATCAGAGGCTGGAGAAGCTCTGCTGTGGGGACAGGCTGGGAAAGTTGGGGCTGTGTAGCCTGGAGAAGGCTCCAGGGAGACCTCAGAGCTGCATTTGAAGATGTGCAGGGGACCTGCAGGCAGGTTGGGGAGGGACTGTTCAGAAGGGCCTGTGGGGACAGGCTGAGGGCAATGGTTTGGAAGTGGAGCAGGACAGTTAGGTTGGGCATCAGGAGGTTGGGCAGTGGGACTGAGGGATGCACCTTGGAAAAACATTCAGAGTTTCAAAGGTGGCACTTGGCTGGAAGAGACCCTCCCAGGGCCATCCTGTGCAACCCATCTGCAGGCTGCAAGGACAGCTCCAGTCAGAGCAGGCTGACAAGGGACACAACAAGGCTGAGTTTGAATGTCCCCAGGGCTGGGGCCTCAAGCACCTCCCCAGGCAGCCTGTGCCAGTGTCTGCACACCCTCACTGTGCACAACTTCCCCCTGCTGTCAGCAGGAGCTGAGGGGTCCCTACCTGAAGCGAGTGCCCAGGTTGAGCTCTGGAGCCAAGGGCCTGTCGGTGACAATGGTGGTGCCAACGCCCAGGGCCCGCACGGGGATGGCATAGCCGCGGCTGTGCTCCACCTGCAGCTGCACCTCGGCCTGGAACTGCTGCGTGTCAGCCAGGTTTGCTGTGACACACACAGACACCTCGCCCTCGGCGGGGATCACTCCCTGGCTGGGTTCAACCCTCCAGCAGGAGTCTTTGGCAGACTGGAAGAGAAGGCAAAGCACTAACTCAGGCTGGCAGCCAGGGCCCTGGGGCTCTCGTGTGCTGAGGGAGCAAAGATGTGAGGAGAACAAACCAGGAACAAACTTCCCTCTAGCTGAGCGGCACACAGCAGCTCTGCAGGGGCTTGCACACCCCCTGTGCCACCCTCCTCTCTGGCTGCCCTCCTTACAGTCACAGAATGGTCTGGCTTGGAAGGGACCCCAAAAGGGCGTCCAGTCCCCACCCCCTCTGCTGTCAGCAGGGGCCTGCCTCGGGGATCCTGCTGAGAGCCTGAAGGATCACTCACAGTCACAGACAGCATCGGGCTGCAAGGGACTCTCCAAGGTCACCGAGTCCAACCCCCATGCAGTCAGCAGAGACATCTGCAGCCAGGGTAGGTTGCACAGAGCTCCAAACAACCACACCTGGAATGGTTCCAGCCATGGGGCAGCTCCCACCAATCTGGAACAGTGTCCCACAGACCTCATGGTGACTCGAGCAGGCTAAATGATGATTTTGATCTCCTTGCTTTGCTCTGTTTGCCCAATACAGCTTGTGGTGTTATCTCTTCTGGACCACCTTTGTGAAAAGCAAAGGCTGAGAGCCTTGGGGGTGAGAGCCTGCAGAAGAGCAGCCCCAGAGGGCATCTGAGCAATGCTCAACAAGCGCTAAAGGAGCTGTAGGAGGCAAGAAGATGGGGCCAAACTCTTGTCAGGGGTATTCAAGGACAGGCCAAGGGGCATTGGGCACAAACTGGCAGCCAGGAGGAGATGATCTCTGAGGTCCCTTCCAACCTGAGCCATTCTGTGATCCTTCTCAAACACCTACACCACCTCTGTTTCACCTCAAGTTGCCCCCAGAGCCAGGTTCCTCTTGCCCTAAGGTGATGAACATCTTTGCTTGCCCTCTCGGGCAGCCAGGTGGAGAAGCTCCACGTGAAACTCAAGCTCCAGGTTGGTACAGAGCAGCCAACTCCACTGGCACACCCCACCCCGCCCCAGATACTCACCACCTGTGCCCAGAAGCAGGCAGGTACTGGGCTCTGATTGCAGAGCTGCAGACTCCGGGAGGCATCCTGCAGAACTTGGATACTGCCAAAATTGATCCTGCTGGGATGCACAGACACAACTGGGCCTGCTCCAACGCTCACCAAATGGATCTCCTGCTCCAGGAAGCAGGGAGGACAGGGGCAAAAAAACACAGCAGTGAACGCTGACAAGGCTCAGGCGGCTCAGGGCGCTCCTGCACTGCTGGAGGTGTCAGTGGTTAAGTCTGGACCAGGTGTGGGTGCTGGAGAGATCCCATCTGAAAGCTGCTGCTGGCAGGGGCACAGAACCCAGTCTGCCCAGCCTGCTGCCTCCCCTCCACAGCAGCTCTCCTTCCCCTGCCCTGGGCCTGTTCCCAGGCCTGCTGCTGCTCAGGCTTGCCCCAAACCACCCTCCCTTGGCTTCTGCTGCTGCACAGCCACGCTTGGGCTACAAATTTTGCACCCTGAAAAGCAACCCAGGCTGGCAGACAGGCTGGCTCTGCAGCAGGCATCAGGCAAGTTGGTGACCTGTGCTCTGGGGTGATCCTGGGGTGTTCCAGGAGCAACAGGAATTCGCTACTGATTCCAGCATTCCAGAGGCATTTCAGCTCTGGATCAGCCTGGGAAGAAGTTCCTCAGTGGGAGGGTGGGGAGAGACTGGCACAGGTTGCCCAGGGAGGCTGTGGAGCACAGAATCATGGATGTGATCATAAATGCCATTCTGTGATTCTGTGATCCACAAGCTCCCAGGAGGTGTTCATGGCCAGGCTGGGTGAGGCCTTGAACACCCTGTGCTGGAGGGAGGTGACCTTCCCCATGGCAGGAGGGTTGGCACTGGCTGAGCTTTGAGGTCCTTTCCAACCCAACCCAACCCACTCCACCATTCAGTGAAGCTGTGACCTGCTGTGCCAAACCTCAGTGCCTTGCCCAGCTGAGCATTCCTGTGTCCTGCTTTGGGGTGCACAACGGCCTGGACTGGGCTGCTCAGAGGGCACTGAGCAGCATCGTTTCCCTCCACATCAATGAAAGATTAACTCTCTGGCACTGCTTTCCAAATGTCAGCCTTCCTTTCTGGGGCCCCAGGAATATTCTGCCATCCTCTTCTGTGCCCAGGGAGTTGCCAAGACCTTTAAACCAGCTGCCTCAGAAGTTAATAATGTTGGAAATTAAAGTTTTATCAGGGAAATTTGTTCCTGACTTCAGCTGGAGGAAGCCAGCAAATGGCACAGGGCACAGGGCACAGGGCTGGTTGTTGAGTCTGTCTGAATGCCAACAGAACCACAGAATGGTTTGGACTGGAAGGGACCTCTAGGGATCACCCAGTCCAAGCCCCCTGCCAGAGCAGGGGCACCCAGAGCAGGGCACACAGGAACACAGCCAGGGGGAGTTGGAAGCTCCACAACCTCTCTGGGCTGCCTGCTCCAGGCCTCCAGTACCCCCACACCAAACAACTTTTTCCTCATGTTGAGGTGGAACCTCCTGGGTGCCAGTTTGTGCTCATTGCTCCTTTCCCTGTCACTAGGCACAACCCAGACCTTCACCCTGGCACCCACCCCTCAGATATTTAGACACTGATCAGGTCTCCTTACAGCCTTCTCCTCTCCACACTAACCAGCCCCAGGGCTCTCAGCCTTCCTCCACAGAGAGATGTTCCAGGCCCTTCAACATCCTCATAGCCTTTGATGGGACTCTCTCCAGCAGGTCCCTGTCCCTCTGGAACTGGGGAGCGCAGAGCCAGACACAGTACTTCAAGAGTGGTCACCCCAGGGCAGAGCAGATGCTTTAGCAAGGAGCATTTGGCCCACTGTGGGCTCCACCATGCCAGCCTGATCCCACAAAGTGGGCACTACCTTTCCTCTTCTCTAGGCATCACCCTGGGCCATGGATCCCTTCTTTTCTTCTCCACATTAGGCCTGCACTGCAAGTTCCTTCTGTTCCACCAAGAGCAGACTTCTCCTGCACTCACCAGTGGGGACTCCGCACGCCCAAACATGGCCACATGGGCAGCAGTGTCCTGCTCTCCTGCCACCTGGGCTGCCAGGCACAGTGGCACCTCCACAGAGCTGTGAGGTTGAATAATCCCACAGGGCACAGGGCTGGAGTACAGCACAGCAGCATCCTCCTGGTGTTCCTGGAAGGGGCAGAGTCATGGAAGGGGTTAGGTGGGAAGGGACTTCTCAAGGTCATCCACTCCAACACCCCTGCACTCAGCAAGGACATCCCCAGCTAGGGCAGGCTGCTCACACCCACAAACAACCTCTCCTACAGTGGTGCCAGCCATGGGGCAGCTCCCACCTCTCTGGGCAGCCCGGGCAATGCTCTCCCCACCCTCAGTGCCAAACATTTCTCCCTTCTCTCCACTCTCAATCTCCCTCTCTCAGTTCAAACCATACCCCCTTGGCCTGGCACAACAGGAGCTGCTCAAAACTCTGTCCCCAGCTTTCTTGAAGTCCCTTCCAACACTGCAAGGCCACCAGATGTCCCTGGTGCCTCCTCTTCTCCAGGCTGAACACCCCCAACTCTCCCAGCCTGGCCTCACAGCAGAGCCCTTCCAGCCCTGCCAGCACTGCTGTGGCCTCCTTTGGTCCTGCTCCAGCAGGTCCCTGTCTGTGCTGTGCTGAGGACTCCAGAGCTACCCTAGCACTGCAGGGGAAGCCTTAGCAGAGCTCAGTAGAGTGGCAGAATCCCCTCCCTGCCCCTGCTGTCCATGCTGTTGGGGATCAACACAGGGCAGGGCTGGGGCTGAGCTGGCAGCTCTTGGTGCCAGTTCATCTCCAGCTTAGCGTCCTGAAGTCCTTCTGCTCAGGGCTGCTCTCCAGCCTGGGATGACACCAGGAATGAAACTGGACAACAGAATGACCTTTGAGAAAGATTTCAGCTCCTTAACATCTCCACAGCAGCAACCAACAGGCAGATTTTTACAACCCTAAGAGAAAGCTGAATGGCACAAAACAAGAAGCAAACCTTGGATGGCTCCAAGAGCTGCTGCATCCATGAACTCCCACTCTTGGGCTGCCAGAGCAGCTTCTCACAACCCTGAGTTCTGCACCCAGGCCCAGAACAGAAACTGCTTCCTAAAAGCTGAAATTGCTGCCTAAGGCTGAGGAAGGTTCCCATTCACCTGCTTCCTAAAGCTGCATTCAGGTGGGTTTCCGTTCTCAGCAGACCTTTAGGTGTGACTGGAAACCACCAAGGTCCCCCCCAAAGCCCTTTGCTCCAAGCCAAAGCCCCAGGTGAGAACTGAGGGCAGGAGGTACCTGAGGCAGCAGCCCGTAGCAGCCTGGCAGGTCGCTGTCGTTCACCAGGGTCAGCAGCTGCTGGGCAGGGAACTGCAGGTAGCAGCGTCCAAAGGGCACCACAGGGTTGGGCACTCGCAGAGGAGGAACCACACACCTGGGCAGAGAGATGGCCAAAGGCACTGCAGACACTGACTGAGGAGAGGGCTTCCTCACTCCTCACATCTCGCCCTGGCACACAGCCACCAACTGCCTTCATCTTCTCTGGGCTCCACAGCCACTTGTCAAGGATAGGAAAGCGTTAAGAGCGCTGCCAAGTGCCCAGCCAGAGCGCAGAGCCCTGTCCCAGACCTGTCTGGTTGGCACCTTTGCCCCAGGAGGTATGCAAGGGCCCTCCCTATGGTCCAAGGAAGCTGCTGCAGGGTCTGAAGAACAGGGCTGGGGAGGAGCAGCTGAGGAAGCTGGGGGTGGTTAGTGTGGCAAAGAGGAGGCCGAGGGAGACCTCACTGCCCTCTACAGCTCCCTGAGAGGAGGCTGCAGCCAGCTGGGCTTAGGTTCTTTCACAAGGAACAAGCAACAAGACAAGAGAAAATTGCCTCAAGTTGCACCAAGGGAGGTTTGGGTTGGACATGAGGAACAATTTCTTGCCCAGAAGGGTTGCAGAGGCCTGGCCCAGGCTGCCCAGGGCAGTGCTGCAATCCCCATCCCTGTAAGGGATTCAAAGCCTGGTGATGAGGACCATGGGTTGGTGGTGCCCTGGCAGTGTTGGGTTGGGGCTGGAATTTATAGCCTCAAAGGTCTCTTCCAGTCAAAGGAAATCTACCATTCTAATGATGGACAGAATTCCTGTGCCTTTTAGGGAAAGGCTCAGGGCCAGGGCTCTCCATCCTGGGCAGGTGCTTCTCAGGATGGGTGCCTATAAACTCTGCTGATCCCATCTCTGCCCAGGCAGAACCAGCTCACAGAGCAAAGCTTCTCCCGTGGAGCTGCAGCCAGCCACCAACTCACATGCAAGAGGCTGGCTGGAGGAGGAGAGATGATAGTTGCCCATGGAGGTTGTGGATGCTCCCTCCCTGGAGAGGTGTTCAAGGCCAGGCTGGAAGAGGCCTTGAGTGCCCTGTACTAGTGGGAGGTGTCCCTGCCTATGGCAGGGGGTTGGAACTAGATGATCCTTGAGGTCCCTTCCAACCTTACCATTCTATGATTCTATGAGCAGCTACAAGGAGAGGGCTGGTACCTGGCTGTGAGGGGTAATGACAACAGCTCCTGGCCCACACCATCCACATCCACCACCAGTGCCAGCTCATAGGTGCCCACTGTGTTGGAACACAGAGTGACCTGGGGAAAGAGCAGGGCACCAAGCATTTCAGCATGCCTGCAGATGGGCACCTTCCACTCCAATGCCATGGGAAGCAGAGGCAGGACTTGGCCCCAGGCCTGCTGCTGCTCCATGTGCAGAGTACAGGTTCTGGGAGCATCAAAGGGCTTCTGGCAGAAGCTGCTTCGAGAAATCCTCTTGGCAGCTCCCAGGCCATGTGTGAGGTGATGCAAGCAGCTCCCAGGCCGTGTGTGAGATGAATGAACCAGAAGCAGAGCCACATACACAAACTGAGCAGCCAGCCTCTGGGTCTCCACTGCAACAGCAGAAATCCAGAGGAATCTGCGGACTGCAGAACCACTTCAGTTCTGGGAACCACTTCAGCAGTGGGAAGCTGCTGCAGAAGCTTGGCCCAGCAGAACCTGCTCAGCTCTCAGCCACCAGAGCTTTTCCAGTGCCACTGGAGATCACTGCAGTGAATCCAACTCATTCTGCCCAGAGGACAGGAGAAGTAAGAGCAGGGAGAGAAGCCAACTGCTTCCTCCAACAACATCTCCCTTTGGGAACAGCCACCTGCTGTCCTCAGCCTTCCTCTGCCCATCTTCACTCCAAGCGTCTGTCACAAACTGAGGAGCGGCTTCTGCCCTGGAGCCTGTGGGGCGCGGCCTGCAGCTTCTGACTGCAGAAGCTCCTTCAGGAAGCCCCAGGGCAGCCCAGCCAACACCAGCCCAGAGCTGGCACAGGGATCTTCCTCAGAAGTGCTGCCAAGGCCTGGCTCAGGCTGTCCAGGGCAGTGGTGCAGTCCCCATGCCAGGAGGGGTTCCAAAGCTGTGGAGATCTGGTGCTGAGGGCCACGGGTTGGTGGTGCCCTGGCACTGCTTGTTTAAGGTTTGGACTGCATGATCTTAAAGGTGTTCCAAAGTGGTGTAGATGTGGTGCTGAGGGACACAGCCCCTCCAAGACAGCAGGACTGAAGGCCTCCCACAGACCAGGAAGCTTCAGCCCCAGCTGTTGAAGCCTCTCTGGCCCCACTGCTCCCTACCTGGATGTCCACGAAGCTCAGGGAGCGGATGGTGCCCCTGCAAGGGCTGATGCTGAACTCGCAGGGCTTGCAGTGCCCCTTGGCACCCTCCCTCCAGGATGGGTGGGTGTTGTCCAACACCTGGACAGCGCTGGGCACGCTGGGCTCTGCTGTGCCGTCCCCAGGCACGCGGAGGGTGAAGGGCAGGGGCACCAAGGAGGCGTTGGTGAGGCGACAGGACAGGCTGTGAGGAAAGCCTAGGAGAAAGGACACAGCTGTGGGCAGCCTTTGGCAGGCTGCAGAGGTGAGCCCAAGCCAACCTCATGAAGATCAGCAAGGCCAAGGACAGGGTCCTGCAGCTGGGTCAGGGCAATGCCAAGCACAGAGCCAGGCTGGGTGAGCAGTGGCTGCAGAGCAGCCTACAGGAGAAGGCCTTGGAGGGGTCAGGTGGTGCCAAAGTGCCCAGGAGCCAGCACTGGTCACTGGCAGCCCAGAGCCAGCTGTGTGCTGGCTGCAGCCAGAGCAGGGAGAGCAGCAGCACAGGGAGGGGATTGTGCCCCTCTGCTCTGCTCAGACCTCACCTGCAGCACTGCCTCCAGCTCTGGAACCCAGCACAAACAGGACCTGGAGGTGCTGGAGAGGGTCCAGAGGAGGTCACCAAGATGATCAGAGGCTGGAGAAGCTCTGCTGTGGGGACAGGCTGGGAGAGTTGGGGCTGTGCGGCCTGGAGTAGAGAAGGCTCCAGGGAGACCTCAAAGCAGCCTTGTAGTGCCTGAAGGGGCTGCAGGAGAGCTGGGGAGGGACTTTGGACAAGGGCTTAGAGTGTCAGGACGAGGGACAATGGCTTTAAGCTGGTAGAGGGGTGAGTGAGAGGAAGAAGAGATTGTTGGCAGTGAGGGTGGGGAGAGACTGGCACAGGCTGCCCAGAGAGACTGTGGAGCAGAGAATCACAGAATGTGATCACATTCTGTGATTCTGTGTTCCACAACCTCCCTGGAGGTGTTCAGGGCCAGGCTGGATGAGGCCTTGAGCACCCTGTGCTGGTGGGATGTGTCCCTGCCCGTGGCAGGGTGTTGGACTAGATGACCTCTGGAGGTCCCTTCCAACCCAATCCATACTATGAGTCTATGAATCTGTGGATCTCTGTATCAGTTCTCCCATGACTCCTGCTGGGAACACCCTGGGATGACCAAATTGCTCTGGGAGAGTTTAGCTCTTTTCTTTTTGAAGTACAACTGATGGAGAAGCTAAGCAAGGAGCAGCTCTGCAGGTCCTGGGATTGCTGTGGGACAACAAGGTCCCCATGAACCAGCAAGGTGCCCCCATGGCCAAGAAGGCCAGTGGGGTCCTGGGGTGCATTCAGAAGAGTGTGGCCAGCAGGAGCCTTTGGCTACCAAGGCCTCACGCAGGCCATCAGCTGAAGGAGGACTCTGCTCCTGTCAGACACCTTGGTTCTGCCTGCTGGGGATGCTCTTGGTTTGTCTGCTCAACAGGAAACCCAGAGGCAGAACAGGGATGCAGGGAGGGAAGGATGCAGCTCAGCCAAGGCCAGGAGCTCTCTCGGGAAGTCAGCAGGACATAAACAGAGAGATCCTGGCCTGGCTGAGCACAGCTCCATAGCCAGCCCACAGTTGGTTGCCCATGGAAAGTTGAGATCACCTCAAGAAGAAACCTTCTGTGAGCCGGAGCTGTGCTTGGTGCTGTCAGCAGAGCTGGGCTTCTGCTGGCCAAGGAGAGGCAGCCCAGGGCTCTGAGGGGACCACTGCCAGCTCAGACCAAGCTCCTGGCCACATTAGCTGGCAGGTGACAGCGAGGAGCCCTCCCAGCACTAATGAACATCTCACACCACAGCTCAGGTGGGGAAATGGTGTCCAGGCCTGGCAGCAACAACGTTTCTCCACAGCAGCAATGGGCTAGTGCGTGGCTTCAGCTGCCTTCTCCTGCAGTCCCACCCCCTGGGCCCTCCTGGCACTGTCACAGCCATTCTGATGCCAAGGATTGGCAGCCTGAGGCTGAACAGACCACAAGGGATAGCAGAAGGCACTGACTTTGGTCCTGTTTGATCTCATGATGGCAAAACAGTGTCCAAGCAACCTGCAGCTCCAGTTTAACACCCTGAAGGCTGCTCTGGATGGTGCTGGAGGCTCTGGGACTCCATTCTGGTGCTGCACAGAGCCCTCAGGCTGTGCTCCCAGCCCAGGGCACACTCACCAAAGGAGATGTCACCGAAGTGGAGGGAAGGGACATCGAAGTGCAGAGTGGGTCCAGTGGCACAGCCCCTGTGAGGGCACAGCAGAGGAGGTGTTGGCTTGGCTGCAGGGCACTGCAGAGCCTGCACTGCTGCTGGCATGGAGAAAAGGAGGCCTCCAACCATTGCAGGGTGCAAACAACCCCTCACCCGTGGCAGCCATGGGAATCTTCAGGAGTTTCAGCCCAAGGCTACATCTCCACTCTTGGAGCTGAACCAGCTCCTGCCATAGGGCAGGCAGCAAATCGCTGCTGACAATGAAGTTCTCCTCTCCAAGGACCTCCCACAACCAGCCTGAAACTCCTGAGCCCCAGCAGCTCCCTTTGGGTGGAGAAGAGGCAGCAGCTGCTGTGTTTGCCAAGAGACAATGGAGAACCAGCTCCAAAGCAGCCCTGGCTGGGGAGCACCCCAGGAAAGGGCCAAGGAACTGCCCCCACCTCTGCTGGGCTCCAGCCAGCTTGGAGGGCCTGCCCAAAAGGCTGAGGCAAGGAGGCAGCCCAGAGCTCTGTGCCCCAGTGCAGGCAGCTGGGAGGAAACTGGGGGGCAAAAGCAGTGGGGGTGGCAAGGGCTCTGCTTGGCAGCAGCACCTGGGAAGGGAGGGCAGGGATTTGCAGAGCAGGAAGGATAGCACAAGATGGGAGAGGAACCGCTTGAACTCTCCACCCTGTTCCTTCCCCTGCAGCTCAGTGTCCCACTAGGTTGCCTGCCTCTGGCAGTTGCTCCTCCATGGAGGACTAAATCCAGTGCTCAAAATCTCCTGAAGCAGGAGGCTCAGCCTGACCTGGTGAGTGGGCATCAAAAAGGCATTGGGAAAAAAAAGAGCCCAAGCTGTGGGGCTGGAGGAGGAGAGGGGAGGGCTGGAGAATGGTCCTTGAAGGTGGCAGCACAGAAACCCCAGAATGCCAGCATGGAGGAGTTGAAAGAGACCTCTGGAGCTCACCCAGTCCAAACTCCTGCCAGAGCAGAGGCACCCAGGGCAGGGCACACAGGAACACAGCCAGAGGCATTCGCAAGCTCTGCAGAGAAGGAGACTCCACAACCTCTCTGGGCAGCCTGCTCCAGGCCTCCAGCACCCTCACAACAAATAACTTTCTCCTCCTGCTCAGGTGGAACCTCCTGGATTCCAGTTTGTGCCTACTGCCCCTTGGTCTGTCCCTGGGCACCACCCCAAAGAGTCTGGCACCTACCCTTCAGATATCTACAGACACTGATCAGGTCCCCTCTCAGCCTTTACCTCTCCAGACTGAACTGCCCCAGGGCTCTCAGCCTCTCCTCACAGCAGCTCTGTCCCAGCCTCCCAATCACTCCTACTGCTCTCAGAGAAGCCTGCTCCATCCCAAGAAGCAAGCTGCTGATGCAGAAACATCCCAGGGCCACTTTGGGTGGGGGTAGAGGAGAGGAAACTCTTTGCTTGTGAGATGTTCCCTCCTGATTTCCAAACCCAGGAGCACTTTCCCCTCCAAACACAAGCAGCGGAATCACCTCCCCCCAGAGCTCAGCACACCTACCCATCCCTCTTCTGCACAGCAGTAACCTCAGTGCCCTTTGGCATCCATTTCTCTTCCTGAAATTTGCTCCACATCTCCTGCATTCCTTCACTCCCATGAGCCAGGAACTCCCAGCAACAGCAGCCCAAGAGGTTGGCTGCTAAGAAGACAGAGTCCAGCTCCAAAGCTCTAGAGCAAAGAGCTTTCCTGCCTGCAGCATGGCACCAGAGAATGACAGAATAGCTTGGGGTGGAAAAGGCATTCAAGAGCATTCAGCCCAGCAGCAATCCAGCCCCACCATGGGCACCAAACCCTGCCTCCAAGTGCCATGGCCACACAGTTCTGCAACACCTCCAGGCATGGGCACTCCACCACCTCCCTGGGCAGCCTGTGCCATTCCATGACCACTCCACCAGCAAAGACATTTTTCCTCCTTGCCAATTTAAGCCTCCCCTGGCACAATTCCAGGCCAGTTCCTCTGCTTCTATCACCTGAGCCTGGGGAGCAGAGCCCAACTCCAGCTGGCTGCAGCCTCCTCTCAGGGAGCTATAGAGGGCAATGAGGTCTCCCTCAGTCTCCTCTTCTCCACACTAACCACCCCTGGGTCCCTGAAAGGATGAAGCAGTTTCTGTCTGAAACCTGAACAGAATTCCTCAACTTAGAAATGGTGTGGGAGACGGAGGGGAGGGGTCTGTAAAGCACAAATGGTCTGGGAAAGGTGAATGAGGCTCTCTGGCAGAAAGGAGGAAGGCAGAGCTTGCCCAGAGAGGTGGGAGATGCTCTACAGCTGGAACCATCCCAGCTGAGGTTGTGTGGGGCTGTGAGCAACCTGCTCTGGTTGGGGATGTCCCTGCTGAGGGCAGGGGATTTGGAGCCAAACCATTCCGTGGCTCCAGGATGTCCCTTCCCAGATGCTCACACTTCATTTGGAGCTGCAACTGCAAGGCCCAAAGGAATTCCAGAACTCTTTGTGTAGGAATGACAGGATCAGATCCAACACCAAGACCTTACACACCACCTACTTTTCCCCACCCCATCAGAAAATTAGGCAGGTGGGAGATGGTTACCTAGGGATAGCTACTGGGGTGCCCACCAAGCTCCTCTAACCCTTCTCACCTGACAGTCAAGGTCACAGGCTCAGAAGATCCTTTCACATCGAATCTGAATTCCTCTGTGAACTGCCCCAGGGTGGTGGGACTGAAGGAGATCTGGATGACTTGGAGCCCACCTGGCAAAACCAGACCCTGCCAGGGCAGAAAGGTGAAGCAGGAGCCCACTGCTGTAACTGGAGGGACCAAGCTGAAGAAAGCATCGATGGCTCCTTTGTTGAGCAGGATGGCCTGCAGCAAGACATGAAGTGGAAGTACATGAGGAGAAACCTTCCCTCCTTGCAGAAGGATGGTTTGAGTCCTAATTAAACACCTCACACCTGGAAAAGGCAGATGCTGCTGCCTCATGCTGCTGCTGCTGCTGCTGCTGCTGTTCCTTGGCAGAAGCCAAAGACCAGTTCTGCCTTTGAGCTTTCCCATACAGAGGTCTGCTACAGAATCCCAAGATCCCAGCATGGTTGGGCTTGGAAAGGACCTCTGGGGATTACCCAGCCCAAGCCCCTGCCATAGCAGGGAACCCACAGCAGCTTGCCCAGGAACACAATGCCTGGGGGAGGGTTGGAAGCTCTGCAGAGAAGGAGACTCCACAACCTCTCTGGGCAGCCTGCTCCAGGCCTCCAGCACCCTCACAACAAACAACTTTCTCCTCCTGCTCAGATGGAACCTCCTGGGTGCCACTGTGTGCCCACTGCCCCTTGTCCTGTCCCTGGGCACCACTGAAAAGAGTCTGTCCCCAGCCTCTTGCCCTGCACAGCTCCTTTAACTCTCACTGAGCATTGCTCAGTTCCCCTCTGGGGCTGCTGTTCTGCAGGCTCTCAGCCCCAGGGCTCTCGGGTTTTGCTCCTCACAGAGCTGCTTCAGGCCCCTCAGCAGCTCTGCAGCCTGCCCTGGACTCTTTCCAACAGTTCTCTGTCTCTCAGGCTCAGCTGTAACATTTGTGATCCCTGCAAGGTGCCATCCTGCCATTCCCACGGACCTCGCTGCCTGCTTTGGGTTTCTTTGCCCTTGCAAAACTTGCCAGAAGAACTGAGAGGGAAGCAGAGGGAGAGAAGCACAGAACCACTGTGGTTGGAAGGCAGTATCAAGTCCAAGCCTCAACCCAGCACTGCCAGGGCACCACTAAACCCAGGCCCTCAGCACCACTTCTCCACAGCTCTGAAAGCTCTCCAGGGATGGAGATGTAAGAGAGAAAGATAAAAACCTCTTCTGATCTCTACACAAGGTCCAAACCCCTCCAGGGCTGCAGGGAGAAGATGTCTTTCAGATTCTCACTTTGCAGCAGCTGCTTAAACTCTTCCTGTACCCAAACAAGGGTGACTTGACCTCTCCTCTCACATGCTTTACTCCTTACTGACACATTCTACCATGGAATCCTAACCCTGGACTGATGTTTCCCTCCAGCCTGGCTGCTCATGCAAACAGCCTCATCTCCCTGCCCCCACTTCCTTAACTAAGGGAAACAAAAAATGGATGGACAGAGGCAATGAATAAAGCATCAGCACTAAAACTGCAGAGCCAGCACAACATTTTGGGAAGGAAACACCTTTGAAGTGTCCTTCCCTGCCACTCTGAAGCTTTTCAAAGTACTTAGTATGATTCATTGCCTCATTTTCTACCTCTTGCTCTTGCTCTCCTCACTGTTTTTGCAGCAGACTCGGCACTGTTGTGAGGAGGCAAACGCAGAGAGAGTTCCTTGGCTTTGTTTCCAGCTCTGCTTTGCTCTGCAGACCCAGAGATGGACCAAGTCTGGATGTGGTGACAGACTAGTTGGGAAAGAGAAGCATTCCCAGACTCTTTGCAGGGGACAGCTCTGAGTCAGGAGGCTGCATGGATCTCCTCCAGCTCTAACTCTGCTCTGCTCAGACCTCACCTGCAGCACTGCCTCCAGCTCTGGGGAACCCAGCACAAGAAGGACTTGGAGCTGCTGGAGAGGGTCCAGAGGAGGCCACTAAGATGATCAGAGACTGGGGAAGCTCTGCTGTGGGGCCAGGCTGGGAGAGTTGGGGTCGTGCAGCCTGGAGAAGAGAAGGCTCCAAGAAGACTTCAGAGCTGCCTTGTAGTGCTTGAAGGGGCTCCAGGAGAGCTGGGGAGGGACTTTGGACAAGGGCAGGGAATGCCAGGAGGAGGGGCAATGGCTTTGAGCTGGGATAGGGGAGAGTGAGACTGGAGATGAGGAAGAAATTGTTGGCAGTGAGGGAGGTGAAAGACTGGCACAGGTTGCCCAGAGAGGTTGTGGAGCACAGAATCACAGAATGTGATCTTTGATATTTGATCACATTCTGTGATTCTGTGCTCCACAACTTCCCTGGAGGTGCTGAAGGCCAGGCTGGATGAGGCCCTGAACACCCTGTGCTGGTGGGAGGTGCCCCTGCCCATGACAGGGGAGGTTGGCATTGGCTGAGCTTTGAGGTCCCTTCCAACTCAACCCATGCCATGGGTCTGTGACTCTCTGAGCTGGCAGGAAGCAGCAGAATGCACCGAATTGAGATCTCATTGTAGTGGTCGAGCTCAGACAGGGTCAGTTTGGTTCAGCTGCCAGAGCAGAACACTGCAGCACCCAGGGCTCAGACAGCAGCCTCCCAACAGTCCTCTTTTGGCCCCAGTATTCACTGCTGTGCTAGGGGCCTGACTCTGCCTGAAGCCTCACAGCTGCTCTTAAAGGGAGGCTGCAAAAAAGTCACAGAATCCCAGACTTGGTTGGGCTGGAACCCAAGGTTCCTTTCAAGGTCACCCAGTCCACTCAACAGGGACAGCTACAGCCAGAGTAGGCTGCTCACAGCCACAAATAGCCTCACCTGCAGTGGTGCCAGCCACGGGGCAGCTCCCAGCTCTCTGGGTAGCCCAGGTTAGGCTCTCCCCACCCTCAGTGCCAAACATTTCTCCCTTCTCTCCACTCTCCATCTCCCTCTCTCAGTTGAAACCATCCCCACCGTGCTGGCACAACAGGACCTGCTCAAAAGTCTGTCCCCAGCTTTCCAAGAGGCTCTTTCGGCACTGAAATACTTATGAAGATCTCTCCAGAGCCTTCTCCAGGCTGGAGAACACCAATAAGCAGGGATTAGGCTGCACAGAGGACATGAGCACCTCTGAGACACCACCAGAAGTACCCAGACTCCACGAACCTCCCCCCAAGCTGACTGCTGTTAAAGATTGCCTGCTCACAACTGCCCAAGGTGCCCAAAATGCCACAGGCCCACGAGGCTCAGCACTGCCTGGGAGCCATCAGGATGCACCCCAAGCCCTGCCAGCCTCTGCTGCTCACCTTGTAGTTGTTGGTTGCTCCAACACACACCTTCCCAACATCCATCTGGTCAAAGCTGAAGCGGAGCAGGGGCCCCAGGCCCTCCCCTCTGACGTGCAGAGGCAGCCTGGATGCACGGCCTGCAGAGAGAGCTCCATTTTACACACAAATGTCCTCTGGTACCCTGCATTTTCCTCCTCAGTCCCTTCCCCTCCCCTTCCCTTTTCCCTCCCCTCCCCTCCCCTCGGGGCTGCCTTCTCATGTCTAACCAACTCCTTGTGCTGGTTTCTAATTCCCTGCTCAGTTCACAACCTGAAACCCTCTGCTCCAGCATGGTGAGCGCTAGAGGGGACCTCTGGGCATCACCCAGTCCAACATCCCCTGTTAAAAAGCAGGGCACCCACAGCAGCTTGCCCAGCAGGACAATGGCATGGGGGGGTTGGAAGCTCTCCAGAGAAGGCGGCTCTGGAAGGAAAAGTTGATGCTCAGATTAAAACAAGATCTCTGAACTGCTTCATCTATGCCCAGAGATCTGCTCAGGAAAGGCACAAAGCCCACAGGACAGGCCTCATCCATCCTGGCTTCAACTCCTCCAGGCAGGGGGCAGCCACAGCCTCCCTGAGCAACCTGTGCCAGTCTCTCACCACCCTCACTGCCAACAATTCCTCCCTCATCACTACTCTCATTCTCCTCTCTCCCAGCTCAAAGCCATTGTCCCTCCTCCTGGCACTCCCAGCCCTTGTCCCAAGTCCCTCCCCAGATCTCCTGCAGCCCCTTCAGGTACTGCAAGGCTGCTCTGAGGTCTCCGTGGAGCTTTCTCTTCTCCAGGTTCCACAGCCCAAACTCTCCCAGCCTGTCCCCACAGCAGAGCTTCTCCAGCCCTCTCTGATCATCTTGGTGGCCTCCCCTCTTGGACCTGCTGCAGCAATTCCATGTCCCTCTTATGCTGGGGACACCAGAACTGGACTGGAAACATACAGACAGTTCCATATGCAGCAAAACCCTAATAATGGAAGACTTCCAAGTGTCTGAGCCCCTCTTCCCTGTGTGTTTCCTCCATTCTTTTCCAGAGCCAGGGCTTTATTTGCATGAGTGATGAAGAAAGATAATTTGGAGCTTCCATATTTGCCAAGAGCAAATGTCCAGCCACTTCTTCCCTGCCAGCTTAGCAGAGTGCTAAGCAGAGCTGCAAAGCACCTGAGCCAGAAGCAGCTGCTCAGCACTTTAAGGAGGCATCTGCAGAAGAAGGAGAGGCAGCAGAACCTCTCTGCACTTGGGGGGACAGCTCTGGCTGCACCTCCCACAGTGCTGCACTGGGGCAAAGCTTCCAGAGGCTGAGAGCGAGGGGCAAACATCTGCATATCGCAGAGTTATGGAAGGGGCTGGGTGGGAAAGGACTTCTCAAGGTCACCCACTCCAACTCCCCCTGCACTCAGCAGGGGCATCTGCCACCAGAGCAGGTTGCTCACAGCCACAAACAGCCTCACCTGCAGCGGTGCCAGCCATGGGGCAGCTCCCAGCTCTCTGGGCAACCTGGGCTAGGCTCTCCCCAGCCTCAGTGCCAATCATTTCTCCCTTCCCTCCACTTTCAATCTCTCGCTTGCAGTTCAAACCACCCCACCTTGGCCTGCCACAACAGCACCTGCTCCAAAGTCTGTCCCTGGATTTCTTGGGAGACCCTTTCAGCACTGCAAGGCCACCAGAAAGTGTCCCTGGAGCCTTCTCCTCTCCAGGCTGAACCCTCCCAACTTTCCCAGCCTGGCCTCAGCCTGGCCTTTTCAGCCCTGCCAGCATTCATAGAATGGTTTAGGCTGGAAGGGCCCTCAAAGCTCAGCCAGCTCCACCCCCACTGCCATTGGCAGGAACACCTCCCACCAGCACAGGTGGCTCAAGGCCTCATCCAGCCTGGCCTTCAACACCTCCCTGGGCAACCCGTGCCAGCATCTCCCCACCCCCACTTCTTCCTAACATCCAGCATAAATCTCCCCTCTTCCAGTTTAAACCCCTTGTTCCTCCTCCTGTCATCACAAGACCTTGTCAATAGTCCCTCACCAGCCCTCCTGTTGCCCCCTTCAGATACTGGAAGGCCACTCCAGGGTCTCCTCAAAGCCTTCTCTTCTCTAGGCTGAAGAGCCCCAATTCTCTCCTAGCAGAGCTGCTGCAGCCCTCTGAGCATCTTCGTGGCCTCCTCTGGACTCACTCCAACAATTCCATGTCCTTCTTGTGCTGGGGGCTCCAGATTGCTGTGGCTTCCTCTGGCCCTGTTCCACCAGGTCCCTGTCTGTGCCGTGCTGAGGACTCCAAAGTGGGTTGTGAGTGGCACAACAACATCAGCTGTGCTTCTTGAAGGAACCAAGGGGCCAGACTAACTGACTGCCTTGTTAAAGACCATTGCTTTCTTTTGGGGCTTTGCTAGCACCTAGGGATGGAGTCCAGCTGGAGGCCTATAACCAGAGGGGTCCCACAGAGGACAGTGCTGGGACCAGTTCTGTTCAATATTTTCATCAGCGACCTGGATGAGGGCACAGAGGCCACTGCCAGCAAGGTTGCTGATGGCACCAAGCTGGGTGGAGTGGGTGCCATAGCAGAAGGCTCTGCTGGCATTCAGCCAGACTTGGACAGGGTGGAGGGGTGGGCGGGGAGAAACTGAATGAAACGAGGGCAAGGGTAGAGTCTGGCACCTGGGAAAGAACAACCCCAGGGATCAGGACAGGTTGGGACTGAGCTGTTGGAAGGCAGCAGAGTGGAACAGGACCTGGGGGTCCTGGTGGGTGGGAAGGTGACCATGAGCCAACAATGTGCTCTGGTGGCCAGGAGGGGCAATGCCATTCTGGGGTGCATTAGAAGGGCTATGGTGGTTAGGTCGAGAGAGGTTCTCCTGCCCCTCTACTCTGCCCTGATGAGGCCACATCTGGAGTACTGTGTCCAGTTCTGGGCCCCCCAGTTCAAGAGGGACATAGAACTGCTGGAGAGAGTCCAGCACAGAGCCACAAAGATGATGAAGGGAATGGAACAGCTTTGTTAGGAGGAGACACTGAGGGAACTGGGGCTTGGGGCTTGGAGAGAGGAGACTGAGAGGTGACCTCATCAATGTTTATCAGCATGTGCAGGGTGAGTGCCAGGACGCTGGAGCCAGGCTCTGCTGGGTGATGCCCAGTGACAGGACATGGAGCAATGGTGGAAGCTGAGGCATAGGAAGTTCCATGAAAACATGAGGAGGATTTTTTTCCCTGTGAGGGTGACAGAACCCTGGAACAGGCTGCCCAGGGGGGTTGTGGAGTCTCCCTCTCTGGAGATATTCAAACCCTGCCTGGATGTGTTCCTGTGTGACCTGCTCTGTGTGGCCCTGCTCTGGCAGGAGGTTGGACTGGAAGAGCTTTGGAGGTCCCTTCCAGCCCCTGACATTCTGTGATGCTGTGATTCTGTGACCTTGCCCCAGAGGCATTTTCCACCATGACAGCACAGTGGATCAGCTTTTTCTAGGTGCATCATTTAAACAACCTCCTTGAGGTTGTCCTCCAAAGAGCTGGTGAAAGACTGGAGCTCTCCTCAGGACACATCAGGGTCCTTTAAGAGCAGGCTGCTCTCTCTAGACACAGATCATTTGCCCAGTTCTGCTTCCTGGAAGCCCCAGAGTAGCTCAAGAGCTGTGTGCAAGCAGCTCTTCTGCTGCTCTGCAATGCAAAACCTCTCCTGGCACAATCCCTGGAGATTCCTGCTGCAAAGGGATGGACATCTCCCTTGCCAGAGCACAAATCCCAGGGCCAGCAGCTCAGCACTGAGGCAGGAACATCTCAGGAGCAATTTTTTCAAACAAGCCTTTCCCTTGCCCAGCTCTGACAAGTGCAGCTGGGAGGCAGGAAGACACTTTGGTAAGACAAGCTCTGGGCAGTCACTCTTGGTGGCACTGGCCAAGTGAACCTGGCCCAATTCCTCTCCAAGCCAAAAGCTTGGCCCACTGGCCTAGAGCAGGAAGTAAAGCAACAAAGCAGTTGCAGAATGGGAGCTGGATTGCTGCACCTCCAGCGGCCTTTGAGAGGAGGAACCTATCAGGTGCCCAGGATGAAGCCTGGCAGTGAGCTCCAGCCCTTGAGACACAGCCTGAACAGCATCCTGCAGAGACAGAGAGGAAGGACAAGGCAGCCTGAAGCTGGCTGCAAGCACTCCCTGCCCCGTGCCAGCACAGCAAAGCACCACCACTGGAGGGGTAGAGATGGTGTCACTCAGGGGGTGGTGCCAGCAGGTCCCACAGAAGCACTGTGGGACAGGACAAGCATAAAGTTCATCCAGCAGGCTGCTGGGGCCCTGCTGAGCACAGTGAGCCCTGAGCAAGGCCACCCAGGGGAACCACAGCCTCAGAGCTGCCAGGAGATGGTTCCCAGGCAGGGAGAAGCAACTGCTGGCCAGAGGTGGTCCTTTGGTGGGCACCAAAGGTTCCCCAGCCAAAGGCTGGCAGTGTCTGAGCAGGAGGAGATGCAGGGGCTGGGGCATCTCTGGAACTCAGCTCCTACCACCTCAGGAGCCCCAGGATGCCTCCAGGCAACAAGGACTCAACAAGGGAAAGGGGCTAGAGGGGCTTGGGGGCCACTAAGGCTGCGTTGTTCTGCAGCTCCTTGGCCTGCACAGACACCTCACAGCACAGCAAACGCTGGCAAAGCCCCAGCAGCAGAACTCAGCCCTGCACTGCCTTGGTTCTTCCTGGCCAGAGTCCCTAGCCCTATCTTTGGACAGCAGACCAGAAGAAGCCACAGCACAGCAGGCACCTGCCCTGGTGGCCACTGAGCCTTCCTAGCAGCTAGAGCAGGAGCCAGCAGGCTGGGAGGTTGCTGTGCCTGGCCCTTGGCAGAAAGCAGCTGTACCTGAGATGTCACAGTAGAGCTTCGCCTCATAGGCTCTGGCTGCCTGGGGTCTGAAGGTCACCTGGACCTCAGCTGAGGACTTTGGCCATACAGCTCCCTCCTGGAAGAGAAGAGGGTAGCAAAGAATCAACAGAATGCTCTGGCTTGGAAGGGACCTCCAAAGGGCATCCAGGCCCCCTCACCCTCTGCAGCCAGCAGGGACATGCTCCACTAGAGCAAGTTGCCCAGAGCCCTTTCCAGCCTCACCATGACTGTCTCCAGGGTTGGGGCCTCAACTGACCTTGCAGCTCATGTCTGCAGTCACAGCCTGTAGCTTGATTCAGAGCACTCCCTTCCATCCCTTGTATACCCTGGCAGTGTTGAAGGCCAGGCTGGACAAGGCATTGAGCACCCTGAGCTGGTGGGAGGTGTCCCTGCCCATGGCAGGGGGTTGGCACTGGGTGAGCTTCAAGATCCAACCCATGCCATGAATCTATGAATGAAGGCATCAGGGAGAAAGAAGCAAGCACGACTTGGCAACAAACCTGACAGGAGAGGTGCACACCAAACTGCAACCCCTCACCTCTGCTGGCAGCTGCAAGTGGCACTTCTGGTTCCACTCCAGCAAACCAGAGCAGGATTCTTCAGAGGAACCAGCCCAAGGCAAGGGTTCCTCTCTTCTGCCAACCTTCCTGCCCATCTCTATGTCACCACAGCTGGCTGAAGACTTTGACTCCCCCCAGGAGAGACTAGGCAAACCCAGTGAGTTTTTCCATCTCTAGTGACAAAGGAGCTGCCACCCTCCCCTCTCCCTCTGCATGGATTTGAGTCCATACTCCACTCTGCTGAGCTGAGGCACTCAGCACCCAGCAGAACAAGCCCTCCTGCCTGAGGACCAAGGCTGTTCCCTGTTGATGGCTGCTCCTGCCCCATGCTGGGAGCAGGCAGCAGCAGCAGCAGCCAGTGCCCAGGCTGTGCCAGCTGACAGAATTGTTGGGCAAGCAGCCCAGAGTGGGATGCCTCCTGCTGCAAGACCCACACTTTCCTGTTGCCTTGAACACGGGCTCAGGCCAGAAGGGATGGGATTAGCTCACAGCTCTGCACCTCTTTCAGCCAACAAACTCCTCCTTGCCGTGCTCCTGCTCAGGGGTTGCACTCTGGGCCATGTTGGTGCTCTGTCTGCAGCTCTCTGCTGCTTCCTCAGAGTCTCCTCCCACTGCTCCTATCCTCAGGTCACAGAATCACAGAATAGGATGGGTTGGAAGGGACCTCTGGAGGTCATCCAGTCCAAACCCCCTACCAGAGCAGGGGCACCCAGGGCAGGGCACCCAGGAAGACATCCAGAAGGGGTTGGAAGCTCTGCAGAGACTCCACAACCTCTCTGGGCAGCCTGCTCCAGGCCTCCAGCACCCTCACACCAAACAACTTTCTCCTCATCTTCGGATGGAACCTCCTGGTTCCAGCTCATACCCACTGCCCCTTGGCCTGTCACTGGCACCACCCCAAGGAGCCTGGCACCTTCATCCTGGCACCCACCCCTCAGGTATTTACAGACATTGATCAGTTCCCCTCTCAGCCTTCTCCAGACTAACCAGCCCCAGGGCTCTCAGCTTTTCCTCACAGCGGAGATGTTCCAGGCCCTTCCTCCTCCCTGGTGCTCAGTGCCAGGGAGCCTCTTGCTGTGCACCCTCAGAGAATCCCCAGTTTGGAAAGGCTCTGACTAGTTTCTTGCAACTGGGCTGAGCCAAGGTAGCACTCCCAGCCCTCAAGCCCAGCACTGCAAACATCTCTCCGCACGTTTGTTAACACAAACCCTCTGGCAGCTGCCAGCAGCTCTGCTAGGAGTGACAAATGGAGCTGAGGGAAGGAGACAACAGCAGCAGAGGCATTTTCCTAGCAGCAAATTAATTCTGTTGCCTGCTGGTTGTCCTCAGCACGTTGTGCAGAGGAGCCTTGAGCTGACTGGAGCCTGCAGCACTCCTGAGGCTAAACCTTCAGTGACTTAGAACAGTTCCCATCCTCTGTGAGCTCCAAGGGCAGCCCCAGCCCAGCCAAAGTGATCTCAGGAGCAGTCATGGGGCTGCAGCTGTTAGCAGCTGCCCACTGCACAGCCTGCTCTGAGTCACAGAGCCCCAGAATGGCTTAGGCTGCAAGGGATCTCATAGTTCAGCCAGTGCCAACCCCCTGCCATGGGCAGGGACACATCCCACCAGCACAGGGTGCCCAAGGCCTCATCCAGCCTGGCCTTCAACATCTCCAGGGAGGTTGTGGAGCACAGAATCACAGAATGTGACCTGCGATCACCTTCTGTGATTCTGTGATCCACAACCTCCCTGGGCAACCTGTGCCAGTCTCTCACCACTCTCATTCCCAACAATTTCTTCCTCATCTCTATCATCTCCACTCTCAATTTCCCCTCTCCCAGCTCAAAGTCATTGTCCCTCATCCTGGCACTGCCAGCCCTTGATCTAAGTCCCTCTCCAGCTCTCCTGGAGCCCCTTCAGGCACTGCAAGGCTGCTCTGAGGTCTTCCTGGAGCCTGTCCCCACAGCAGAGCATCCCCAGCCTCTGATCATCTTGGTGGCCTCCTCTGGACCCTCTCCAGCAGCTCCAGGTCCTTATTGTGCTGGGTTCCCAGAGCTGGAGGCAGTGCTGCAGGTGAGGTCTGAGCACAGCAGAGTAGAGCAGAGGGGCAGAATCCCCTCCCTGTGCTGCTGTTCTCCCTGCTCTGCCTGCAGCCAGCACACAGCTGGCTCTGGGCTGCTCAGATCACATTGTCCAGGTGGGTTTGGAAGCTCTGCAGCGAAGGAGACTCCACAACCTCTCTGGGCACCATAACACCAAACATCTTTCTCCTCCTCTTCAGCTGGAACCTCCTGGACATAGGGGAAAACTCCATTTCCCTGGGGTGCCACAGGGACCCTGCATGGCCTCCAGCATCCAGAGTCTTACCTTGTATTCGCTGCAATAAAATCATTTGGGGTGCTCCAAACACCCCCAGCTCTGCTCTGCTGCCTGGAGCTGAGAAGCAGCACTCAGCTCATGTCTTTCTCTGGCTAATTAGTCTAACGACCCCCCCGCCCCCCACCCAGTGCTCCTCAACCAGCTGCTGGCAGGGTGTTTGCCTGTATCCCATGGGCTCCTCCTGGGCACAGCACCCTGGGGAGCTCTGGGGGAGGCACACAACAGCTGCTTGCTTTTGCTTGCAGCCCCACAGCTGGAGCTGAACGCACAGCTCAGCTCACTGCCTTCTGTGCTCCTCCTGCTTGAAGGGCTCTGCACAGGAAGGGGTTGAGCTGTCCAGAGGTGCTGCTTGATGCTCCAGCTGCTGTGGAGAGAGAAGCCCAGAGAGCTGCAGAGAGCCCTCCTTTGGTGCCTGGCCAGGCTTAGCAGGACCTTCAGCCACACCAACACTCACTGTTGAGAGATGCCCCATGCCTGGAACCATTCCAGGTTGGTTGGAGCTCTGAGTAACCTGCTCTGGTTGCACATGTCCCTGCATGGCCTTTTGACAGTCCCTTCCAACCCAAACCAGCTGGGGATATGCTGAGGAAGGACACTGATCAAATCCTGAGAGCAGGGTTGAAGCCTAAGGTCTTCATCTTAGAGAGGGGCACAAAGCAGGGGAGGAGAGGACATCCTGAGCCTCAAAACCAGAAGAGGGAGGGTGCTGGAAAAGGGACGGAAGCTCAGCAATGAGCTCCTGAACAGCCACAGGCTGCCTGCAAGGGGAAGTCTCCACTTACTCTGTAGAGACTCAAGTGCAAGTCAGCAAACAGGGCAGAAGGGATTTGAACCACTGAGAGCTTTAGGGGTGAAGGGACCTTTCAAAGTCATCCAGTCCTACCTACTTGCAGTCATCAGGGACCTCTCCAACCACAGCAGGCTGCTCGCAGCCTCAGCCAACCTCACCTGCAATGGTGCCAGCCATGGGGCAGCTCCCACCTCTCTGGGCAGCCTGGGCCAGGCTCTCCCCATGCTCAGTGCCAAACATTTCTCCTTTCTCTCCACTCTCAATCTCCCTCTTGCAGTTCAAACCATGCCCCCTTGGCCTGGCACAACAGGACCTGCTCAAAACTCTGCCCCCAGCTTTCTAAGAGGCCTTTTCAGCACTGAAAGTTTGCTCTAAGTTCTCCCCGGAGACATCTCTTCTCCAGTCTGAACACCCCCAACTTTTTCAGCTTGGAGACAGGAATGAGACAGGGCAGAACTGGTGAGGCTGAGCGTAAGAAGTGGTGCCAGGATCTGTAGTTCTGCCACCAGGGTCAGAGTTTGCACTGCCTGATGCCTGCTATGACCTGAGCACCCAGCCTGCTGGGACTGGGTCACTGCTCGCAGAGCTTTGGGACCTAGGAGAAAAGGCAGAGGGAGGCTTTCTATCAGGTGCCTGTTTAGCACAGCCCTCGCTGCTCCAAAGAGGAGCTCAGGTGAACATGGAAGATCTCAGAGCCAAGTCAAAGATTCATTGAATCATGGAATGGGTTGGGTTGGGACACCTCCCACCAGCACAGGCTGGTCAAGGCCTCATATAGCCTGGCCCTGAACACCTCCCTGGGCAACCTTTGCCAAACTCTCCCCACCCTCACTGCCAATGATCTCTTCCTCCTCTCCACTCTCAATCTCCTCTCTCCTAGCTTCAATCCATTCCCCTCATCCTGTCACTGCAAGCCCTTGCATGGCTCCTGGGATCAGTTGCATCACTCCTGGGAATCTCTGAGAGCTTTCCTCCTTCCACTCAGGACAGCAAACAAACCTTTTGAGCCCCACGCAGCCAAGTCTCCACCAAACTGTGCCATCCTGCTGGCTCACCAGCTGTGGGACCCACGGGAGCTGATGGGTGGCAGCTTCTGTGCCACCAGCAGGGACATTGGCCCTGTGGACACCTGAGGGCAGTTTGGCTCTTACTGACAGAGCCAAGCCATCTCCTGATAATGGCAGGCAGCCCAATTACAACTCATCAGCAGAAATGAGGCTAAGCAGGAAGGGAAAAGCGTTGAGAAGAAGCCACTGGTCTGATGACTCTGCAGCTGCCACCAATACAGCATCTCCCTAGCTGAGCCACTTCAGCTGACTGCAGGATTCCAGCACATCTGGGACAGAAATAACACCCACACGGTGACTTTAGCATGGCCTTGGAGCACAGTGCCAGCACTGTGGGCTCCCCAGCTCAGGAGGGGACAGGGAACTGCTGGACAGGCCATGGGAGTCTGCAGAGCTGCTGAGGGGCCTGGAACAGCTCTGTGAGGTGCAAAGGCTGAGAGCCCTGGGGCTGAGAGCCTGCAGCAGAGCAGCCCAGGGTGGGTCTGAGCAATGCTCAGCAAGAGCTAAACCCTGTGCTGTCAGTGAAGCAAGAAGAGAGTTGGGTTCCAAAGGTGGAGGGTAAGAAGGAAGATGAGTTGTGTGTCCTGGTTTGGATCAGCAACAGCAGGAGAAGGGCAGGGATTGTGTCCCTAGACTGGACACTGGGGAGGGTTCAGTGCTGGCTTCAGATTTGG
This sequence comes from Eubucco bourcierii, assembly GCA_013396675.1. Taxonomy (NCBI): domain Eukaryota; kingdom Metazoa; phylum Chordata; class Aves; order Piciformes; family Ramphastidae; genus Eubucco; species Eubucco bourcierii. The sequence goes on along the minus strand of VWZE01023428.1, from coordinate 52,704 downwards.
GCCCTCACTCCCAGAAGGACATTGAGGGGCTGCAGTAAGTCCAGAGAAGGGCAGCAAAGGTGGGGAAGGGTCTGGAGGAGAGGGCTGGGGAGGAGCAGCTGAGGGAGCTGGGGGTGGTTAGTGTGGAGAAGAGGAGGCTGAGGGAGACCTCACTGCTCTCCGTTGCTCTGCTGGCCACACTCTTCCTCATGCACCCCTGGACTCCATTGCCCTTGTGGGCTACAAGGACACATTGTTGGTTCATGAGGACCTTATTATCCCCCAGCACTCCCAGGTCCTTTCCCTCAGAGCTGTCCTCCATCAGGTCCCCCCCTAGTTGTCCTGCTGCAGGGGTTGTTCTTCCCCAGGGGCAGGACCCTGCCCTTGCTCTGCTTGAACTTTTTGAGGTTCCCTGCACTCAGCTCTCCAGCCTGGCCACAGCACCCTCAGCCTGTCCAGCTCAGCCTCCTGCACCAGCTGAAGCAAGAACTCCATCAGGCACTCCCAGTCAGTGAGAGGACAATGAGCACTTGCCAAGGGCACTGCAATGCTAACAAATCCTTGTCCTCCCTTGCCTCTGGTTTCCATTTCCAAGGAGTCAGCTCCCAGGTGCCTGCAGTGAGACTCAGAGCTCAGCTCTGCTGGGAAGGGTGCAGTAGAAAACAGGGAGCTTGTCCTTTGGAAGTCACCTAGGGTTTTATCATGGCTGCTTCTGCTGCCTCATTGTGTGTGCTTGTGCAAAGACATGAGAGCAGCTCAGAGCTGGGCTCAGAGAGCCCATTCCAGAGTCTCACCACCCTCACACTGAAGAACTTCCTTAGCTCCACTCTAACCCTGCTCTGCCTCACTCCAAATCATTTCCCCTTGGCCTGGCTCCAGACACCCTCAGCAAAAGTCTCTCTGCAGCCTTCCTGCAGGATCCCTTCAGGCACTGGCAGGCAGCTCTGAGGTCCCCCTGGAGCCTTCTCTCCAGGCTGCACACCCCCAGCTCCCTCAGCCTGTGCTCACAGCAGAGCTGCTCCAGCCCTGGCATCACCTTTGTGGCCTCCTCTGGCCTCACTCCAGCAGCTCTGTGTCCTCCTTGTGCTGGGGGCACCAGAGCTGGAGGCAGGACTGGAGGTGAGGTCTGAGCAGAGCAGAGCCAAGGGGCACAATCCCCTTTCCTGCTCTGCTGCCCACACTCCTCTGGCTGCAGCCAGCACACAGCTGCCTGCTGGGCTGCATGAGGGCACTGCTGGCTCCTGGGGAGCTGCTCAGCACCCAACACCCCCAGAGCTTTTCCCACGGCTGAAGTGACTTTTGCCTCCTCCCCAGAGGAGCTTTCCCTTCTTCAGGTCAGTGCTCCAACAGCCTTTGGGTAGCCTCATGCCCCATGTTCTGCAGCTCACAAAGGCCTTTTGCACCCCCCTAGGGCCAGGATGTCTTCACATCAAGCCGATGTGAGGATCTGCCAGGGGACATGGTTCAGGGAGGAGGGAAGGAGGTTCTCAGCTCTTGCTTACCACAGGCTCAATGGTGAAGATCCCCTCCCAGAGGAGCATGGAGTCTCCTTGCAGCTTCGCTCTCTGCTTCTGGAAGGGCTGGGAAAGCTGGGAACGGAGATCAGGCACCACCATGTGCTCCTTGGAACCAGCCACCACCTGCTGCTCCTGCCCCCACAACCTGCAGCCACGGGACAGACAAACCCAGAGGACAATGGCATCAGCAAGACCTTGCAGAGCCTCTCCTGGAAGCACTCTGGGAGGAACAGCAGCAGCTCAGCGTGGGGCTGATCTCGAGCCACCAGCTCCCAAAGAGATCAGATGGCTCATAGAAGGGGCTAGGTTGGAAGGGACCTTAAAGACCATCCAGTTCCAAACTCCTGTCATGGACAGGGACCCCTCCCACTAGACCAGGCCCTTCAGTATCTTTACAGCCTCCACTGGGTTCTCCAGCAAATCCCTTCTCCTCTTGAGGAGCCCAGAACTGGACCCAGTACTTCAAATGTGGCTACCCTAGGGCAGTGCAGAGGGGCAGGAGAACCCCCCCTGCCCTGCTGGCCACCCCAGGAGTCCATTGGCCTTCTGGGCTCCAAGGGCACATTGCTGGCTTATGGGGAACTTGTCCCCCAGCACTCCCAGGTCCTTCTCCACAGAGCTGCTTCCCAGCAGGTCCTTCCTCACCCCTTCTTCTGCAGAGGCTGTTCCTGCCCCTGCCCTGGTTGAACTTCACCAGGTTCTCCCTACCCTTTCACCTAGCCTGGAACCAATCACCTGCACCCTCTTGTTGGTGTTTTCTGGTGAGCTGTCACAGCTCATCTCTGTCTTTCTTTGTGGCTGGAGCAGAAATCATCCCAGTCAGGAGAAGGGAGAGCTGCTGAGCACTGCTGCCATGCTGCTGTCCCCCCTTCACACTCCACTCCCCTGGCCATACAGAACCAGCAAGTGACAGCTTGGTGGGAGATGATTGGAGGCTCCATCTGTAGCAACAGAGGCAGGACAGAAGCCAGCACCCATCAGGATGCAGGCACAAGTGGAGGGACACCCAGACAGGGAGGTCAGGAGCTGCACACAAACAGGCCCTTGGGCACCATCGGCTTTGGCCAGCTCCTGCTGGAGCCCCAAGGAAAGGTTTCTCCAGGCTGTGCTCCAATCCTGTGCCACACAGGGGAGCAACCTCCACCCACGGACCAGAATTCCACCATTACACCCCAAAAGGTCCTGCAGGAGGGAGAAGAAGGAAAAGTCTGGGCAGACCTTCTGTCTTTTTTGGGTCACATCTCAGTTTGAGGTCCCTCTTCTCACAACAAAGACCTCTCTGCTCTAAGATCTGCTCCAAGCTTCTCCAACAACAGGACAGTGGCCTTGGAGCTATGAAGATCATAGAATCACAGAATCATAGAATGGTAAGGTTGGAAGGGACCTCAAGGATCATCTCGTTCCAACCCCCTGCCATAGGCAGGGACACCTCCCACTAGTACAGGTTACTCAAGGCCTCATCCAACCTGGTCTTGAACACATCCAGGGAGGGAGCAGCCACAACCTCCCTGGGCAACCTGTTCCAGTGCCTCACCACCCTCACTGGAAAGAACTTCCTCCTAACATCCAGTCTAAATCTCCCCTCTGCCAGTTTAAGCCCATTGCCCCTTGTCCTGTCGTTGCAGGACCTTGTAAATAATCCTTCCCCAGCCTTCCTGTAGGCCCCCTTCAGATACTGGAAGGCTACTATCAGGTCCCCTCGAAGCCTTCTCTTCTCCAGGCTGCAGAGCCCCAACTCTCTCAGCCTGTCCTCATAGGAGAGCTGCTCCAGCCCTCTGATCATCTTTGTGGCCCTCCTCTGGACCCGCTCCAACACTTCCATGTCCTTCCTGTGCTGAGGGTTCCAGAACTGCACACAGTACTCCAGGTGGGGTCTGACGAGAGCAGAGTAAAGGGGCAGAATCACCTCCCTTGCCCTGCTGGCCACGCTTCTCTTGATGCAGCCTAGGACTCGGTTGGCTGTCTGGGCTGCATGTGCACACTGCAGGCTCATGTTGAGCTTTTCATCAACCCAGACTCCAAGGTCCTTTTCCTCAGGGCTGCTCTCCAACCATTCCCCACCCAGCCTGTATTTGTGCTTGGGATTGTGCCTACCCAGGTGCAGGACCTTACACTTGGCCTTATTGAATTTCATGAGGTTGGCCTGGGCACACCTCTCCAGCCTGTCCAGGTCCCTCTGGATGGATCCCTGCCCTCTAGCAAGTCGACTGTGCCACACAGCTTGGTGTCATCTGCAAACTTGCTGAGGGTGCACTCCATTCCTCTGTCCATGTCACTTACAAAGATGTTAAACAGCACTGGTCCCAGCACTGACCCCTGAGGGACACCACTTGTCACTGGTCTCCAGGTGGACATTGTGCCCTTGATCACCACTCTCTGGGTTCGACCATCCAGCCAATTCCTTATCCAGCAGTGGTCCACCCATCAAGATCCCTCAAGCTGCAAGTAAGGAATGACAAAACATCCTCCTCAGAGTCCAGCATACAAACTGACAGGAGATTTGGTGGGTGGCCTGTGCAGCGGGCAAGGAATTGGTTGGGTGATGGCATCCAAAGGGTAGTGGTCAGCAGCTCAGTGTCCAGATGGGGTGGGGGACAAGTAGGTCCCTCAGGGGTATGTACTGGCACCAGTGCTGTTCACTATCTTCATCAGTGGCATAGACAGGGACATCAAGGGCACCCTCAGCAGGTGTGCTGATGACACCAAGCTGAGTGGCACAGTTGACAAGGCCGAGGGATAGCATCCATCCAGAGGGACCTGGGTGGGCTGGAGAGGTGGCTGAGGAGATCCTCCTCCAGCTGCAAGGTCATGCAGCTGGGTCAGGACAACTCTGGATATCAGTCCAGGCTGGGAGTGAGGAGACTGAGAGCAGCCCTGCAGAGAAGGACTTGGGGGTGCTGGCGAGGGAGGAGTTGGGCAGGAGCCAGCAATGGGCACTGGCAGCCCAGAAGGCCAAGGGCAGCCTAGACTGCACCCAAAGCAGTGTGGGCAGAGATGAAGAGAGGGGATCCTGCCCCTCTGCTCTGCTCTGTGGAGACCTCACCTGCAGGGCTGGGGCCAAGTATGGGGTCCCCACCACAAGAGAGATATGGACCTGCTGGAGAGCAGCCAGAGGAGGTCATGAAGGTGGTCAGAGGCTGCAGAAGCTCTACTGTGGGCACAGGCTGGGAGAGTTGGGGCTGCTCAACCTGGAGAAGGCTCCAGGGAGACCTTAGAGCTGCACTGCAATACCTGCAGGGGACCTGCAGGCAGGCTGGGGAGGGACTGTTCAGAAGAGCTTGTGGGGATAGGCTGAGGCCAATGGTTTGGAACTGGAGCAGGGCAGAGTTAGGTTGGGCATCAGGAGGGAGCTGTGCACAGTGAGGGTGGGGAGAGACTGGCACAGGCTGCCCAGGGAGGTGCTTAAGGCTCTGTCCATGGAAACATTCAGGATCAGCCTGGATGTGTCCCTGGGCAGCCTGCTCTGGTTGGAGCTGTCCCTGCTGCCTGTAGGGGGGTTGGACGAGATGCCCTTGGAGGGTCCCTTCCAGCCCAGTGCCATCTGTGAAGCTCTGAGATCAAGTGACATTGGCAATAAACCCAGGCTGAAGTTAGTTGTGGGGCTCCTGGGTGCTTCTGAGGGGACAGAGGATCCCTTGGGGTCCAGTCTGAGACAGGCAGGTGGTGAGAGATGGTGAAGGAATGGACCAGGGAAGCAGCAAGAGGTCGTGAGGGTTTTCTTTTCACACACTGAGCTTGCAGAGAAGTCACACACTGGCTAATTAAAAATAGAGAGCAGTGGGAGCTGGTGCTGGCTTCAAGGCATTTCCGACCTAATTACGCTGAGCTTGATTTGCTCAGAAGAGAAAAGAGAGCTTCACTTGAAGGCACTTTCCTCATCAGCTGTGGCTTCACCCTAACCCCTAGACCCCTCCACCCACCCCAGGCTGAGAAGTCACACAAGGATTCCCCACATCACCCAGGCTTTTAAGGGCAATCCTCAGCTCATCCCATTGGGCTCTGAGTGTTCCTCCGCTGCCTGATGTGGGAATTTCAAAGCTTCACCCCAGACCCCCTTTGGAGAATCTGCCCCATCCCTCACCTCCACCAAGACACAGGCTGCTGATGCCCAAGTGGAATTCCAAGTCCTGTGCTGCTCCTTGTAGAGCCTTCCACCTCCAGCCTCTGCCTGTAAGGAATGGTGGAAATGCCTCCCGGTGCTAGAAACTGGGAGAGCACCAGGCAGCTCCACAGCCTACAGCAGCATGGCCTCAGCCTTCTGGTTGTGGCTCCCACAGAGGCAGTTTGCTCCCTGAGGACATGCAGGCACTGCAGTTCCTCCCTAAACATCTTCCTTAGGTGGAGTAGGGATGGAACTGCAAAGTGCTGCGCTCCAGCACTCCAAAGCCCAGGATTTGGACCCTGATGCTGTGGGACCCAGCTAAAGGATCCCCAACACAAGAGGGACATGGACCTGTTGGAGGGGCTAGAGGAGGCCACCAAGATGATCAGAGGGTGGAGAAGCTCTGATGTGGGGACAGGCTGGGAGAGTTGGAGCTGTGCAGCCAGGAGAAGAGAAGGCTCCAGGGAGACCTTGGAGCTGCATTTCAATACCTGCAGGGGACCTGCAAGCAGGCTGGGGAGGGACTGTTCTGAAGGGCCTCTGGAGATAAGCCAAGGGCAATGGTTTGAAACTGGAGCAGGGCAGAGTTAGGTTGGGTATCAGGAGGGAGTTGTGCCCAGTGAGGGTGGAGAGAGATTGGCACAGGCTGCCCAGGGAGGTGCTTGAAGCCCCATCCCTGGAGACATTCAGGATCAGCCTGGATGTGCCCCTGGGCAGCCTGCTCTGGTTGGAGCTGTTCCTGCTGCCTGCAGGGGTTTGGACAAGATGCCCTTGGAGGGTCCCTTCCAACCCAATGCCAGCTGTGAATGGTTTACTGCCCCAAACCACTCTATCCCTGAGGCCACACTTCAGTGTCCCCCCTGCACTGTGATCTTCCTGAAATGACTTTTCCCACCAACCTCTGCTTCTGCTGCTCCTCCTCCTGCTCAGCAAAAGCCTTCCACTGGAAGTGGGCAATGATGTCACTGCCATTGAGGATGAGCAGGGTTCTGTGCCTGGACAGTGTCAGGTAGGTTGGTTCCATTGTCAAATAGCTCCTGTCCAGCCTGATGTTGACTTCTTCAGCTGTTCCATGCAGGCTGGTGTGAATATCTCCACCTGGAACCAAGCAACAGGGAGTCTTTGCTCATCTCCCTTGCTGATGAAGTACAAGGTACAGAGCAAACCACCAAGAACAGAAGTTCAACAGCTTCTGGCTGTGGCATGCCCAGAGCCAGCACGGGTAGCATGGGCAGGCAGTGGATTCTGCCCCTCTGCTCTGCTCTGCTGAGACCACACCTGCAGTGCTGGGGCAGCTCTGGAGTCCTCAGCACAAGGAGGACATGGAACTATTGGAGAGAGTCCTGAGGAGGCCATGATGATGAGCAGAGGGCTGCAGAACCTCCCCTGTGAGGCCAGGCTGGAAGAGTTGGGACTGTGCAGCCTGGAAAAGAGAAGGCTCTAGGGAGACCTCAGAGCAGCCTTGGAGTGGAGCTCACCCAGTCCAATCCCTCTGCCAGAGCAGAAACACCCAGGGCAGGGCACACAGGAACACAGCCAGGGGGGTTTGCAAACTCTGCAGAGGAGACTCCACAACCTCTCTGGGCAGCCTGCTCCAGGCCTCCAGCACACTCCCAACAAACAACTTTCTCCTCCTGCTCAGATGGAACCTCCTGGGTGCCAGTTTGTGCCCACTGCCCCTTGGCCTGTCACAGGGCACCACCCAAAGAGCCTGGCACCTTCATCCTGGCACCCAACCCTCAGATATTTACAGACATTGATCAGGTCCCTTCTCAGCCTTCTCCACACTAACCAGCCCCAGGGCTCTCAGATTTCCTCCACAGCAGAGATTTTCCAGGCCCTCCAGCATCCTCACAGCCTCCCCTGGACTCTCTCCAGCAGGGCCCTGTCCCTCTGGAACTGGGCAGCCCAGAACTGGGCACAGCACTGCAGGTGTGGTCTCAGCAGGCCAGAGCAGAGGGGCAGCAGAACCTCCCCAGGCCTGCAGGGCCACACTTTCCTTGCTGCACCCCAGGTCACCACTGTCCCTCTTGCCCACAAGGGCACATTGCTGTGCCATGCAGAACTTGCTGCCCACCAGCACTCCCAGGTCCTTCCTAATGGAGCTGCTTACCAGCAGGTCCTCTCTCACCTGTCCTGGTGCAGAGGTTGTTTCTCCCCAGGTGCAGGACTCTACACTTGCCCTTGGTGAATCTCCCCTGTGCCCAGCTCTGCAGCCTGCCCAGGTCTCACTGAAGGCTTCAGTGAACAGTGGTGTGATGGTTTGGGAGTTCCCTGACCCCACACACTTTGTAAAACGACCCAGACTAGAACTCAGGGAGGCAGAGGAACCAGGAGACAAGAAGTGGGAGATGTGCAGAGTGCAGCTCATGGTGATGGGAACTGTGATACTCAGGACACCATCAAATCTTCACCATCTCTCTGGCTAAACCCACAGGCATGCTGCTCTTGCAGTGCTGGGCACAGTTCTGATCTCAACACCCAAGACAAAGCATTGCTGATTTGCAAACAGCTTGGAAGGGACCTTGAAGTTCAGCCAGCTCCAAGCCCCTGACATGGAGTCACCTTCCACTAGAACAGGTTGCTCAAGGCCCATCCAACCTGGGTTTGAACACCTGCAGGCTTGAAGGCTCCACAGTTTTCCTAGGCAGCCAGAGATGGGCAGAAAGAGCTTTTGAAGCACAGAATCACAGAATGGTTTGGGTTTGGAAAAGGCCTTCAAGGTCACCCAGCCCAACCTGCAATCCAGTCCCACCATGGGCACCAAACCCTGTTCCCAGGTACCATGGCCACATGGTTCTGCAACACCTCCAGGCATGGGCACTCCATCACCTCCCTGGGCAGCCTGTGCCAATCTCTGACCACTCCACCAGCAAAGACATCTTTTCTCCTCTCCAACCTAAGCCTCCCCTGGCACAATTCCAGGCCAGTTCCTCTCCTTCAATCCTCTAAGCCTAGGGAGTAGAGCCCAAACCCAGCTGGCTGCAGCCTCCTCTCAGGGAGCTGCAGAGAGCAATGAGATCTCCCTCAGCCTCCTCTTATCCACACTGAAAACCCTCAGCTCCCTGAAATGATGAAGCAGCTTCTGTCTAATGCCTGGATAGAATTCCTTAACCTAGGAATCATGTGAGAGATGGATGGGAGGTGTCTGTAAAGCACAAATGGTCTGGGAAAGGTGAATGAGGACAGATTTGTCTCTCTGGCAGAGGCCTGAGCTGACATCAGCAGACAGACAGCACACAGCCCTGGCAGGCAGCAGAGCCCAACAGCTCTAGATCCAGAGAGCAACTGGCCCACATCTGGGAAGATTAAACCATCAGAAGCTGTTCAAGACAGAAAGCACAGAAAAATAAGAACTGCAGAGCTCACCAGGGCCAAAGCTCTGCCTGCTGCCACACGCTGTGCTAAGCTGGGGAGGAGCTGGGGGCGCAGCCACCCTTCCACTCCTGGCTGCAGGCACCCAGGGCTCTTCTGAAGGCTGCAGGATTTGCTGGAGCACCTTCAAGCTCCAAGAGAAGGATTTGGTGTGGTGCTGAAGACCAAACCTCAGGACTGGCTCAGTACAGCTGCCAGGGAGTCAGGAGGAAGCCGCAGCTCTGCCAGGCAGATGAACCAGGCACAGCAAGTGGAGCTGTCAGGGTTGGCCAAGGACAGCTGCAGACATCATGCCCTGGCTGCCAGACCAGATGTGACCTTTCCTTTAAGACTCTTGGTTATTTAATGGAGAAGTGGAACAAGCAGAAGTTTTCCTGCACTGTAGCAGTGCTGCAGCAGTGAGGAGTTCACTTGGCAGGGCAATGTCCCTGCTGTGGGGGGCAGCTGCTCTGCTGCCGTGGCAGCCCCATGCCCAACTCCAGCTCTGTCTGCCCTGTCATCATTCACCCAGCAGGGCCTCACTGCAAGCTGTCCCTTCTCACTCCTCCAGGCTTTGCATCCATGTCCTACAGATGGCAAGACACAGCTCCTGCTTCACCACCCCAACAAAGCAATGCCTGAGCTCAAAACAAAGCCCAGAGATCTTGTAGAGCAGCAGCATGATGGCCAAGGGGGTTAGAAGCTCTGCAGAGAAGGAGACCCCACAACCTCTCTGGGCAGCCTGCTCCAGGCCTCCAGCACACTCACACCAAACAACTTTCTCCTCCTGCTCAGGTAAAACCTCCTGGGTGCTGGGTTGTGCCCTTTGCCCCTAGTCCTGGCCCTGGGCACCACTGATAAGAATCTGGCTCCAGCCTCCTGTCCCCTACAGCTCCTCTAGCTCTTGGTGAGCATTGCTCAGATCCCCTCTGGGGCTGCTCTTCTCCAGGCTCAACAGCCCGCCTGGGCTCCAGCTGGTGCCCATTGCCGCTTGTCCTGTCCCTGGACATGACCTCATTGACTTTAAGGCTCCTTGCACAGCCTTCTGTGATGGAGAGCCAAAAGTGTTCCCCCATGACTTCCTCTGCACTGTGTTGAGGTGTCCCTGCCCATGGCAGGGGAATCAGAGTAGATGACCCCTAAGGTCCCTTCCAACCCAAGCCAGTCTGTGATGGATTCTGTGACCTGTTTCCTTTGTTACAGGAAGAATTTCTCCAGCACAGGAGTATCTGGAAGACAGCAGGGAGGCTTTGATCTGCCCAGCACAAAGGAGCCGGGCAGGATGTGTTGGGAAGGGCAGCATGAAGAAGCCTGGCAGGATGTGTTGGGAAGGGCAGCAGGAAGGAGCCGGGCAGGATGTGTTGGGAAGGGCAGCAGGAAGGAGCCGGGCAGGATGTGTTGGGAAGGGCAGCAGGAAGGAGCCGGGCAGGATGTGTTGGGAAGGGCAGCAGGAAGGAGCCGGGCAGGATGTGTTGGGAAGGGCAGCAGGAAGGAGCCGGGCAGGATGTGTTGGGAAGGGCAGCAGGAAGGAGCCGGGCAGGATGTGTTGGGAAGGGCAGCAGGAAGGAGCCGGGCAGGATGTGTTGGGAAGGGCAGCAGGAAGGAGCCGGGCAGGATGTGTTGGGAAGGGCAGCAGGAAGGAGCCGGGCAGGATGTGTTGGGAAGGGCAGCAGGAAGGAGCCGGGCAGGATGTGTTGGGAAGGGCAGCAGGAAGGAGCCGGGCAGGATGTGTTGGGAAGGGCAGCAGGAAGGAGCCGGGCAGGATGTGTTGGGAAGGGCAGCAGGAAGGAGCCGGGCAGGATGTGTTGGGAAGGGCAGCAGGAAGGAGCCGGGCAGGATGTGTTGGGAAGGGCAGCAGGAAGGAGCCGGGCAGGATGTGTTGGGAAGGGCAGCAGGAAGGAGCCGGGCAGGATGTGTTGGGAAGGGCAGCAGGAAGGAGCCGGGCAGGATGTGTTGGGAAGGGCAGCAGGAAGGAGCCGGGCAGGATGTGTTGGGAAGGGCAGCAGGAAGGAGCCGGGCAGGATGTGTTGGGAAGGGCAGCAGGAAGGAGCCGGGCAGGATGTGTTGGGAAGGGCAGCAGGAAGGAGCCGGGCAGGATGTGTTGGGAAGGGCAGCAGGAAGGAGCCGGGCAGGATGTGTTGGGAAGGGCAGCAGGAAGGAGCCGGGCAGGATGTGTTGGGAAGGGCAGCAGGAAGGAGCCGGGCAGGATGTGTTGGGAAGGGCAGCAGGAAGGAGCCGGGCAGGATGTGTTGGGAAGGGCAGCAGGAAGGAGCCGGGCAGGATGTGTTGGGAAGGGCAGCAGGAAGGAGCCGGGCAGGATGTGTTGGGAAGGGCAGCAGGAAGGAGCCGGGCAGGATGTGTTGGGAAGGGCAGCAGGAAGGAGCCGGGCAGGATGTGTTGGGAAGGGCAGCAGGAAGGAGCCGGGCAGGATGTGTTGGGAAGGGCAGCAGGAAGGAGCCGGGCAGGATGTGTTGGGAAGGGCAGCAGGAAGGAGCCGGGCAGGATGTGTTGGGAAGGGCAGCAGGAAGGAGCCGGGCAGGATGTGTTGGGAAGGGCAGCAGGAAGGAGCCGGGCAGGATGTGTTGGGAAGGGCAGCAGGAAGGAGCCGGGCAGGATGTGTTGGGAAGGGCAGCAGGAAGGAGCCGGGCAGGATGTGTTGGGAAGGGCAGCAGGAAGGAGCCGGGCAGGATGTGTTGGGAAGGGCAGCAGGAAGGAGCCGGGCAGGATGTGTTGGGAAGGGCAGCAGGAAGGAGCCGGGCAGGATGTGTTGGGAAGGGCAGCAGGAAGGAGCCGGGCAGGATGTGTTGGGAAGGGCAGCAGGAAGGAGCCGGGCAGGATGTGTTGGGAAGGGCAGCATGAAGAAGCCTGGCAGGATGTGTTAGGACGGGCAGCATGAAGGAGCCTGGCACTGTTGGGGAGGGCAGTGAAGCCCCCAGCAGCTGATAAAAGGCAGCCAGGGTGCCCTGGGCTGGTTGGCATCATTACTGCTCCTCCAGTCGGGATGTGGCAGGTACCTGGCTGGATGAAACACGGCCCATGGGGACACCACAGCAGAAGCCTTTACTCTGATTGCCTGTCAGAGACAGGCCCAGCAGCCTCCTGAATAGATCAACCCCTCTGCCAGCCCCAGATCTGCATCTCAGCTGATGCTGATTGATGCACAAGGAAAGGAGGCTAATGAGTGGTCAGCTCTGCCCTGAAAGGCATCCAGGGCTGAGGACACCTAAGAACACATCAGGGATTGCAGTGATGATGGAAGAGACAAGCTGTGACCAAGGCTGACCTGCAAAGAGAGGAAAACCACATTCACAGAATCCCAGCGTGGTGGGGGCTGAAGGGACCTCTGGAGAGAGTATCAGAGTCACAGAATGGCTCAGGTTGGAAGGGACCTCAGAGATCATCCACTCCAACTCCTGCCATGGGCAGGGACACCTCTCAGTGAGACCTTGTTGCTCAAGGCCTCATCCAACCTGGCCTTAAACCAGCCCCAGTAAGGAGACATTCACAAGCTCCCAGAGTTCCACAGTCTCACCACCCTCATACTGAAGAACTTCCTCCTAAGATCCAGTCCAAACCCACTCTCCCTCAGCTTCAAACAATTCTCCCTGTAGCTCAGGAGTTGTCAGCCCTCCTGTGAGCTATGGAGGCAGACAGGAGCAAGCAGGGTATTAATCATAGAATTATAGAATCATAGAATGTCAGGGCCTGGAAGGGACCTCGAAAACCCATCTGGTCTAACCCCCCTGCCAGAGCAGGATCACCTAGAGCAGATCACACAGGAACACATCCAGGCAGTTCCTGAGTATCTCCCGAGAGGGAGACTAATTTCCTCAGCAGTCTTCCAGCATGAGGCTGGAGGTTTCCAGCAGCACTGAAAGCACTGAGAATTAGGCCTGAGCCCCAGCTGCCCTCTCTTCTGGGGAAGCTGCCTCCTGGTGCTGCCCAGTAAGGTAAGACAGGACAGCATGGAGCAGACACTGCTGCTTGAGGGCTGCCTCCTCTCGGATGTGCTCCTTCCCAACCTTCTCATACCAGTGCTGCCTCTGATCCCTTCCTTCAAAGAGGCTGAGATCCTGCCCCCAGACTCTTCCTTCTGCATCAGTCTCCTAGAGACAGGGAAGGAAAATGAGCTGCATAATTCCTGCTTGTTCCTGACAGCCACAAAAGCATCTCCGTGACCAGCATCTGTCAGCCCCCAACAAGCTCCCTGAGCTCTGCTAACTTCGGTTTCCTGTGCTGACAAAGAGATCCCAAGGGATGTGGAGACTGATGTGGGGAAAACTCCACAGAGGAATTTCACCACCACACAAAGGATCTCCTGGACTAGAAGCTCCTTGTAGCAGTCCTGTGCACACTGCAGCCACCCACAGCCAAGCACAGAGTCTGCTCCTACACTCTAAAGACCACAGCATGTACAGGGGGTGTGCAGCCTGCAGAAGAGAAGGCTGCAGGGAGACCTCAGAGCAGCCTCCAGTATCTGAAGGGGCTACAAGAAGGCTGCAGAGAGAATGTTCCCAAAGGCCTACAGGGACAGGACCAGTAGTTTGAAATAAGAACAGAGCAGATTGAGATTAGATGTGAAGAACAAGTTCCAGGAGGCTGCAACAACGCAACTGCTGGAACACTGCAACAGGTTGTCCAGGGAGGTGGTTGAGGTCTCATCCCTGAAGATATTAAAGGTGAGGCTCAACAGGGCTCTGGGCAAGCTGCTCTAGTGGAGGATGCCCCTGTTGAGTGCAGTGAGATTGGACTGGGTGAGCTTCAGAGGTCCCTTACAGCCCAATCCATTCTATAGTTCTTGAAGACAGGAGTCTCCTGTGGGTTAGGAATCAGGGAGCTCTGAGCACAGAAGTGATTCTCCTTCCACAATGTGACTGTCCTTCAGCTATGAGAGTTGGGGTTGCTGAACATGGAGAAGAGAAGGTTCCAGGGAGACCTCAGAGCAGCCTTGCAGTGCTGAAGGGGCTCCAGGAGAACCGGGCAGGGACTTTGGACAAGGGCTGGCAGTGCCAGGACAAGGGACAATGACTTTGAGCTGGGAGAGGGGAGAGTGAGAGTGGAGATAAGGAAGAAATTGTTGGCAGTGAGGGTGGGGAGAGACTGGCACAGGCTGCCCAGAGAGGCTGTGCATCACAAAATCACAGAATGTGATCTTTGATCCACAACCTCCCTGGAGGTGTTCAAGGCCAGGCTGGATGAGGCCTTGAGCACCCTGTGCTGGTGGTCATGGCAGGGGGTTGGCACTGGCTTATCTTCTAAGGTCCCTTCCAACCCAACCCATTCCAGGCTCCTATGAATGACTGTGCCAAGCAAGGGCTCTGCTAGGAGGGACAGAAAGCTGCAGCCAGGCAGTGCCCAGCACCCACCTGTGTCACAGTGCAGGGTCAGGGCCCCGCAGTGGTCTCCCCTCTGCAGTGGCAGGAAGTCCACAGTCACCTGCACAGCCTCACCAGCCCCAAGAGCTCCCACGGAGGGGACAGCAGAGAAGGGGCTGCAAAAGACAAAAGGAGACCTCAGGGCTCCTGCAGTAGAAGGAGCATCTCCCCTCTGCAGAGCAGTGCTCTTCAGCTGCCTTCTGCAAGCAAGGAGCAAGCAAAACCTGCAAGCAAGTGGAACCAGAGAACCCTTGTGGCTGGGAGAGACCTTTAAGGTCAGGTTCAACTCTTCACCCAGCACTGCCAGGCACCACCAACCCATGGCCCTCAGCACCACATCTCCATGGCTCTGGAACCTCTCCAGGGATGGGGAATCCACCATTGCCCTGGGCAGCCTGGGCCAGGCCTTTGCAAGAAGGAATTAGGGAATTCCCCAGAATCAGGGAAGAAATTGTTCCTCATGGCCAACCTAAAGCTGCCCTGGGGCAACTTGAGGCCAGTTCCTCTTGTCCCATCACTTGTTCCATGGGAGCAGAGCCCTACCCCACCTCACTGCATCTTCTTCAAGGGAGCTGTAGAGCAATGAGGTCTCCCTCAGCCTCCTCCTCTCCACACTAACTGCCCCCACCTACCTTAGCTGCTTCTCCCCAGCCCTCTTCTCCAGATCCTTCACCGGTTCATTGCCCTTGTCTAGATCTTCTCCAGCCCTTCAGTGTCCTTCTTGGAGTGAGAGGCCCAATTTGAGGTGTGGCCTCCCCAGTGCCCAGTCCAGGGGGACAATCCCTGCCCTGCTCCTGCTGTCCACACCATTCCTGACCCAGGCCAGGATGCTGGAGGCCTTTTTAGGCATCTGGGCACACCCTGGCTCATCTTCAGCTGCTGTCAGCCAGCACCCCCAGGTCCTTTTCCACCAACAGCCACTCTGCCCCAGGCCCAGAGCACTCATGGGGTTACTGTGACCCAGATGCCAGACCTGACAGTTTGCCCTGTTGAATTTCATCCTATTGACTCCAGCCCATTGATCCAATCTGCCCAAGTCCCTCTGTAGAGCCTCCAGACTCCAGCAGGTCCCCCTCAACTTGCTGTCATCTGCAAACAGAAGGCCTTGGGTGTGTCAGGGGGTGCCAAAGTGCCCAGGAGCCAGCACTGGTTGCTGGCAGCCCAGAGCCAGCTGTGTGCTGGCTGCAGCCAGAGCAGGGAGAGCAGCAGCACAAGGAGGGGATTGTGCCCCTCTGCTCTGCTCAGACCTCACCTGCAGCACTGCCTCCAGTTCTGGGAACCCAGCACAAGCAGGACCTGGAGCTGCTGGAGAGGGTCTAAAGGAGGCCATGGAGATGCTCAGAGGCTGAAGAAGCTCTGCTGTGGGGCCAGGCTGGCAAAGTTGGGGCTGTGCAGCCTGGAGAAGGTTCCAGGGAGACCTCAGAGCAGCCTCCTGAAACAGAATCTAGGAGAGCTGGGGAGGGACTTTGGACAAGGGCTTGTACAGGATGGGGGGGAATAGTTTGGAACTGGAGTAGGGCAGAGTCAGATTGGGCATCAGGAGGGAGTTGTGCACAGGGAGGGTGTGGAGAGACTGGCACAGGCTGCCCAGGGAGGTGCTTGAGGCCCCATTCCTGGATACATTCAGCATCAGCCTGGATGTGTCCCTGGGCAGCCTGCTCTGATTGGAAGTGTCCCTGCTGCCTGCAGGGGGTTGTAGATGTCTTTGGAGGGTCCCTTCCAGCCCAATGCCAGCTGTGAAGCTGTGATCCCCACCTCACCCCAGCCTCCTTTCATGCAGCTGTAGAGAGCAATCCTCCTGTCCTGTCTCTCTGTGTGTACTGGTTCCTCTCAACACCCAGAACTATTCTGGGATATCAGGAGTGGCTTTTAACACAACACCACAGCCTTACCCATAGGTTGAAGCTCACACTCAGCTTCAGCTGCTTAACCTCTCACTAGGTCAAGAGTAGAGGTTGAGAGTCCTGAGACTGAAGCAGTGCTGGATGCCAATCTGCAAGGCTGGCACTCCTTTCTGCTGGCACTCCTTTCTCCTAGCACCCAAGCCACAGCTCTCAGATTTACACTTGAAGATCTCCAGGACAGGAAAATCGCTCACCCATTTGCAGGGTGAGGTGTCCTGAGATAAGAATTAATCATGAAGCTATGACGTGAGGCACTCAGAAGAATTGGTGACATTAACCTGGGGGTTCACTGCCTCTGCTAATAATGCTGCAGCTCCTGTTAGGGCCTCTCAGACAGTGAGGAGAACTCTGGTGAAAGCTTCTACAGATACCACAGCTTCACAGATTGCACTGGGCTGGCAGGAACCCTCCAAGGGCATCTTGTTCAATGCCCTGAAGGCAGCAGGGACAGCTCCAACCAGAGCAGGCTGCCCAGGGACACATCCAGGCTGATCCTGAATGTCTCCAGGGATGGGGCCTCAAGCACCTCCCTGGGCAGCCTGTGCCAGTCTCTCCCCTCTCTCACTGTGCACAACTCCTTCCTAATGTCAAACCTAACTCTGTCCTGCTCCAGTTTCAAACCATTGCCCTTGGACTATCTCCAGAGGCCCTTCTGAACAGTCCCTCCCCAGCCTGCCTGCAGGTCCCCTGCAGGTAGTGAAATGCAGCTCTAAGGTCTCCCTGGAGCCTTCTCTTCTCCAGGTTGCACAGTCCCAACCCTCCCAGTCAGTCCCCACAGCAGAGTTTCTCCATCCTCTGGTCATCTTTATGGCCTCTTCTGGACCCTCTCCAGCAGCTCCAGTTCTCTCTTGTGCTCGGGGTCCCATACTTGGCCCCAGCCCTGCAGGTGAGGTCTGCCCAGAGCAGAGGGGCAGGATCCCCTCTCTCCATCTCTTCCCACACTGCTTTGGATGCAGCTCAGGCTGCCCTTGGCCTTCTGGGCTGCCAGTGCCCATTGCTGGCTCCTGCCAGCTTCTCCCCCACCAGCACCCCCAAGTCCTTCTCTGCAGGGCTGCTCTCAAAGCTCCTCACCCCCAGCCTGGACTGATATCCAGTTGCCCCACCCCAGGCACAGAACCTTGCACTTGGCCTTGTTGACCCTCATGATGCCCAACCTAACTCTGCCCTGCTCCACTTCCAAACCACTCCCTTTCACCCTCTACAAGATGTGGCCTCTCTAGAGCAGAGTAGAGGGACAGAGGAACCTCCTTGGGCACAAGGCACATGCCCTGGTTCCTCTCTGCTGCTGTTCCCCAGCAGTGCAGTGCACAGGGGATGGTGCAGAGCTCTCACCTCCGGGTGCCGATGCTGTACTGTGCCTCCCGCTCGCCCACGTTGCGCAGCAGCAGCGTTCTCTGGGTGCTGTGCTTGACTGGGCAGATGGAGAAGTTCAGCTGCTGGGGGAAGTCCAGGGCAGCCTGGGCACCTACAGCTCGGATGGGCACAGTGAACTTGCCCCTCTCGGTGACGCAGAGCAGCTGGTGGCAATAGTCCTGCGGGGAAAGGAACAGCCTCGGCAGGCTGCAGCCAGTGCCAGCCCCAGGGCAGGAGGAAAGCTGCTGGGCTCTGCCTCGCTGCCAGCCACGCGGCAGCCCCTGGCACCCTGGGGAGCCTTCCCTCCTGCAGCACGACTGGCACAGGGCTGGGAAGGGGCAGAGCAGAGCCAACCCCTCTGCCCCACCAGACTGGACGCTCTGGTACTCAGATGCTGAGGCACCACAACTCAGTGACTCCAGCTCAGGGATGACAGCCCCCCAAAACCTGCTCGCCCCCACCACTGCAGCCTAGGAAGGGCACCACCGAGAGCCCAGCTGTGCCATGCCAGTCTCAGCAACGCAGGCACCTCCTGGAAGCTTGGCAGAGGATGCTCGGGCAGGTTTCTCAAAGGGCTCTGAGACATCACCATCGGCAATGGCTGCCGGGGGAGGTGCTGAAACTGGGCAGGATCCTTGGCTGAATGCCAGGTGAGTGAAGGCTCCATGAGCCCTGCCCACAGTGTCACAGGGAGAAGGCTTGGGGCACAACCTTGAGTTTGGGGCTCCTCACTGCAAGAAGGGTACTGAGGGGCTGGAGCACGGCCAGAGAAGGGCAAGAAAGCTGGGGAAGGGCTGAGGAGGAGCAGCTGTAGGAGCAAGGGATGGCTGAGGGAGACCTCATCGCTCTCTGCAGATTCCCAGGCCATTCAGGGCAGTGGTGGAATCCCCAATCCTTGGAGAGATCCAAATGCCTGGCAGTCAGCAGAAGGAAGGTGACTCAAATCCCCATCATCCCTGCTGGAGGGAGCAGCATATCCATCTCCAGACACACGGCACGGCCTCACAGCACTGGATCCATCACCTGGGACCCTTTCCAGCAGGGCTAAAGTGGTTGGAGCTGAGCCAGGAGTCATTGCCTCCTGCAGCTCCCTCAGTGATGAGTTGGTAACAGCTCTGCCTCTTATCACTCACTTGCTGGCCTGATCTCTTTTCCTCACTGCTTTTAACTCCTCTGATAATTTTACAGCTGGCAAAGCAGCAAGCACGCTCCATGGGGAAGGACCTGGGAGCGCTGGAGGACAGCAAGTTCTGCATGGCACAGCAATGTGCCCTTGTGGGCAAGAGGGACAGCTGGCAAAGCCCTCCAAGAGCATACAGTCCAACCAGCAACCCAATCCCACCATGGCCACTAAACCCTGGCCCCAAGTGCCATGGGCACACATTTCTGGATCTCCTCCAGGGATGG
The DNA here is from genome assembly GCA_013396675.1 of Eubucco bourcierii. Lineage (NCBI taxonomy): Eukaryota > Metazoa > Chordata > Aves > Piciformes > Ramphastidae > Eubucco > Eubucco bourcierii. Next base: position 33,713 of record VWZE01023428.1, on the reverse strand, counting down.
GGACCGCACCACCTCCCTGGGCAGCCTGTGCCAATGTCTTCCTTCTGGGTTGGGAATGTCAAGTTGATTGCAGATTGCATTGGTATTTACAACAATGCCAATGTGGCCTGGGGTCACCTGGAGTCCCTCCACAGATTCACAGAATGAGTTGGGGTGAAAGGGACCTCACAGACCATCCTGCCATGGGCAGGGACATCTCCTACCAGTCCAGGGTGCTGTGATTCTGTGATCCGCAATGTCCTGTGCCAGTCTCAACACTCCCTTACTGTTTCCCCTTTTGCTTCTCACATTGAGAAGGTCAAACCCCACCAAAGGCAGAGTAAACATTTCAGGGGAGCCTCTCACCTTCAGCAGCTCTGAATTGGCAATTTTCTGCTCAATCTTGCAGCCTAAGCCCTTCCAAATGCAGGCTTGGGGCAGCCCATCTGCATTTCAAGCACCTTCACCTCCTCAGCTGTCTGGATGCTCCAAGCACACAAGCACATGAAGAATGCTCTTTACCTTGGCTTTTATTTCCTGGCCACACTGCTCTAACAAAGGCATTTTAAATCCAAGTGAAAGCTGCCTGCCTTCTGAAGTCCTGCCAGGCCATCTCCACTTATCTCTCCCTACCAGATGCCAGGTAGACAGAGGAGGGATGCGAGGAGTTCAGATCAGCAGGGGGATAAAGAAAGAGAGAGAGAGAGAGGAGGAAAACAAGGCATTTTAACAATGTCTTGGCATTGAGGGAAGGAGGCATCTGAGGGAAGGAAAAGGAAAGACTGCAAGTCATTGGTACTGCTAAGGAGGGAGAGGAGCAAGAGCCATGTAAATGTGAGCCCATGGAATGAATCCCTCCCCAAAATAAGCCTGGCAGCCTTCCCAGCTCCACCGTGGTGAGATGCATTGCGCCTGCAATGCACAGGGAGAGACTTCTCCAGGTCCTTCAAGGCAAGGCTAAAGAAACAAGGATCTGGCCTCAAAACCGGCCACGGCCACTCACCACTTGTGCACACACTGTGTGCTGAGCCCTTTCTTCTCCAGGGATCCCTGGGACACTGCCCTTGGGTCACAACCACCCCAGGAACACTCCAGGCTGGAGGCAGAGTGGCTGGAGACTGCCCAGCAGAGAAAGACCTGGGGGTGCCAGCTGACAGCAGCTGAAGATGAGCCAGAAAAGTGCCCAGGTGGCCAGGAAGCAGTCTGACCTGGATTGGCAGGCCCAGTGAGGGGCCTGTCCCCATGTACCCCACTGGTGAGGCCACAGCTTGAACCCTGGGTTCAGTTTTGGGCCCCTTACTCTAAAGAAACTGAGGAGCTGGGGGAGGTCCAAAGAGGTGTTGGACTAAATGACCTTGAAAGGTCTCTTCCAACACAAATCCATCTGTGCTTCCATGCTTCTCCTGCCTACCTACCAGTCCACAGAGCTGGCTCTGCTCCAGGTTCATTTTGCCTTGATCTTCTGCCCCTATCCTACCCCCCCAAGAGCCATCTCAAGAGCACCTTTGGAACAGCTTCTGTGTGCTACAAAACACCCAGCAGCACTGGGCTGCAGGTCAGAGAAGCTGGTTTCAGCCATGCAGTAACTCAGTGTCCTGCCACATCCCACATTAATCAATGAGCATTAATTCAGCTTCCACCAAGCAGCAGCAATGAATCCTGCAAAGCTGACAGAGCCCTGCTTGTGCTGCCTGCAAACAGCTCATTGATAGAGCAAAAGGACAAAGCAGAGGCTGTGCTGAGCTGTTAGAGAGGAGCATGGCATGGGTTGGGTTGGAAGGGATCTCACAGATCAGACAGCAACAACCCCCTGCCACGGGCAGGGACACCTCCCACCAGCACAGGTTGCTCAAGGCCTCATCCAACCTGGCCCTGAACACCTCCAGGGAGGGGACAGCCATAACCTCCCTGGGCAGCCTGTGCCAGGCTCTCACCACCCTCACTGCCAACAACTTCTTCCTCCTCTCCATTCTCACTCTCCCCTTTCCCAGCTCAAAGCCATTGTCCCTCGTCCTAGCACTGCCAGCCCTTGTCCAGAGTCCCTCCCCAGCTCTCCTGGAGCTCCTTCAGGCACTAGAAGGCTGCTCTGAGGTCTCCCTTGAGCATTCTCTTCTTCAGGCTGCACAACCCCAACTCTCCCAGCCTGGCCCCACAGCAGAGCTTCTCCAGCCTCTGAGCATCTCCAGGGCCTCCTCTGGACTCTCTCCAGCAGCTCCAGGCCTTTCTTGTGGTGGGGGTCCAGAGCTGGAGGCAGTGCTGCAGGTGAGGTCAGAGCAGAGCAGAGCAGAGGGGCAGAATCCTCTCCCTGTGCAGCTGCTCTCCCTGCTCTGGCTGCAGCCAGCACACAGCTGGCTCTGGACTCTGCTCAGTGCTGGCTCCTGGGCACTTTGGCACCACCTGACACCCCCAAGTGCCACTTGGTCCTGTGTGGTTACAGTGAAAAGAGCAAGAGGAAAAGCAGAAGGAGCTGTGCTGTGCTGCTCCTTACATCCTCCTCCCTTTCAGACAAGGCACTGATAAGCCTGAGGGACAGGCAGGTGCACGGACCCCTGTCTGCTCCATCCCACTCAGTCCCACAAGGGTTTCCCGTTCAACAGAGCCCATCAGACCATCCTGCAGGGACAGCCAGGAACACGAGGTGGCACAAGAGCATCCCCACTGGACAGCTGGAGCCAGAAAGCACAGATGTGTGAAGCAGAAGCAGCAAGAGGAACTAATTAGAAACGTTGCCCAACAGAACGATTAACATTTCAGCTGGGGAAGGCAGAGGAGGGCACCACAGAGGCAGCCCAGCTCCTTACTGCCTGCTGACAGGGCAACCATGTGGCACATTAATAAATGACTCCAAGACAAGAGGGAAAGGCTCATTCCTCATGAAAGGGCTGCAGTGGCAAGTGGCATTTCAGCCCCTGCCAACTCACCTGGGCCTTCTGTTCAGGGCTGAGCCACAGCTTGAGTCCCTTCAGTGAGGAACGACTGGACTGAAGTCACTGACCCCAGGGAGGGACAGATTCAAAGCAAGAGGATTCTAGAGACCAAGGTCACAGCAGGAGGCCTCTGCAACCCTGCACCTGCAGCTCAGGTCACCTGGGTAGCCACCATCCCTGCAGATCACCAACCCCAGCATGGTGGGGTTGAAAGGGACCTCTGACCATCATCCAGTCCAGGACTGCTCAAGGAGGGCACCCACAGCAGCTTGCCCAGCATCACAATGCCATGGGGGGTTTGGAAGCTCTGCAGAGGAGACTCCACAACCTCTCTGGGTAGCCTACTCCAGGCCTCCAGCACCCTCACACCAAACAGCTTTCTCCTCCTGCACAGATGGAACCTCCTGGGTGCCACTGCGTGCCCACTGCCCCTTGTCCTGTCCCTGGGCACCACTGACAAGAGTCTGGTCCCAGCCTCTTGCCCCCCACAGCTCCTCTAGCTCTTGCTGAGCATTGCTCAGATGCCCTCTGGGGCTGCCCTTCTCCAGGACCCCATTGGCTTTCTTGGCCATGAGGGCACACTGCTGGCTCATTGGCAACCTGTCTCCTAGCACTGCCAGGTCCTTTGCACAAAGCAGCTTTCCAGCGGTCCCTCCTCAGCTGTCCTGCTGCAGGGGATTGTTCTTCCCTAGGTGCAGGACTCTACTCTTATCCTGGTTGAACTTCCTGAGGTTCCCTCTGCCCAGCTCTGCAGCCTGGCCAGGTCTGGCCAAATGGCAGCACAGCCTGAAGGGTGTCAGCCACTGCTCCCAGCTTAGAAACTGGCTGAGGGTCCACTGCAGGCCTTCTTCTGGGCTGTTGATGAAGATGCTGAACACGACTGGGTAGCAGCAGGAGCTACAGGCCTCCAGATGGACTCCAAGGCAGTACTTATAATCCTTCCACAGCCAGTCCCATGCTGGTGGCTCTGCAGAGCCCTCTGCCAAAGCCTGGCTGTGTGCTAAGGGGTTCTCAAGGAGCTGGGCACCCTCTGACCACACTGTCAAGGATTTTGCAGCTGAGTTGCAGCCCTGGGTACTTTGCTGACTCACTCCCACCGAGTCCCAGCCCAAACCTTGCACAAAGCCCTGACAGTGCTCAATGTCTCCAGCCCCTCCCCATGCCTTGCACGGAGCACACAGTCCAGGCCAGCAGGAGCTGCTGGAGTGTGGCTGATGCTGCACAGAGGAGCTCTGGCTGGCAGAACTCCTACTCCAAACACTTCCCAGTTCAAGGGCAACACCAGGGACAAAGCACTGAGCAGAGTGCCCTGTGGGGTTATCTCATCCTACTTCTGTTCCTGGGGAGGTTCACTTGGCACTCTACTGCCTCTCCACTCTTGCAGAGCAGCACTCTGCCCTTCATGGCACCAGCTTACCTCTTTCACTCCCCAGATGAAGACCAATTAATACCAATCAATCACATCTGAAAGGCACCAGTGTGCTCTGCAAAGCCTGAGCCCGAGCTCTTGTGGCACTTGTGGAGCTTGGGGAACTGTCCTAGGCAGCCCCTAAGATTCTGTGATTCATGATTCTCTGAATATGGAGTCTCCTTCTCCAGAGAGGTTGCAAACTCACCTGGGCACTGCCACCCCAGGCACCCGGCTCTGGGAACAGGGCTGAGCAATTACTGTGCTTCTTTCCAACCCACACCAGTCTTTGATTCTGCTAACCAGAATACCTCTGTGCAAGAAAAATGAGGGCTTTAGAGGTGATGTTCTGCTGTCTCCCTTCTGTGTCCAACAGGAGCTCAGGCTCCCTTTGCCTCCTCCAAACAAGAGAGCACTTTTCAACAGCCTTTTGCCTTCCTCAGAAATGGAGCAAACCATGCAGCAATGGACAGAGACTAGAAACCAACACCTTGAAGCCTGGAAGCCAACAGATGCTGCATGAGGTATTCACAGAATCATCACAGAATGTCAGGGACTGGAAGGGACCTCCAAAGCTCTTCCAGTCCAACCCCCTGCCAGAGCAGGGTCACCCAGAGCAGGTCACACAGGAACACATCCAGGCAGGGTTTGAGTATCTCCAGAGAGGGAGACTCCACAACACACTCTGGGTAGCCTGGTTCAGGGTTCTGTCACCCTCACAGGGAAAAAAATTTTCCTCATGTGTAAAGGGTTAACCCTCCTGGGTGGGGGGAGTGGTCAGAACTTGACTCCACCTCTGCTTGACTCTAGGTGTAGTGTTTAGCCCACCCCCATTTCCTGTCTGGACCCCCTATATAGACAGAGGAACCCCCTGTTTCTCTCTCCTCCATGCTGGATATCACTGTTCCTGCTGCTCCTGTCTCACCACGTGGCCAGCCCCTACCACACGGTGGACATCCCTTCCATGCACTGCCATCCATCTGGTTGTATATATATTTTTTTCTTGTTTTCCCTTCCCTGCACCTATTTGTAACTCCCCTGCCTTAAATACCTTTTATTTGTTGTTAAAGTTTTTCTTTTAACTTCCAAATGGCAGCCAGACTGTTCTTTGGGTGTTTTTACCCCTTCTCTCTCCTCCTTTCTTTCTTCCTTTCCAAATGGGGTGGGAGAGGGGAAGGCATCCTACTATTATTGTATTGGTTTCTGCTAGATATATACTTTTGAGTCCCCTGGGAAGCTTAAACTCAAATCAATACACTCATGTTTAAATGGAACTTCCAATGCCTCCACTTCCACCATTGCCCCTTGTCCTGGCACTGGGCATCACCCAGCAGAGCCTGGTTCCAGCCTCCTGGCACTCACCCTGCACATATTGATAAACATTGATGAGGTCACCTCTCAGTCTCCTCTCTCCAAGCCCCCAGCCTCAGCTCCCTCAGGTCCTCCTCCTGAGGGTCCTCAGCTCCTAACAGAGCTGCTCCATTCCCTTCATCATCTCTGTGGCTCTGTGCTGGACTCTCTCCAGAAATTTTATGTCCCTCTTCAAGTGGGGAGGCCAGTACTGGACACAGTACTCTGGATGTGGCCTCACCAGAGCAGAGTGGAGGGGCAGGAGAACCTCTCTTGATCTGTTTCCAACCAGCCTGAAACATCTAAGTGCCTCCTATCCATGGGACCATCATTTTCCCCATGGGGAGTTCCTCCCAGTGTGAGATCCAGAGCAACCCCACTGAAACCAGGACAGCTCCTCCAAACCCACCCCATGTGCCCTGTTCTGCCTCTAGCCCTGCAGGGTCACCTTGCACTGAAAGCACCAACCTGCTGAGCCCTCCAGCCTCACCTTGTTCTCCTCAGGGGTGAAGAGGACACGGAAAGTTGAGACCATGCCAGGTGCTACCTTCTGGCACACATCCCTGGGGCTGATCACCCTGAAGTAAGGAGAACTTTCCAGGATCACCTTCACCTGCCGAGGAACCTGCAGGAAAGACAAGAAATGAGGATTCTGCCACTCCTGGAAACACGAGGAGAAGAAAGTGCCCATGCCCAGGTGTTATCTTTCCCAAAACACTTTCAGATCTGGAGGGACACACACAGAGGACAAGGAGGGGATTCCAATTCCTTCTGCCTGGATGAAAGAGCTCTAGGACAGAGGAATGTGAAACTGGAAAGTTTGGCTGAGACACCTGGAGGCTATGTGGTCATAGAATCATAGAATCATAGAATGGTAAGGTTGGAAGGGACCTCAAGGATCATCTCGTTCCAACCCCCTGCCATAGGCAGGGACACCTCCCACTAGCACAGGTTACTCAAGGCCTCATCCAACCTGGCCTTGAACACCTCCAGGGAGGGAGCATCCACAACCTCCCTGGGCAACCTGTTCCAGTGCCTCACCACCCTCACTGGAAAGAACTTCCTCCTAACATCCAGTCTAAATCTCCCCTCTGCCAGTTTAAGCCCATTCCCCTTGTCCTGTCATTGCAGGACCTTGTCAATAATCCTTCCCCAGCCTTCCTGTAGGCCCCCTTCAGATACTGGAAGGCTACTATCAGGTCCCCTCGAAGCCTTCTCTTCTCCAGGCTGAAGAGCCCCAACTCTCTCAGCCTGTCCTCATAGGAGAGCTGCTCCAGCCCTCTGATCATCTTTGTGGCCCTCCTCTGGACCCGCTCCAACACTTCCATGTCCTTCCTGTGCTGAGGGTTCCAGAACTGCACACAGTACTCCAGGTGGGGTCTGACGAGAGCAGAGTAAAGGGGCAGAATCCCCTCCCTTGCCCTGCTGGCCACGCTTCTCTTGATGCAGCCTAGGACTCGGTTGGCTGTCTGGGCTGCATGTGCACACTGCAGGCTCATGTTGAGCTTTTCATCAACCCAGACTCCAAGGTCCTTTTCCTCAGGGCTGCTCTCCAGCCATTCCCCACCCAGCCTGGATTTGTGCTTGGGATTGTGCCTACCCAGGTGCAGGACCTTACACTTGGCCTTATTGAATTTCATGAGGTTGGCCTGGGCCCACCTCTCCAGCCTGTCCAGGTCCCTCTGGATGGCATCCCTGCCCTCTAGCAAGTGACTGTGCCACACAGCTTGGTGTCATCTGCAAACTTGCTGAGGGTGCACTGATTCCTCTGTCCATGTCACTGACAAAGATGTTAAACAGCACTGGTCCCAGCACTGACCCCTGAGGGACACCACTGGTCATTCAGAGAGACTTAGCCAGGCTGAGAGCTGGGCAGAGAGGAACCTGATGAGGTTCAACAGGGATCAGTGCAGAGTCCCGCACCTGGGAAGGAATAAAAACTGCACCAGTACAGGTTGGGAAGTGACCTGCTGGAGAGCAGCCCTGGGGAGAGGGACCCGGGAGTGCTGGTGGCCAACAAGTGCTGCATGGCACAGCGATGTGCCCTGGTGGCCAGCAGGCCAGTGGGGTCCTGCTGTGGGGTCACCAGACGTGTGGGAGCCGCACGACGCCCGGCACGGCTCAGGATGGGGTGGAGGCCGCCGCGAGAGGAGATGAGCAGCCAAGCTGCACATCCTTTACTGAAGATGAGCATGCCCTTACATACTTCTTAACAGACTATGAGGGTCAGCTCAGTGCCAGGCAACTGGTCCAAAGCATTAAGGGGCGAGCTGTGAGGGCACCAAGCAACTGGCCCAGCACTATCTGCTCCAGAGTGCCTGTCTTGGTTTGATCTCCTGTTGCTGTAGTTCTTCTGCAGGCTGCTGTAGCTGCTGTCCTTGCCCTCCAGATGACCTTCTCATCTAGGCTGTGAAACTTCAGCTTACCATTAGCAGTTAGCACAGCCTGGATTGCTCACATGTCCAGTTAATACAAAGTGTTTCCCTACAAGGTCCTGGGGGGCATTAGAAGTGTGGGCAGCAGATGCAGGGAGGTTCTCCTTCCCATCTGCTCTGCCCTGCTGAGGCCACACCTGGAATACTACATTCAGTTCTGGGCTCCCCAGGTCAGAAGGGACAGGGATCTGCTGGAGAGAGGCCAAGGGAGGGCTACAAGGATGCTGAAGGGATTGCAGCACTGCCTGGTGAGGAAAGGCTGAGAGCCCTGGGGCTCAGAGTGTGGAGAGGAGAAGGCTGAGAGGGGATCTGAGCAATGTCTGTCAATAGCTGAGGGCTGGGGGTCAGGGAGGGAGGGACAGGGACAGCCTCTGCTCACTTGTGCCCTGACATAGGACAAGGGCAAGGGATGGGAACTGCAGCACAGGAAGTTCCACCTCAACAGGAGGAAGAACTTCTTGACTGTAAGAGTCCCAGAGCCCTGGCAAAGGCTGCCCAGAGACATTGTGGAGTCTCCTTCTCTGGAGCCTTTCCAGCCCTGCCTGTTCCACCTGTGCTGGATTCCCTGCCCCTTCTCTAGCAGGGGTTACACTGGAAGCTCTTCAGAGGTCCCTTCCAACCCCTGACATCCTCTGATCTGTGATCCTGTGGAGAGCTACTACCTGAAACAAGTCACCCCCACATTCAACGAGGCCAGAGAACCTGCTGGCTTCTGCCTGCACACATCCATGCAGTCATGCTCTCGAGGGGAAGGTGGCACCTGAAGGCAAACCAGGCTGCATTGTACTGGGGGAGGAAGAAATTCCCTCCTAACACACTGGCTCAGAGTGGGGCACTCAAACTGTGGTGCTGCACTCCTGGAAGCAGACCAGCAAAGGAAGAGTACAGACATGGTGCCCTTACTGGGAATAAAAGCAAAGCTGAAGAGCAAATGGAGGAGTGCAGAACCCAACAAGGATAGGGGTTGGAAAGGAGCCTCCAAAGATCATTCAGTTCAGCCTCCCTGCCAGAGCAGGGGCACAAAGGAACACATCCAGAGGGGTTTGGAGCTCTGCAGAGAAGGAGACTCCACAATCTCTCTGGGCAGCCTGCTCCAGGCCTCCAGCACCCTCACACCAAACAAGTTTCTCTTCATGTTGAGGTGGAACCTCCTGGGTTCCCTATCCTATTACTGGGCACCACCCTAAAGAGCCTGGCACCTTCATCCTGACACCCATCCCAGACACTCTTTGCTGCAGTATCCCCTTTCTTCATTAAAATCTGCCTCAGTTTCTCTTTTCCTATGGTTCTGCCTCCTTCCCACCAAGTCCTTTGGTTTCAGCTGCTCCATTCTCCCTGTGGCACTTCAGAACATTTCTCTCTGCCAACAAAACCTCACTTGCTCTATTTATGCTCCCTCAAGTGGGTAAGAACATCTGCACCAGCACAAAGCAGCCAGATTCTGCAGCTGCCCCCTGGCAGTGGCAAGCCCTGGGAGGGGGAGGTGTCAGGGAGCTGTGGAGTTTGCCCCAAATGAATTGGTTCTGAAGTTAGCAACACCTCAGTGCTCAGGTGGGAAAGGTGGGAAATCTCTAAGGGTGCTGGAGCCCTGTAGTAGACTCCCCAGAGGTGTCTTGGAGCCTCCTCTGGAGAGATTCCAAACTCCCCTGGATGTGTTCCAGATGCTTTCTTGTGTGACCTGCCCTGGGTGACCCAGGTCTTTTGCGGGGCCGTTGGGCTGGATGATCTCCAGAGGTCCCTTCCAACCCCTACCATTCTGGGATTCTGTGACCTCACACTGATGGTGTCCCATGGGCATCCATGCTGCACCTTTCCAATGTTCCCAAGCTAATCACCAGAGCAGGAAGTGCTCAGCTCTCTGCAGGAGGAACTGAGGGACCATACCTTGCACCCTCCCTTGCCAAAGGGGCTTCCCTTTCCAGCCACAGCCCCACCAAGGCCTCTGCTCTCAGGACACACTTGCACCTCTCTTGCTGTTCCTCCACCTGTAATATCCCCCAACAGCTTTTGCTGTGCCCTTGCTCCTCCCAAGAGGCAGGTGTCGGGAGTGGGTTCCTTCCCTTGGCCTTGTGCAGGCTTCTTCTGCCTTCTCACCTGTTCTCCTCCCCTGCACACATCTTGCTCTTCATTGCAGAGCAGCAGCTTTCAGGACACCTTCCTCTGGCTGCCCTATCTCTGCCTCCAGCACTGTTCCCTGTCAGGAACCCCTGTGTGCACAATGTTCTCTCCCAGAGCCCCTTCCAACTCAGCTCCTCACCTCCCTCCTGTCTCTTCCCACCAGCTTGCTCCTGGCACCTGCCTCACTCCAGCATATCTCTTCCCAGCTGAAATTCAAAAGGTTTCCATTTTTCCCTCATTACAGAGGAACAAAACTGCTGGCATTTGGCAGCAGTTCCCTGGTTCACTTCCTTGGGAAATCTCAAAGTGCTCACCAGTTTTTCAGTGTGGAGCCCCTTCAAGAGGTCGCTGCTCTGGATGTGCTGTGGCTCTCCAAAGGGAAAGCAGAGAGCCAGGGTGGCTTAGAAAACACCTCAGCAGGACTGAATTAAGCTTAGCAGCAGCTCCAGGTGGCACTTAAAGGCCTCCCACTGCTTCTGCTCCATGAGTCTGTTCCACTGCTCTTTCAAAGCACCCTTCCTAGAGCTTTAAGTGCCGCTCCTTAGGACCTGTTCCAGCATCAAGTGGAGAAGACAACCCCTGAGCTTTGTCAGTGAGTTGCAGAAGAGGCTAAGCAAGCTGTGAGGGGCAGAGCTGCCCTGCCAGAAACCAAGACTGAGCAAGGAGCCATCAGGACATGGAGCATGCTGGAGGTAGAGCATGAGAACAGATAACTGTGAAGCCCTCGGTGTTCCCATCAGTCTTGGGCTTTCAAGGGGAAGGATGCTGACTAGAAAAGCTCCTCTGGGTTAGAAACCAGCAGCACATGGCCACAATCACAAACAATCCCCCAAATGGGAACCTCTGCCCAGAGAGGTTGAGGAGTCTCCTTCTCTGGAGATACTCAACCCCACCCTGGATGCATTCCTGTGTGACCTGCCCTGGGTGCCTCTGCTGTTTCAGGGAGGTTGGACTCGATGATCTCCAGAGGTCCCTTATAAACTCCCATGATTCTATGAGAAGATTTGGACCACCCTGCAGGACTGAGGCGTCACAGCCCCACGGTGCAGCACTCACCTTGTCCTTGTTCCGCAGGACCAGCGGCGCTTCGTAGAGCTGGTGGGGGATGTAGCTCTGGAACACCACCTCTGATGGGACAGGCTCAAAGCAGCTCCAGCCCAGGCCAGCTGAGGAGAACTGCACAGAGAAGTCAGAGGTTGGCAGGCCGGCAGGAGGAGTCGTGAGCGAGAAGCCTACGCTGCTCCCCAGTCTCTCGGTGACCGCTAACAGCAAACAGAAGCTTCTGGGCAGACCCCAAGCCTATCCTGAGCAGGCTCAAGCTAAGCAGCTCTGTTAGTGTTTCTCCAGGGTCCCCTCTCCAAAACGCAAGGCAGAGCTCTGTGCTGGTCACACAGCTCCAGACCACTCCCTGACACAGCAGGGAGCACCCACAGAGTGCATGGAGCCCAAGAAGTTACAGCAGGATCCATGGGAAACAAATGGGGGATGGGCTTTGCCCTGAGGACAGAGACCAAGTCCCACACAGCCACACAGAACCTTTGGGACATAAAGCCTAGGAACAAGCCAAAGTGCCAGGTCCTGCAGCTGGGTCAGGCCAACGCCAGACACCAATCCAGACTGGCCACAGAGTGGGTTGAGAGCAACCCTACAGAAAAAGCCTTGGGGGTGTTGGGTGCTGAGCAGCTCCCCAGGAGCCAGCAGTGCCCTCATGCAGCCCAGCAGGCAGCTGTGTGCTGGCTGCAGCCAGAGGAGTGTGGGCAGGGTAAGAGAGGGGATTGTGCCCCTTGGCTCTGGTCTGCTCAGACCTCACCTCCAATCCTGCCTCCAGCTCTGCTGTCCCCAGCACAAGGAGCACACAGAGCTGCTGGAGTGAGGCCCCAGGAGGCCACAAAGGTGATGCCAGGGCTGGAGCAGCTCTGCTGTGAGCACAGGCTGAGGGAGCTGGGGGTGTGCAGCCTGGAGAGGAGAAGGCTCCAGGGGGACCTCAGAGCTGCCTGCCAGTGCCTGAAGGGATCCTGTGGGAAGGCTGCAGAGAGACTTTTGCTGAGGGTGTCTGGAGCCAGGCCAAGGAGGGATGGTTTGGAGCTGAGGCAGAGCAGGGTTAGAGTGGAGCTGAGGAAGGAGTTCTTCAGTAGGAGGGAGGTGAGACTCTGGCACAGGTTGCCCAGAGAGGTTGTGGCTGCCTCCTGCTTGGATGTGTTCAAAGCCAGGCTGGATGAGGCCTTGAGCAACCAAGTCTGGTTGAGAGGTGTCCCTGCCCATGGCAAGGAGGTTGGAACAGATGATTCCCGAGGTCCCTTCCAACCTAAGCCATTCTGTGCTGATTCTATGGACTGGCAAAAAGAGAACAAGCAGGAAAAAGAGAGGTGAGTGCTGGCTGGTGATAAGGTTCAGCTACTTCCTCAGCAGTTCTGGGCACCTTGAGGAAGGCTTCACTTGGCATCTCCTTCTCCCAGGAGGTTTCAGTGACTGTTTGATCCTCCTCTGGTGTTGTTGCTGTTCTCAGCAGCACTGCAGCAGCAGCCTGGAAATGCATACAAGCAGCAAAAGCTGGCAGAGCAGAGGCACTGCTGGGAGAAAATTCCTCCCTGCTTTGCTTCCCCTCTTCCAGCTGTGCTGCTCCCAGTCCACAGACCCAGGCAGCTCTCCTGCTCCTCCACACAAGCCAGGGCCAGGCTGAAGCCAGCAGCTGCAGCACACTGCCAGCTCTGTGTCCTCATCTGAGGCATTCCCAACCTCCCAGGCTGGCCAGGGCAGCCCTAAACCAATCTGTCACAGGTCTGCTGCTGGCAATTCCTGCTCAGCAGCCTCCCTCGGTGCTCTGCCCTCAGGGCTGTGTGCTCTGGGCAGCAGCTCCGCTAGAAAAACAGCTTTAGGCACCCGTGCAGCAAACAGCCAGATACAGCACAGCCACGGGCTGAGGCCCCTCAGCAACTGGCAGGAGCCTGCAAACCCAACACCATGTGAGGCTCCCAAGCTGCTGTTCTGACCCAAAGCACCAATGCAGCTGGGCTGGTTCAATCCTGAGTCATGCAAAGGCTGCCACCATTCATGGAATCACAGAATGTCAGAGGTTGGAAGGGACCTTGGTCTTGGAGCTCACCAAGACCAATCCCTCTGCCAGAGCAGAGGCACCCAGGGCAGGGCACACAGGAACACAGCCAAGAGGGTTTGCAAACTCTGCAGAGAAGGAGACTCCACAACCTCTCTGGGCAGCCTGCTCCAGGCCTCCATCACCATCATATCAAACAATTTTCTCCTCATGTTGAGGTAGAACCTTCTGGGTGCCAGCTTCTTCCTGGTTTTCCTTGTCCTGTCACTAGGCACCACCCCAAAGAGCCTGGCACCTTCATCCTGGCGCCCACCCCTCAGATATTTACAGACACTGATTAGATCCCTTCTCAGCCTTCTCCACACTAACCAGCCCCAGGGCTCAGCCTTTCTCCACAGCAAAGATGTTCCAGGCCCTTTAGCATCCTCACAGCCTCCCTTTGACTCTCTCCAGCAGGTCCCTGTCCCTCTGGAACTGGGCAGCCAAGAACTGGACACAGCATTGTAGATGTGGTCCACCAAAGGCAGCAGCTGGACAGGCCAAGAAGACCTCCTCCCCAAGGTACTGAGCTATTCTGGAGGCAGGCCTGCCACAAGCAATAGCCCCTGTGCACAGGTCAGCTCAAGCAAAAGGGCAGGAGGAGGCTACCTTTGGGTGGGAGGCAGTACTGGTATCTGGAAGCTGAGGAATCAGGGGAAGCCTCCTCTCCTCAGACTTGCTCAGCTTCTGGATGATCCGGGGCAGCTTCACCTCCTGAGTGCCAGCCAGGCTCTGCTCAGTGCCCACAGGCAGGGAGGAGGAGGAGGCAGTCAGCTGAAACACACAACAGCAGCATGAGCCATGGAAAGGCCTCTTGCTCAGAAAGGCTTTCTTGTTCGAGTGCCACTGATGAATAATTTGTGGTCACAGCTACTAGGACAGTCCTGGAAGTCCCATGAGTTACCAGCTGCAGCATTCAGCAGCAGAGCATTAATGATACAGAGCAGAAGACACAAGCCCCAACCAAGGGCTCTGTCCCACGAGCTTCTGCCTGACTGAATGGGACACATTTGGGGACTGCTGCTCTTCAGGCATTTGTTCCCTCTTTAGTGTTGCTGGATGGAGCCAGGGAGCTTTGGAGAGAGCAGGGGAAGAGCATTAAAAATCCCCCAACTGCACCCTGGCCCAACACTCCGAGCAGGACACTGTGTGGGGAGACAGAGGAGAGCACAAAAACAGCCTTGTGTCAGGACTGAGGTGCAGAGAAATGGCTCCAAGGCTGAGTTCTCCCCTCTCCATTAGCTTTTGTTTTCTCTCTGTCCTGGCCTCCCAGACCCCTCCACAAAATTACAGAGAGACATCTTGATAGAACCTCAGCACCAGGTCATGTCCAGGGAGGTGAGCTTCAGTCAGCAAAGGGGAGGTTTGTGGATGGGACAGAGGAATTATACTGACTCCACTGCTGTTTGCAGGCCTGGACCTGTGCTCCACATGACACACCACAAGATACTGTGGGTTGAAAGGGACCTCTGGAGATCACTCAGTCCAACCCCCTGCCAAAGCAGGGCACCCACAGCAGCTTGCCCAGGATCACAGTGGTCGGGAGGGTTAGAAGCTCTGCAGAGAAGGAGACTCCACAACCTCTCTGGGCAGCCTACTCCAGGCCTCTAACAACCTCACACCAAACAACTTTCTCCTCCTGCTCAGATGGAACCTCCTGGGTGCCACTTTGTGCCCACTGCCCCTTGTCCTGTCCCTGGGCACCACTGACAAGAGTCTGTCCCCAGCCTCTTGCCCCTTACCCTTTAGCTCTTGCTGAGCACTGCTCAGATCCCCTCTGGAGCTGTTTTTCTCCAGGCTATGAGAGACAGAACTGGGTTGGAATCTCCTCTGTCTGGGACTAGCCATGTGCCCCAAGTCCTCAGGCAGTCTGAGCAGCCTACCAAATGCCCAGCTGCCTGGAGGGCAACTGTGATCACAGCATCACTGCCAAGTGTGCCCATGACAAGATACCGGTGCCCACACAAAGGGGCTGGCAAGAATCACTCTTGTGCTTCAGCTACTCCAGTGCCATGCCCACTGCATTCACCCTGGCTCCAGGTGGACACCCAGGCAAGACTCTGGAGCTTCCCGAGGCAGTACACAGCCCATCCCCCATTGTACCAAGGTAACCACCTCCAGCAGAAGTAGGGCAGCAAAGAGGTGGGGAGGCGATGCCCAGTTTCACACTGCTGCTAGACAACAGCAGGGGCTGGCAGAGGAGGGACAGAGCAGGAATGTAAGGCCCAGCTGCTCCTTGGCAGCTACTTACAGTCACAGGCTCCTTTGCCTCTCTGGCTAGCTTCAGCTGACCAGGTGCTGCCACAGCACTCCGAAACCCATCACACCTTTTGGAGGACCCCAGGGAGCGATGGTTCTTGCCAGTGGCCATGGCTCAGCTCACCTGCAAGGAGCAGCAAGAGAACTTTGAGAATCCAGAATCCAACTGACAGCAAACCCAAAGGATCCAGCTGTGCCTCCAAGCAGTGGAGAACATGAGGCCACCCCAACCATGGGTCATGATCAGGACATTCAGAATGGCAGGGTTAAGGTTCAGATCAGGAAAACCTCAGAGCAAACATTCAGGAGAGTGTGGCCAGCAGGCCAGGGGTGGTTCTCCTCCCCCTCTACTCAACCCTAGGTAGACCAAATCTGAATATTGTGTCCAACTCTGGGCTCCCCACTTCAAGAGGAACAGGAAACTGATGGAGAGTCTAACAGAGGCTATGAAGATGATGAAGGGACTGGAACATCTCTGCTGTGAGGCCAGGCTGAGAGCCCTGGGGCTGTTGCGCCTGGAGAGGAGAAGGCTGAGAGGACACCTGATCAGTGTCCATACATATGAGGGGTGTGTGTCAGGATGATGCAGCCAGGCCTTCTGCAGTGATTCCAGTGACAGGCCAAGGGGCAATGGATGTAAACTCAACCACAGGAAAGTCCACCTCAGCGTGAGGAGAAAGTTGTTTGGTGTGAGGGTGCTGGAAGCCTGGAGTAGGCTGCCCAGAGAGGCTGTGGAGTCTTCTGGAGACTTTCCAAACCCAGCTGTCTGTGTTCCTGTGTGATCTGCACTGGGTGACTCTGCTCTGGCAGGGGAATAAGGTCACCCCCTTCGCATGATGAGCCTGGAGATGTTTGTAAGCAAGGGAGCAGAGAGCTCAATACCCTGGTTAAGAACTGGAGCTTCTCAGGGCTGGGTTGGCTGGGTTCGGTCACAAAACCTTATCCAGCAAATATGACTCCTTCCAGGCATGAAACTACCACAGTGCCCAAGAGCATTTCTCTGTGGGGAGTGAGTGTCCTGAGCTTCACTCATCAACACCCAAACTGGAGGCTGCCTCCAGGCATTGCAGAGGCTGTAACAGCAGAAATAAAAGCATGGAATTATTTACAGGAAGATGAGCAATTAGCTCAGATAGAAAGGCAGCACGTGGGGAGCAAGGCCCCTTAAGTTTTCATCCTGACAGTCTCCCCCCTGGAGGTGTTCCAGGCCAGGCTGGATGAGGCTTTGAGCACCGTGTGCTGGTGGGAGGTGTCCCTGCCCATGGCAGGGGGTTGGCACTGGCTGAGCTTTAAGGTTGCTTCAAACCAAAACCATTCCATCAATCTATGTAAACTCGGAAGGCTCAAGAGCAAATTGCGAGGCACTGAGAGGCCCCTTTAGGGCTGATGAGCTTGGCAAAAGCTGTGCAGGAGGAAGAAGCTGATGTGAGTGCTGAGATACGGCCCTAAGGCATCTCAGTGCCTGTGTGCCTATGGCCACCAGCTCCCTCTGTCCACTAAAACTGAACAGGCTGTGCTGAGAGGGAGGAAATGCACAACACCTTAATGGACCTGAGGAGATAAGGGAAGATTCACATCAAGGCACAACTCCACCTCTGCATAGCCCCTGTGGCTGTCACCACATCATGTACAGATGTGTCTCCTTTCAGGAGACCCCAGGGCACTGGTGTCAGAGCAGTGGCAACTGTCTGCCCTTCCACAGAAAGGCTGGGGACACAATCACAGCATGGCTCAGGTTGGGAGGAACCTCACAGATCTCCTACTCCAACCCCTGCCATGGGCACAGACACCTCTCACTAGGCTTGGTGGCCCGAGGCCTCATCCAGCCTGGCTTTGAACACATCCAAGCAGGAGGCAGCCACAGCCTCTTTGGGCAGCCTGTTCCAGAGTCTCACCTCCCTCCTACTGAAGAACTCCTTCCTCAGCTCCACTCTAACCCTGCTCTGCCTCAGCTCCAAACCATTCCCCCTTGGCCTGGCTCCAGACACCCTCAGCAAAAGTCTCTCTGCAGCCTTCCTGCAGGATCCCTTCAGGCACTGGCAGGCAGCTCTGAGGTC
The DNA here is from genome assembly GCA_013396675.1 of Eubucco bourcierii. Taxonomy (NCBI): domain Eukaryota; kingdom Metazoa; phylum Chordata; class Aves; order Piciformes; family Ramphastidae; genus Eubucco; species Eubucco bourcierii. The sequence continues at coordinate 16,089 of VWZE01023428.1, read as the reverse complement.
CCCCTGGAGCCTTCTCCTCTCCAGGCTGCACACCCCCAGCTCCCTCAGCCTGTGCTCACAGCAGAGCTGCTCCAGCCCTGGCATCACCTTTGTGGCCTCCTGGGGCCTCACTCCAGCAGCTCTGTGTTCTCCTTGTGCTGGGGACAGCAGAGCTGGAGGCAGGATTGGAGGTGAGGTCTGAGCAGACCAGAGGCAAGGGGCACAATTCCCTCTATTGCCCTCCTGCCCACACCCCTCTGGCTGCAGCCAGCACACAGCTGCCTGCTGGGCTGCAGGAGAGCACTGCTGGCTCCTGGGGAGCTTCTTCTCAGTCAATCACAGAACCATTTAGTGGGAGATCTCTAAGATCATCAAGTCCAAGCCTTAACCCACCACTGCCAGGTCACCACTAAGCCACAGCCCTCAGCACACTGCATAGACTGGTGACTGCACCATAAATCCTCCTCCTTCCTTCTCCTCATGGAGAAATTGCTTATTTGTCTTTCTCTTATACTTTGATGGAAGAGCAGGGCAGGAGATGTGTTAGAAGTGAAAGGCAGAATGCTGTTAACAATTTTGCTCACTTAAATCACCCTGCCCTTAAGCAGCATGGACATGCTTCTTGCCTAGAAATCACCTGCTTAATTGGAACCACCACAGCAAGGGTGTCTCAAGGAAGCCAGCAAAGGAGAAGCACAATTGCCAGAGCTAATCACTTGCTCCTCCAGCCCCACTGCTAAATGGATGGGTGATTTCTAAATCAAGTATTGCTATACAGGAAGCCTCACCTGTCACCTCTGCATTCCTGTATTTCATCACTTTGGTACCATCATCCTGCTGCTAAACACAGAAGCTCTGACTAAGCTGAGATCACCAACAGAAGCCTGGTTTTAGACCGGCCTGTTGTTTCTTCTCATAGATTCATCGAATGGGTTGGGTTAAAATGGACCTTAAAGCTCAGCCAGTGCCAACTCCCTGCCATGGGCAGGGACACCTCCCACCAGCACAGGTTGCTCAAGGCCTCATTCAACCTGGCCCTGAACACCTCCAGGGAGTGGACAGCCACACCCTCCCTGGGCAGCCTACGCCAGTCTCTCACCACCCTCACTGCCAACAATTTCTTCCTCCTCTCCACTCTCAGTCTCCCCTCTCCCACCTCAAAGGCATTGTCCCTCCTCCTGGCACTGCCAGCCCTCATCCGAAGTCCCTCCCCAGCTCTCCTGGAGCCCCTTCAGGCACTGCAAGGCTGCTCTAAGCTCTCCCTGGAGCCTTCTCTTCTCCAGGCTGCACAGCCCCAACTCTCCCAGCCTGTCCCCACAACAGAGCTTCTCCAGCCTCTCATCATCTCTGTGGCCTCCTCTGGACCCTCTCCAGCAGCTCCAGGTCCTTCTGCTGGGTTCCCAGAATTGGAGGCAGTGCTGCAGAGCAGCTGCCTGCAGATGCCACTTAATGCTGTGGCTGCAATGAACAATTCCCTGCTCCCTGGGGGCTCGCAGCACACAGCAGTGACCTGCATTCTGCTGACAGGCACCATGCAGACACTGCACACCCAAACTGGCACAAGGGGCACTACCAGCATCCCTGATAAGCACCCTCTCTCCCTTTCCAAACCACCTCTAGGTCGCATTGCAGGGAGCAAAGTTTGCTGCCCTTCCAGCAGCCAGAAGTGGCTCCAGCTCCCTGTCCCCCGGCTCCAGCTGCCTCTCACCCAGCACAGGAACCAGGGACAATCTCCTCCCTCAAATCCTCCCCTCAAAGAGCAGCTTCACGCAGGGCGCATCCCCAGCACCGCTGTGTGGCACAGGGGCAGTCACCCCGTCCCAGCTCAGCCCCGCTCCCGGCCCTCCCTCCCGAGGCTTCCGACACCACCTCCAGACTCTGGCCGAGGAGGGGACGCGGCCGTCGTCACCTCAGCGCTGGGGCCGACACCAGTCCGCCCCAGTCTGCGCCAGCCCGCACCAGTCTGCGCCAGCCCGCCCCAGTCTGCGCCAGCCCGCACCAGTATGCACCAGTCCGCACCAGTCTGCGCCAGCCCGCCCCAGTCTGCGCCAGCCCGCATCAGTATGCACCAGTCCGCACCAGTCTGCGCCAGCCCGCCCCAGTCTGCGCCAGCCCGCA
>VWZE01023427.1:91495-103671 GCA_013396675.1 Eubucco bourcierii | reverse complement strand
CTCCTGTGCTACAGTTTCCACCTATTGCTCCTTGTCCCATCCCAGACAGCAAGTGAGTAGAGCCTGTCCCCCCTCCTGACCCCCAGCCCTCAGATAGTTATAAACATTTATGTTAGATCCCCTCTCAGTCTTCTCTTCTCCAGACTAAACAGCCTCAGGTCCCTCAGCCTCTCCTCGTCAGTTCCCTAGTCATCCTTGTAGCCCTTTGCTGGACCTTCTCCAGCAGATCCCTGTCCCTCTTAAACTGGGGAGCCCACAACTGAACACAATACTCAAGCTAAGGTCTCACCAGGACAGAGTAGAGGGGGAGGAGAACCTCCCTTGATCTGCTGGACACAGTCTTCTTAATGCACCCCAGGATCTCGTTGGCCCTCTTGGCCAGCAGGGCACATTGCTGTCCCATGGGTGTTATCCACCAGCAATCCCAGGTCCCTCTCCACAGGGCTGTTCTCCAGCAGATCACCTCCCAACCTGTAACCTGGCAGCCTGAGATATGAGCATTCTGCAACCATATTTACCACTCTCCTCATGTCCTTTGTTCGCACACTCAAGGTGATGATTCAGACACACTTCTAACTTCAGAAGAGATTTCATGTCTGGAATCCCAAAGGAAGCACCTGCTTGCTCACAACCCATCTTAGTCTTGATGTTGCTGTCTTGACTAGTAAGATTTTCTCTCCACTCAGCTGCCATCTGTAGGGCCACTCTGGATTATCCAGCTCTACTCAATAAATTGCTTAAGGGAATTCTGGAGCTGAGGACTCCATTTAGCTACAAGGTTCATGGAGACAAGCAGTGCCAGGTACTGAAGTGTTCAAATGTCTCAAAAGATGTAGACCTGGGCCAGCTGGATTCCTTTTTATCACAGCATGGGGTCTTTTAAATGCCTTAGTATGAGCAATGTAATATATCATAGAATCATAGAATGGTAAGGTTGGAAGGGACCTCAAGGATCATCCAGTTCCAACCCCCTGCCATAGGCAGGGACACCTCCCACTAGTACAGCTCACTCAAGGCCTCATCCAGTCCGGCCTTGAACACTTCCAGGGAGGGAGCATCCACAACCTCCCTGGGCAACCTGTTCCAGTGCCTCACCACCCTCACTGGAAAGAACTTTCTCCTAACATCCAGTCATATCACAAAGGAACAAAATAATACTCCTGGAAAGATCTCTTAAACTCTCTCTAACATATAAAATCTGTTGAGAATTCAGAAGAGTTTGGCAGCAGCCATGTGAGAAGGTAGAAAGAGAGAGGTAGAACAGTGTGATTCTATTAAGGAATATCTATCTGCCTTGTACCTTTGCTTTCAGGTAAACTGCTGGCCAAGCTGTCTCCAGTGCTTGCTTCTGCAGTGTGACAGAATCTGAAGCATACAGCCACAGTGGTGCAGAGATGCCAACTTGAATTTATATGCCTAAATTAAACAGCCTTATGATGTAAAGTTGGAGACAAACATAGAGTTATGCTTAAAAGCAACCAAGGCGGACCTCAGGCATGTACTTTTTCAATATGAGACAAAAAGTTTGACCACAACTTCACACTCGTTTGCCTGACAGCCACCCCCACAAAGCAGCAGGCATGACACCCTCACAAAGCCACAAAGCCCTGCTAAAAAAACCCAAAAACCAAATTCTTTGTTGAATTTCCTCACTCCTTCCTACTTCAATCATATTGGCAGGAAAATCTATCAAAACAGAAAAATACTGCAGTTTAGTAACAAGCTCAGAAGGTGCAGAAGATGCAAGTTAAATACATGTCCATTGGCTCAAGGTTCTCTAACTCCTTGTATCCCCCTCAAGGTTTAAAGCAGGAAAGGGAGGAACATGAAGCTATAAGCCTGTTGTGGTGGTTTGGGAGTTTCCCCACACACACATCTGATTCAGCAGACTAACTCAGCCAGCTGGAAGTTAAGGATGAAGCTATATTAACAGCATGGCACAAATTTACAAGCATATACACACAATACATACAGATACTTACAACTATATACAATTCCATACAAGTCACAAGTGATACAGAAATACAAAACACCCTCCTGAACTGCAGAACTGCTCAGGAGAGCTCTGAACTAACTTCCCTCCTTCTTCCCACCCTCTCCTTTTTCTCAGAGGGCCTATGTGCAGGGCTGAGATGCAGATAAGGAGTTCGAAGAAGAATGATTAGATTGAGTTATACAGGTCCAGACAAAGGAGTTAATGAAGCAATTGGCAGCCAGACAGAGACTGACTGATTTTGTTATTGTTTCTGACTTTATATATATAATTATATATATAAAATAGATATATAGAGATAGATATAGATATATATATATATGGACATGGAAGTGTTGGAGCAGGTCCAGAGGAGGCCATGAGGATGCTCAGAGGGCTGCAGCAGCTCTGCTGTGAGGACAGGCTNGGAGGTTGTGGTTGTTTCCTCCCTGGAGGTGTTCAGTGGCAGGTTGGAGGAGGTCTTGAGTGAGCTGTACTAGTGGGAGGTGTCCCTGCCTATGGCAGGGAGTTGGAACTGGATGATCCTTGAGGTCCCTTCCAACCTTACCATTCTATGATTCTATGATATCCCTAAGCAAAACCAATGAGTGACAGAGATATCACTATTATTTTCCTTTCACAGCCAATGATCTAATTTCTCTCATCAAAATATTCCAATTAGGCTCAAACCAGCACACCTGTACTCTTGCTGCTACTTCTGCAGTTAGAAGCCATCCAGACAGATTTCAAAATCCTGATGGATCCAAACTGTTGAGGACTTTGAACACTCCAATCACTCTGTTTAAATAAGGCAGCAACTGCTTTCCACAACAGCCAAAGTTTCCAGCAATTACAGTGCATTACTCAATGTACCACGTTCTACACTAATCTGCTCAAGAGGTGGCAGAGGCACCAGAAAACTGGATAAGGCCAGCATCTGAAAGGAAAGGTTGCAAGCTCTTGGGCAAACACAGATGATCAAAGCATTGCTGGCAGTTGTTGCTATCTAAGCATTCTGGAACAGCCAAGGACATCTTCAGAATGGTACTACATCATCTTCAGAAACACCACTCTCATTATCTAGTTGTTTGTGCAGTGTCTGCTTGGTCCTTCAAAAACCCTGCATGACCCTTTTCAAAGCCAACAGAAGTTAAACACACTTAGGCAAGGGAAAAAAAGGTGAAGTCAGCTCCTTACAAAACCACCACAGCCAGGCTTGGAGTTGACAGACAAAGCTGAACCCAGTTACATTTTTTTGGATAAAGATCACTTTGATTTTTCCCCTTCGGGCCTGAAAGTGTAACAGAATCAATTCAGAACCAAACCCACTCCTTAAAAACAGAAACAAACCCACACAAAAACCCCAAATGTAAGATCAGCAAACATCTAAAACAAAGGGCAAAGCAATCCAAGAGAACAGAAGCCTGTGATCTTGCCTCTCCACAGAAGCAACAAAAGATGCCACCCTGCCAGGGCAAACTCTGTTTGTCCCAGGACATGAATTCTACAGTAAATCTGTATCCTTAGCTTACCTTTTCTTCTTAGGCATGAATGAGGTAGCCTGGAGGCTTCATTTAGTGCTCTCTGCAGAAGTTGTTTGTTGTTCTCACTGCAGCAGCTTTTTTGAGCATCCTCATGCATGGCATACAGCATACAAAAGGAAAATTAAATGTTGTGACAGCAGCTCCAGAAAACACAGAGCCAGTGCTTACTGTATAGCTACTGACACTGTCCCAGCTGATTCATTTGTGACCTTTGATGTGACCTTTCTCTTCAGCCAAGTTAAAATGCATGCCTATCTTTGCAGAAGAAATCAATCAAGTTCTTACAATCAAGTACAATCAAGTTCTTACAATAGTGTAAAGCTGAAGCAAGCTCACCATAGTGTTCCAAACGTTACAGAAACACAGAGGCAGTATTTGAGACCAACAGCACTGCAAAATGTGATGCATGCTTTAAAAATTAGACCAGAAAGATTACACTTTAGATTAGGAACCACGTCCCAGCACTGCACAAGGAAAACAAATACAAAGCAGCTTCAGGAAGAATAATTTGAATGTCCTGTAAACACTGCTAAATTCTAAATTAATTTAAAAAAAAAAACAAAAACAAATAAAATTAAAAATTGGGAATTTCACCACTCAACAACTGTCAAGAAATCAGCAAAAGATTAAATACAGAGGAATAGAATTTAAAAATTCCATCTCAGATACAAAGCTATGTTAGACAAAACTGTATTCAGCTCCTGCTGTCATGTAAGGTGTGTATGAGCCAAGCAGAGTTCAAAGAGTGACTCAGAGGCATTTTGTCATGTAACAAGGAGTTGTTAAGATTGATATTGGACACACAGGACAGACAACTGTAGGACACTGCTGACACATGACTCTGCCTGACCAGACTCACCAGGTAGTCTTCATAAGGCAGAAGAGGAAATCTTAATTCCAACATCTACCAAACATCTATAGTCAGAAAGAATCCAGAATAGTTAAGAACACACTATGGAAACCAAGAAATTAGAAGACATGCTGCAAAAATATCAAATGGTGAGACAGAGCCTTGCCAGAGAGAAGACAGCTAACAGACTGCTAAAATAAACATCAGCCCTGCAATGCCAGCATACACACCAGAACCATGCTTTGCAGCCACTAACCAGCTAGCAGAAGAGGCTCTGGTGTGCAAACACGATCAAGGAACATCCTTGTTTCTTAAGGATCACAGAATCATAGAACATTAGAGGTTGAAAGGGACCTCCAGAGATCATCCAGCCCAACCTCCCTGGATCCCCTAGGGTAGTTCACAAAGGAATGTATCCAGGTGGGTTTGGAAAGTCTCCAGAGAAGGAGACTCCACAACCTCTCTGGGCAGCCTGCTCCAGGGCTCTGTCACCCTCACTGTAAGAAGTTTCTCTTCATGTTGAGGTGAAACCTTCTCTGGTCCAGTTTTGTCCATTGCTCCTTGGCTTATTGCCACAGACCACCAAAAAGAGCTTGGCCCAATTCACTTGACACCCACCCCTCAGATATTTGTACACCTTGATCAGATCTCCTCCCAGCCTTCTCTTCTCCAGACTAGACAGCCTCAGGGCTCTCAGTCTCTCCATAGGGGAGATGCTCAAGTCCCCAGTCATCCTCAAGGCTCTCTGCTGGACTCTCTCCAGCAGATCCCTGTCTCTCCTGAACTGGGGAGCCCAAAACTGGACACAGTACTCCAGGTGTGGTCTCACTAGGGCAGAGCAGAGAGGGAGAGGAACCTCCCTAGACCTGTTGAACACACTTTTACTGATGCACCCCAGAATGCCACTGGCTTTCTTGGCCACAAAGGCATATTCCTGGCCCAAGATGTCCTAGGTATTCCTAGAATTACCTTTGTGTAGGCAAGAGTCAGCTTTATTTAGGCCTAAGCAAATAACAGTGAGTTCTCACAGGTCTGCTGCAGCAGCTGAACAACTCTTGCAGGAAGCTTCACCAACAAAAGGTAGCCAGGCAGGTAAAGCAAAAGTCTCTGGGATTCAAATAGGCATGAGGCCCTGGCAGATGATGCCCTGACATCTTCATTTCTGGGTTTTATGAACTAGCTTTTAAAATTATATTGTTTTTACTTTAATTCTTCTTCTTCTTTTTGTTGTCAACACATTGCAGCTGTGTTAGGAATTGGGAACTAGGATTAGCTGTACAGGTATCCAGGAAAACAAGCAAGGTGTCAGAGAAGGCATAATAAGGTTGAAACTCAAGTTTGAAGTGCTACCACCAAATATAGAATTGTTACCTGGTGAAATACCTCTATTTCAGTTTACATTAATCTTGTCTGTTCTTTCTTGTTCTAAATCTTGATTGATTCCTTTGCTTCTGATAATAATCTGTTAAGAAAAGTATATTCAGCAGATCAAGGGAGGTTCTCCTCCCCCTCTACTCTGCTCTGGAGAGACCTCAGCTTGAGTACTGTGTTCATTTGTGGGCTCCCCAGTTTAAGAGGGACAGGGATCTGCTGGAGAAGGTCCAGCAGAGGGCTACAAAGATGGTTAAGGGACTGGAGCACTGCCTGATGAGAAGAGGCTGAGGGAGCTGGGGCTGCTTAGTCTGGAGAAGAGAAGATTGAGAGGGGATCTAATATAAATGTTTATAAATATCTGAGGGCTGGGCATCAGGAGTACGAGGACAGGCTCTGCTGACTTGCTGCCTGGGACAGGACAAGGAGTAATGGATGTAAGCTGCAGCACAGGAGGTTCCAGCTCAACACAAGGGGGAACTTCTTTATTGTAAGGGTCTCAGAGCACTGGCACAGGCTCTCCAGAGAGGTTGTGGAGTCTCCTTCTCTGGAGACTTTCAAGGCCTATCTGGATGCATTTCTCTGTGACCTGATCTAGATTGTCTGGTCCTGTTCTGGCAGGGGAGTTGGACTGGATGAACTCTTTGGGTCCCTTCCAACCCCTGACATCCTGTGTGATCCAAAACTCATATCCCAATTACATCCTCCAGCAGATTCTAGGACCATGGGAAGTGAAAAAAAAAAGGGCACAGCTGCATCATATCACTTAAATTATTCAGCCTCCCACTCAAAGCATCAGTGTCAGCTCAGAAATGTATTAGAAAGGTGTCTACCACTTTTGCCACCTGCAAACTCTCCCCAGTCACAGACAGTGAGCAAAGAACTCTCAGATAATGGTAGTGAATGATCTCCAGCTGCACATCAGAGGGATAAATGTGACCTTTCCTAAACCAACCCAGACAATTCCCTGCATCTAGTAGAAAAATCAGCATAACAAACATCAGCTAAAACCTCCATCAACTCTTCCTTGTTTCCTCTTCTTATAGAAAAGATCTTCAGAAGCACAGGGACAGATGAGCCCCAGATTCTCACCTTCTTTTGGAAAATCTCTGTTGAAAATCATGGCAGGAATCCATAGCTACATGTACCTTGTCCTGACTTGTATCACATATATGTTTTGCATTTCCTATTAACTATCCTCTAGATTTATGTGCTGGTTTGAGGCTAATTGGAATATTTTTATGAGATAAATTAGATCATTGGCTGTGAAAAGAAAATAATAGTGATGTCTATTTCACTCATTGGTTATTCTTAGACATATTAAAACAAGGACACAAAGATAAGGCCAGTCTGTGGCTGACTGCTTGCCATATTAACTCCTCTGCCTGGATCTGTGTAACTTGAACTAATCATTCTTCTTCTAACACCTCTTGCTGACCTTTCCCAGCTCACCTTGCACATAAGGGGGATTCTGAGATAAAGGAAGGGGTGGAAAGAAAGTGGGAGGTTGGTTTGAAAGCCCTTCTGGGCAGCTCTGCAGGCCAAGAAGGCGTTTGTATATCTGTATTACCTTTAACTTGTATATTACTGTATATGGCTGTAAATATCTGCATATATTGTACATATTTAACTTGTAAATTGTGGCAAGTTGTAAAATAACTTCCAGCCAGCTGAATTAGTCTGGTGAATTCATAAGAACTGTGGGGGAGTGTAGTGGTTCTGCCCCCACACAAAATGAATTCACCCAGAATAAACTCAGCTGGCGGGAAGTTAAGGAATGAAGCTTTATATTCACAGCTTAGCACAATTTACAAGCAGATATTTACAACACATTACAGATACTGTAAGCTATATACAGTAATATAGAATCCTAGAATGGTAAGGTTGGAAGGGACCTCAAGGATCATCTAGTTCCAACCCCCTGCCATAGGCAGGGACACCTCCCACTAGTACAGCTCACTCAAGGCCTCCTCCAACCTGGCCTTGAACAACTCCAGGGAGGGAGCAGCCACAACCTCCCTGGGCAACCTGTGCCTCCCCAACCTCACTGTAAAGAACTTCCTCCTAACATCCAGTCTAAATCTCCCTTCTGCCAGTTTAAACCCACTGCCCCTTGTCCTGTCATTGCAAGACCTTGTCAATAGTCCCTCCCTAGCCTTCCTGTAGGCTCCCTTCAGATAGTGGAAGGCTACTGTAAGGTTAAAAGTAATACAGAAACACAATACTCCTCCCAACTCTTTCAGTCTGAGCAGCCCAAACTATTTCAGTCTCTCCTCACAGCAGAGCACCTACAGCCCTCTGAGCATCCTCGTGGCCCTTCTCTGGACACACTCCAGCATCTCCACATCCCTCTTGTCCCAGTGGCTCCAGAACTGGATGCTGTTCTCCAGGTGGGGTCTCAGCAGAGCAGAGAGGGAGAGTCACCTCCCTCACCCTGCTGGCCACACTTCATAGAATCATAGAATCATAGAATGGTAAGGTTGGAAGGGACCTCAAGGATCATCTAGTTCCAACCCCCTGCCATAGGCAGGGACACCTCCCACTAGTACAGGTCACTCAAGGCCTCATCCAATCTGGCCTTGAACACCTCCAGGGAGGGAGCAGCCACAACCTCCCTGGGCAACCTGTGCCAGTGTCTCACCACCCTCACTGCAAACAACTTCCTCCTAACATCCAGTTTCAATCTCCCCTCTGCCAGTTCAAACCCATTGCCCCTTGTCCTGGCATTGCAAGACCTTGTCAATAGTCCCTCCCCAGCCTTCCTGTAGCCCCCTTCAGATCCTGGAAGGCTACTCTAAGGTCTCCTGGAAGCCTTCTCTTCTCCAGGCTGCAGAGCCCCAACTCTCTCAGCCTGTCCTCATAGCAGAGCTGCTGCAGCCCTCTGATCATCTTTGTGGCCCTCCTCTGGACCCGCTCCAACACTTCCATGTCCTTCCTGTGCTGAGGGTTCCAGAACTGCACACAGTACTCCAGGTGGGGTCTGACGAGAGCAGAGTAAAGGGGCAGAATCCCCTCCCTTGCCCTGCTGGCCACACTGCTCTTGATGCAGCCCAGCACTCAGTTGCTGTCTGGGCTGCACTCACACTGCAGGCTCATGTTGAGCTTTTCATCACCCCAGACCCCCAGGTCCTTTTCCTCAGGGCTGCTCTCAGCCATTCCCCACCCAGCCTGGAGTTGTGCTTGGGATTGTGCCTACCCAGGTGCAGGACCTTACACTTGGCCTTGTTGAATGTCATGAGGTTGGCCTGGGCACAGCTCTGCAGCCTGTCCAGGTCCCTCTGGATGGATCCCTGCCCTCTAGCAAGTCGACTGTGCCACACAGCTTGGTGTCATCTGCAAACTTGCTGAGGGTGCACTCCATTCCTCTGTCCATGTCACTGACAAAGATGTTAAACAGCACTGGTCCCAGCACTGACCCCTGAGGGACACCACTTGTCACTGGTCTCCAGGTGGACATTGTGCCGTTGATCGCCACTCTCTGGGTTCAACCATCCAGCCAATTCCTTATCCAGCAGTGGTCCATCCATCAAGTCCATGCTTTTCCAGTTTGGTGACCAGGATGTCATGTGGGACAGAGTCAAAGTCACTTCTCCTGATGCAGCCCAGGTTCTGGTTGCCCTCTGGGCTGCAAGTGCACACTGCTGGTTCATGTTGAGTTTCTCATCCACCAGCACCCCCAAGTCCCTCTTCTCAGGGTTGCTCTCTAGCTAGTCCCTGTCCAGCCTGTATTTGTGCTTGGGATTGCCTTAACCCAGCTGCTGGACCTTGCACTTGGTCATGTTGAACCTCATGAGGTTGGCTTGTGTCCAGCTCTTCAGCCTGTCCAGGTCCTTCTGGATGGATCCCCTCCCTCCAGCATGTCCGTTAATATGGCAGAAGCCAGGGAGAGACACAGATTGCTTTAACTATGATTGTGTCCTTGTTTTTATGTGTCTCAGCAAACCTGTGAGTGGAATAGACACTATATTGTTTTATTTTTCACAGCCAATAACCTAATTTCTCTCATTAAAATATTCCAATTAGCCTCAAACCAGCACAGGGGCGAGTAACTCCCAAACCTGCACAATTTAGTTTGTTGAAAGTTCTCCATGTACTTTTCTGCTATGGAACATTTCAGCAGCAGTGTTTTCTCTGGGTGGCTCATTTAATGGTCACTTTCTGCCTTTTTTTTTTTTTTTCCCTTTTTTCCTTTTTTCTTTTTTAGATGTTTAGAGCTTATTCAGAGTCTTGCTGCTCTTTTAATCTCTGGTTGGACCTGCTGTTCTCTTTGCATTACTGAGTTGTGTCTTGAGCTACACTCAGATGACAGAGAAATTGAGAAACAAGGATTAAATCCTTGTTATTAAAGCTTTATGAGTGTAACAAAGCCTAATGGGAAATTGGAGTGAATTCAGAAAAGTGAAAGTTATTAAGGTGCTTGAGTAGCACATATTTAATGTCAGAAGGCAGTGGCTAACTAACTTGGGTATAAGCAGAGTTACCTAACCTTTGCCAAGTGTCTGAGGAATATGGGGTCAGACTCACAGTAGTGGGAGAGAATTTTTTGCTGCCAAAAATCCTGTAATGGGATGAAAGGATGAAAAGGAATCATTATATGGAACACCAAGTTTGCTGATGACACCAAGCTGGGTGGAGTGGCTGCCATAGCAGAGTTGTGCTGCCATTCAGAGAGGCTTGGACAGGCTGGAGAGTTGGGCAGGGAGAAATTGAATGAAGTTCAACAGGGGCAAGTGTGGAGTCTTGCACCTGGGAAAGAACAACCCCAGGGATCAGTATAGACTGGGGGCTGACCTGAGAGCCGTGAAGGGGAGAAGGACTTGGGAGTCCTGGTGGCTGGAAGGATGCCCATGAGCCAGCAGTGTGCTCTAGTGGCCAGGAAGGCCAATGCCATTCTGGGGTTCATTAGAAGGGCTGTGGGTAGTAGGTCGAGGGAGGTTCTCCTTTTCCTCTGCCCTGCCCTGGTGAAGCCTCATCAGGAGCACTGTGTCCATTTCTGGGGCCTCCAGCTCAAGAAGGACAGGAGCTGCTTGGGATTCCAGAGCAGAGACACAAAACGATTAAGGTAGTAGAACATCTTCCTTATGAGAAGAGCCTGAGGGAACTGGGGCTGTGCTGCTTGGAGAGGAAGAGACTAAGGGGTGACCTGATTAATGTTTATAAATAGGTAAGGGGCAAGTGCCAGGAGGATGGATCCAGCCTGTTCTCAGTGATGCCAAATAACAGGACAAGGGGCAAGGGGTGGAAATTGAGGCATAGGAAGTTCCATGGGAACCTGAGGAAGAATTTTTTCCCTGTGAGGGTGACAGAGCACTGGAACAGGCTGCTCAGGGGGGTTGTGGAGTCTCCCTCTCTGGAGATATTCAAGACCTGCCCAGATGCATTCCTGTGTCATCTGCTCTGTGTGATCCTGCTCTGGCACGGAGGCTGGACTGGATGAGCTAGAAATGGGTAGATTGAGACTGGATGTTAGGAAGAAGTTCTTCAGCATGAGAATAGTGAGAGCCTAAAACAGGTTGCCCAGGGAGGTGGTGGAAGCCTCATCCCTGGAGGTGTTTAAGGCCAGGCTGGATGAGGCTGTAGACAGCCTGATCTAGTGTGAGGTGTCCCTGCCCATGGCAGGGGGGTGGAACTGGATGCTCTTTGTGGTCCCTTCCAACCCTGACTGATTCTATGATTCTATAAGCTTTCAAGGTCCCTTCCAGCCCCTGACACTCTCTGATTCCGTGTTGGTGTTGTTTTCTTTGTAGATGTATTTAACCAGATCCTTGGTAAAATCCTTCTTGTGCTAAAAATTAGGCTCCATGACCCTAAAAGACGGAAGTTACTGTAACACTCGGTAGAAGCACAACGTGGCAAGCTGGGTTTCAGACCAGTTTAGGGGACGCCTTGTCTTTAGCCAACAATACACTGCCATCCTGTGGTTCAGTACACCAACGGCAATGCTTAACGCTCATCCTACGCTCCTAAGGGGTTTTCACAGATCTTTTCCACAGCTTGAATTTCCACACCTCATCCTTTCAGGGTATTTTCTAACAGTTTCAGAAAAAAAACGAAAAAAAGCACCCGAACCAAAACAGCCCAGGCTGAACCAAAACAGCCCAGGCTGAACCAAAACAGCCCAGGCTGAACCAAAACAGCCCAGGCTGAAACAACCCAGGCCAAACCAAAACAACCCAGGCCAAACCAAAACAACCCAGGCCAAACCAAAACACCCCAGGCCAAACCAAAACAACGCAGGCTGAAACAACCCAGGACAAACCAAAACANAAACAACCCAGGCCAAACCAAAACAACCCAGGACAAACCAAAACAACCCAGGACAAACCAAAACAACCCAGGCCAAACCAAAACAACACAGGTCGAAACAACCCAGACCAAACCAAAACAACCCAGGCCAAACCAAAACAACCCAGGACAAACCAAAACAACCCAGGACAAA
>VWZE01023427.1:72626-86292 GCA_013396675.1 Eubucco bourcierii | reverse complement strand
CAGCCACTTTGTCCCCAGCCTGTAGCACTGCTTGGAGTTGTTGTGGCCAAAGTGTAGAACCCTGCCCTTAGCCTTGTTCAATCTCATCCCGTTGGCCTCTGCCCACCCATCCAGCCTGCCCAGGTCCCTCTGCAGAGCCTCCTACCCTCCAACAGATCCACACCTGCTCCTAACTTGGTGCCACCTGCAAACTTACTGGTGCTGGACTCAATCCCCTGCTCCAGATCATCAATAAAGATACTGAACAGGTCTAGGCCCAGCACTTATCCCTGGGGCACACCACTAGTGCCAGCTACCAGCTGGATGTGGCACCATTCACCACCACTCTCTGGCCCCTCCAGCCAGTTCTTGACCCATATGAGAATTAATCTTTCTAAGCCAGGAGCTGCCAGCTGTGCCAGGAGCTTGTTGTGGCATACGGTGTCAAAGGCTTTGCTGAAGTCCAGGTAGACTACATTCACAGCCTGCCCTGCATTCACCAGGAGGGTAACCTGAGCATAAAATGATCCTAAGAGTCTTTTCTAACCTGCATGTCTCTGTGATTCTGTGATCCTAAAACATTGTGAAACTTTTGGGACAGCAACCAACATAAAAAGCTGCTCAGAGAATTTGAATCCCCAGGTTCCAAAAGGGAACACCTGTGAACTCTGTCCCTTCTCCACAATTTATGAGACTGTACCAATCCTGTGCTTGGGAAAACCCTTAATAAATCCTGGGGGAAAAAAAAAAAAAATCTGCCTCTGAATAAAAATTACCTTTTAATTCCAACATCAAGTAATTGTTCTATTAACATCTTTCCTACAGAGAATATTTTTAAAGTGAGGGGGGGGAAAAGTTAGTTACAAATAAATAACTTTTAAAAGAAGCTTCACTGACTGCTGGGTGGAGCACATTTGCTTAAAACACAGCAAAAAATAAATCACTCAGTGATGGAACAGCAACAAAAAAGTGTTAGAGGAACAGAATATCTAAAGCAAGTCATAAATGCATATGAACATTGTAGTATTTTAAGTATAAACTCTTTATAATGTTATTAACTGCCACGTAACCATATTACACAGAAATAATTAGTAGAGGTATTTTATATCATTTAAATTCTATTACATTTCCATGACTACACTCGATAAAACTCCCTACCAAATGAAATCTGGGATAGCTTTAATGCCTTCTGCTGCATTCTGCTGCTGTATTGCTGCAGTCAAAGAGAGTTTTTTTCATGGGCTTGGGTAGGAATTGAACTTTCCAGCTCTATTCAAAGGGAGAGATTTTAGATCATCTTGATGAAAGGTAAGCATTTTGAATCGCTAAGTACAGCTTTGGACAACTTCTGGTCAAAGGAACATCTCAAGGCAGTTATTAGAAGAACAGAAACAGAACTTTTACACTTTCAAGGCTTTTGAAACCAGAATTTCCTGCCTTGATCTATAGCCTGTTACTATACTCAGTTATGTTACTCTGCTCTTGTGAGACTCCTGGAGTACTGTGTGAAGTTCTGGAGCCCCCAACACAAGCAGGACATGGAACTGTTGAAGTGAGTCTAGAGGAGGCCATGAAGATGCTCAGAGGGCTGCAGCAGCTCTGCTATGAGAACAGGCTGAGAGAGTTGGGGCTCTGCAGCCTGGAGAAGAGAAGGCTTCCAGGAGACCTTGGAGTGGCCTTCCAGTATGTGAATGAGGCTACAGGAGGGCCTACAGGGGACAAACTATTGACAAGGTCTTGCAATGACAGGAAGAGGAGGAATGGATTTAAACTGGCAGAGGGGAGATTTAGACTGGATGTTGGGAGGAAGTTGTTTGCAGTGAGGGTGGTGAGACACTGGCACAGGTTGCCCAGGGAGGTTGTGGCTGCTCCCTCCCTGGAGGTGTTCAAGGCCAGCTTGGATAAGGCCTTGAATAACCTGTTCTAGTGTGTGGTGTCCCTGCCTAGGCAGGGTGTTGGAGGTAGATGATCTTTGAGGTCACTTCCAACCTATGAACAGGTTGCCCAGGGAGGTTGCGGCTGCCCCCTCCCTGGTAGTGTTCAAGGCCAGGTTGGATGAGACCTTGAGCCACCTGTTCTAGTGGGAGGTGTCCCTGCCTATCGTCCCTCCCAACCTTACCATTCTATGACTCTATGTTGCTACGATGCAGAGCTATGCCATTCCAAAAGACCTTCATTCCAGAAGACCTGCCTTTCAACACCAGAGATGCTGGTGCTGTATGTGCAGCACAGCTTGCAAAGTGCTGCGAGCTCCTTTCAAACAAAACCCAGCACAGATTTCAGGCGCCGGCGCTGACCTGCGTGACACATGCCAGAGCTGGCACAGTCAGCTCTGCGTGGCCAATGAGAAACCCTCATTCTGCCCACAATGTATACAGCAGGTTCTGCAATTTTTCTCCCAACAGGGGATGAAATGTTAGGTTACAGAACCCTTAAAACTCCCTGCTGGATCTCAGCGAATCTGCGAGTCCCACCCCGCGGGGAATGCCACTTTCCGGCGGTCTCCACACACTCCCTGAAAGAGTTCAAATTCTTTCCCCCAATTGAAGGCATTTCTCGTCTGGTTTGAATGGCAGATTGAATGGAGACACTTGAGAGTTCTTGGTCGCAGACATTCTAATTGATCTCTTGGCTGCAGTATACTGTAATTTGTATGGAAATATGCATTTCTCTGTGTAGGCTGTCCTGCAGTGGACTAAGCATAGTCATGTCACCTAACAAGAGCACTTTATGAACCATAATTTTCTCTGTTCAAATTATATCTCTCGGCTTAGGAGGCACATGAAGAACCTTTCCATATACACACACACAGGAGAGAACCTGTCAAAACACGTAGCTTTGATAACATTGACTCTAAACCTGAATGCTTAACAAGAGCTCTCTATGAAATAAAAGGGGAAGGGGTTGAAAATCCTGATTTTGAAGGTGAAAGTGCTTTCCACGCTGTCTGCAAGGCAAACCGAGCGGTGCCGTTCGCAGCACAAATCTCTTTAGGTAGGCTGGGAAGTTAGGCACGCAGAAATGGGCTTCTAAGGATTGTTCTGCAAAGAGGAGGAACTGGTAGCACATGGAGCACTTCCCACCCCCCCGTGCTGTGGGATCTGGTGAATCTCCAGCTGTGCTACAAAGCAGACCTGTCAAGTCTCATGCACTGACTCATTCTTTTGTATCACGCTCCCGTCACTGCCGGCAGTGCACATTTTACGTGGCAGCACCGAGGCCTCTCGCCCAGTTTTGGATCCCACACATCAGATGCAGGTGGTCACTCTGCTCCATGATTATCCCACCAGCTGCATCTGATGTGTGGGTCAAGGAGCAAAAGAAAGGTCACGGTCCTGGTGCTGCAGCTGGGGAATGTGCAGCACTGACAGGAGCCCTGCTAGAAGGCTGCTTCCTTCTTCAGGCTACATGCTGGAAAATTCAGCTCTTTAATGCCTGGACTACCTAACCTTGCACAGGAACACGTGCCCCTCTGCATTCATTCAGTCTCACATCTCTGAAGACTAGAGATTGAAGAGGTCTGTATTTATAGGCTTACCTGTCTCAATAAATTTCTGCAAGAGAACAAGATACAACGAGAACTGAGAGACCTGACTGATGTTTCCTCAAGAAACCTTTTGTTGACCCTATCTTTTCCCTTAATGTTACTGTTGGTCAGTTCTTGAAGACATTGAAATAACCACATGAATTTTGATTATGCTTTTTTTTTTTTTCTCCTTGATCTACAGAATATAAAGGCACCAGGGAAGTACTTATGGTGAAGGTAACACTTGTGAACTGATTTATGCCCACTTACGAGCCTCGCTCTGTGGTAATCAAAAATTACATTTCATAAATACATGTTTGTATGCAGCTACTTAAAAAGAAAAAAAAATTTTAAAAGGGGGGAGTGTTTCATTGCTGAGGTTTTAAATGTCACCCACCCAAACCCAGCACTATAAACATTTTAGCTGCTCTCAGCAGAGAAGGCCAGCAACTGACATATTAAAAGCCTCTAGGCTGCAGTTATTTACCAACTCTGATTTTCTAGATTCTTCCACGTGTTTAATTCCCTTCCCCGTTGCTGCCCTCCCCACTACGCTTCACTGGCAGGCATATCAGCAGCAGTTTTGGTTATTCCTAACATTTCTTTCTGTGCCCTGATTTTTCAACCCCTTTAGATGCATGCCAAGGAAGAGCAGGAGCTGAGAATACCTCTATGCAGAGAGATTCCACACGCTCTTGTGGTACCACGCTGACGGATGCAGCAACCTTCCGCTGATGCACACAGTCCTCTCTGTGTGATCCCATAAAGCCAGGAATAGCACTGCAGAAGCAGAAGCACAATAAATTAGCATAACAAATTAACAATTTTCTTCACAAATCTAGTCAAAAGAGAATCTGGTAAAATGATGCCGAGGTAAAAATTAACCGGGTTGTGCCTTTACAACAATCAGAATCTCGTGGTTTAGCTGGCAGAACTTCCTTGGTCAGCATCTCCACTGACAACCACCATTTGTTTAGAGGGTTGCATTTGTTGGAACACTGACATCTACTCTTTAAGGCACTAAATCTTCTGCTACACATGAAAACCACACAGTCCCTACAGCAAGGAAGACTTTTGGTGTTAAAGATCAGCCATTCCTGTTGCACTGCTTGGCTGTATTGGTGACGTGCAATTGCATTTATTCTTTATGTCCTGAACCCTAAACTTCTGCTAGACTGGAAAATCTTTGTGCATTTCCTAAATTTCACTACTTCTAGAGTTGCAAACACATTAAATAAATAAATAAAAGAAAGAAAGAAAGAATATACACTCTACCTTATCCCAATTAATCAAATCCAACTGAAATAATAGTGTCATTTTGTATGTGACAGGAGATAAATCATAGAATCATAGAATGGGAAGGTTGGAAGGGACCTCAAGGATCATCTAGTTCCAACCCCCTGCCATAGGCAGGGACACCTCTCACTAGTACAGGAGGTAGAAGACATTCCCAAGCAGACATTCCTTTAAAACCTGAAGGACTGATCCATGCTAAAACTTTATAAATGGAATGTATAAGTTTTGCTGTCTATCATATAAAGTAGTAAACAGTGGCAATGCTTCATAGAAAATATATGAGTCCAATACTTCAAGAATTCAAAGTATGCTTCAAAGACAGGTTATGGGTATCAATAACATTAGCCCTCAGGGTGTAAGAGAACTGTATCAGTACTCAGAGAAGTCATGAATTAACCCCATGCTTCACCTTCTACAGCAGTCTATCAGCAATCCCTTTCTGCAGAATAAACAGCTGTGTTCTCTTAACTATTTTCCTCTCTAGCAGCAGCATTTTCAGCTATAACCATTGACTGCTATTTCTGATTGAAGTGAAATGAAAAATTATTCCCCGCTGATATCGCTCAACTTTGCTTTTTTTCCTGTGGTCAGATGAACCAAGGTATTCCTGAGCAACAACAGCTGTCAAAATTCCACTTGAGGTCTGAGGCTCTAGTTGTCAGTTTTCACTCAAGAACTTAAGCTTTCCTGTTCCCTGAACTCCTTTGGTTTTATTTGGCACATTTCACAGAATCACAGAAGGTTAGGGACTGGAAGGGACCCTGAAAGCTCATCCAGTCCAACACTCCTGCCAGAGCAGGATCACTTAGAGCAGATCACACTGAAACACATCCAGATGGTTCTTGAGTATCTCCAGAAAGGGAGACTCCACACCCTCCCTGGGCAGCTTGTTCCACTGTTCTGTCACTCTCACAAGGGAAAAATTTCTATGCCTCGACTTCCACCCATTGCCCCTTGTCCTGTCACTGGGCATCACCCAGCAGAGCCTGGCTCCAGCCTCCTGGCACTCACCCTTTATATATTTATAAACATGCATGAGGTCACCTCTCAGTCTCCTGTTCTCCAAGCTGCAGAGCCTCACTTCCCTCAGACACTCCTCATAAGGAAGATGTTCCACTCCATCATTTTCATGGCTCTGCACTGGACTCCTCAAGCAGTTTCACCTCACTGCTTTGGAGACAGTGCAAACACTTTTGCATGTGTGACTACAAGATACTAGTAGCTTTTGCTACAGTCATTTCACTATCCCTAGAGGAACCAAACTCAATTTTTTAAGTGATTGTACTAGTTAGGGTTAAGAATCCTACCTCACACACAGTGTGGCTTTCCCAAAATGGAAGAGATGGGAACTATCTTGGCATGCTGACTGCACATAAAGTTGCATCCTGCATGCAAGAAAGGCTTAGGAAACCTTAATGAGTTCTTCAGAACAAAATTCCCCTTCCAAAATCATTCCTGCCTGCTCCCTTCTACATTTTTAAGTTTTGCTTGCAGCTCTCCCAGAAGTTAATCGTGCACATGTACTTCAGCATCAGTGGAAGAAGGAATAGGCTCTACAGTTGCAATTTGCCTTTGAGTAGCACATCCACATATTTCCACATAGAAGGGAAATGTTTGGCAGATAAGCCATCTTCTGCAAAAATCAATGGCTTTGAGCTGTCAGGTTGTCTTTGTGTCCCCTGCTCTGCACATGCTGGAAGATTAAAACAGAGGAACATCCTAACTTCCCAGTCCTCAACAATCCTCCTTACTCCTCCTTCCCTCTCCCCACAGTATTTCTATCAGGTTAAGCAGTTCTCTCAAACCATCACAGAGGGCAACCACAGAAACATCTCATTATTGTACATTAAAATGGGAATAAAAGGGGTAACTCTATTAGGGCTATGGTTTAAGGTGAATCTTGTAGAGTAGGGTTCTAGGTTGGACCTGGTGATCCTGAGGGGCTTTGCCAACCTGGATGGTTCTGTGACCCTGTGATTTAGCCTTGCCTGGCTTCTGGATCTGCAGTCAAAAGACAACTTTTTGTTGTCAAGGACCAGATTGAGTCCTATTACTTTGCTTGCATAACAAAGGATTCAGATAATGCATTTCTATATTTATTAACTGACAACCTATGTTGTTGTGGATGTTCCAGTTTCCTTACTTAGCTTCTGCAAGAGAAAATGGAAAACTACAGAATCACAGAAACATCCTGGTTGGAAAGGCCCCTCAGGATCACCAAGTTCAATCTATAATACTACTCTACAAGATTCACCTTAAACCCTATCCCTAAGTATCACATCCAGACGACCCTTAAACACAAAATTAGATTCTTGAAAGCCTTCTGATTTTTTCCCCTCCCCAAAATGTGTTTCATACATGAGTAAGGTTGGAAGGGACATCAAGGATCATCTAGTTCCAACCCCCTGCAGTTTGGTTCACTCTGCTATTGGATGCAAAACAGCTGGACAAGAGGAAAAAAAACAACAGAGGGAGAGGGTGCTCTAATGGCCAGCACTAATTAATTGAAGGAAGAGGAGATCTGTGCCTGCTACTGACAGGTTCACAACTCACAGTTTTGCTTCTGCGGATCCTCAGCAAAACCTAGAAACAGACTCAGGATAGGGAAACAAAAAGCAAAAACGTGGAAGCTGCTTTTTTTGTTTGGGTTTGATTCCAGCTTCCTCTTACCCTTCTCCCTCCCTCTTTCAAAACAAGGCAAGAAAAGGCACACATCACATGACCCAAATTTGTACTTATTTCCATTTTCCAAGACGACTCACTCCTTTTTTTTTTATTGTATATATTTGGGGCTTGTGTAAAGGCTGAAGACTCAACTTAACCCACTGTGTTTAGCTTTCCCTGAGTGCTTCACAGAGATTTGTTAAGGAGATAAAATAGCCTAGCAAACAATCAAAGAGCTTATTTCCACAGCCATATATTCTTTTTTTCTTTTTTTCCTTGTATTGAAAGCCACTTTGTATATGTTCCTATGCAACAAAAAATTAAAGTTTATGTGTAGGTGTTCCGTGTTTTTACAAACTCTACGCTCCTTAGTTGTTATAAGATTAAAACAATTTTCTCCCTCAGTAAATGCTTCCCTTGAAAACCACTGGAAGAACATAATTCAGCTGTCCATTTATAGCTTCTATTTTCTTCTAGGCACTGAGAAACTGCTGACTGTGATTGTTGTTTTCCCTTTGAAGAAAGCCAGTGTTGAACAAGCGACAGATAAGACAATTTAATGTTTCAGTGGCCACACAGATCAATTTTTTCATTTATTCTGAAGCTTAAAAAGGGGAAAAAAAAAAAAAAAAGAAAGAAATAATAAAAAAAAAAACCAAAACATAGGCAACCAAGGTATGATTGCAGGGATTTTGTTTAGCAAATTATTCTTCTATACTCAGAAAATTTAACAGGCACTCTCATTAAACCTGCAGGGAGTTTTAAGGTAGCTTTAGTCCTAATATTTTTCAAACAAAAAGCATTCAATGGTTTTTCCCTCGAATCATTTTCTTCTCTATGGAATCTATCAGAGAGGTTTAGGAGATACAGTACAAGTCTTTTACTGTAAATAACCAAAAAAAAAAAAAAAAAAAAAAAAAAAAAAAAAAAAAAATTAATNGAAAAAAAAAAGAAGAAGAAAAAGAAAGAAATGTATTACCACAAGCTGCAGAAGATCTCAATAAAAAAAAAGAGAGAGAATGAAAAAAGGAACATTTCTCTTTTTCTTTTTTTTTTTGGTGCATTGGATAGAGACATGGGGAAAACCACACAAGTCTGGGAAAATGTTTGTATGGAAAAGGTACAGGACTGGTATCACCTATTAGCACTTACCCATTCCAAACAAGTCACTGTATGGTGCTGGCCACCTGATTGCCTCTTTCCACCCACTTCATTTCTTCCTGGTTTTTTTTTTTCCTTGCTTGTAGACCTCTGCCTTCTGTCCCTGCAAAACCCAAGTGTGTCACTCGATGTGCAACCCTATTAAGCAAGCTAGCATTAAAGCATCATATGTGGGCTGGCAAAGTGTGTGTACTCAGCTTACTGTGCTGGTTTGAGGCTAATTGGTATATTTTAATGAAAGAAATTAGATTATGGGCTGTGAAAAGAAAATATAGTGATGTCTATATTACCCATTCATTCTGGTGGGACATGTAAAAACAAGGACACAAAGAAAGATAAAACAGTCTCTGCCTGGTTGTTGCTCTATTAACTCCTCTGCCTGAACCTGCATAGTCCCAACTAATCATTCTGCTTTTAACACCTCCCACTGACCTTTCCAGCTCACCTTGCATGTAAGGGAGGTCCCGAGATAAGGGAAAGGGTGGAAAGAAGGTGGAAGGGTGACTGGGAGCCCCTCCTGGGCATCTGACTGCTGGGAGGGGTCTTGTATTTCTGCATTACTTTTAACTTGTGTATTACTGTACATAGTTGCAAATATCTGCAATATATTGCATATATCTGCTTGTAAATTGTGCTAAGCTGTAAACATAGAATCATAGAATCACAGAATGGTAAGGTTGGAAGGGACCTCAAGGATCACTCTAGTTCCAACCCCCTGCCATAGGCAGGGACACCTCCCATTAGTGCAGGTATAGAAATATAAATATAAAGCTTCATTCCTTAACTTCCAGTCAGCTGGGTTAGTCTGGCTAATCTAGTGGAGGTGGGGAACTCCAAAACCACAACACCCACCCATGACTGGATCCCAGCAACAGGATGGCTGCACAATTCAAATGTGAAGACACTGAACAGTCCTGCAATCTGTTGTTCTACGTAGAAGTGATCCTTCTGGAGAAAGAAGGGAACCTGAGGTGTCTGACTTGGCTATCCTCAGGAAGATTAAGGATGGAGGACACTTAAGTCAGAATCTCCTCCTTTCCGTTTATGAATAAGGAGACTAAACTGCTATGCCAGTACTGTTTACCTGTGCCCAGCCCTGCTGCCAAATCTCCTGCTTCCAGTGCAGAGCCACAAAGATGCTGAAGGGAATGGAACATCTCTCTTCTAAGGAGAGCCTGAGGGGGCTGAGGCTGGGATGCTTGGAGAAGAGGAGACTGAGAGGTGACCTCATCAATGTTTATCAATATGTAAAGGGTGAGTGCCAGGAGGCTGGAGCCAGGCTCTACTGGGTGGTGCCCAATGACAGCACAAGGGGCAATGGGTGGAAGCTGAGACATAGGAAGTTCCACAGAAACATGAGGAGGAATTTTTTTCCCTGTGAGGATGACAGAACACAGGAACAGGCCACCCAGGGGGATTATAGAGTCTCCCTCTCTGGAGATATTCAAGATTTATCTGCATGTGTTCCTGTGTGATCTGCTCTAGGTCATCCTGCTCTGGCAGGGGGGTTGGACTGGATGAGCTTTGGAGGTCCCTTCCAGCCCCTGACATTCTGTGATTCTGTGAAATAAGATGATATGATATGAAATAAGATGATATGATATGATATGATATGAAATAAAACGGCCTTCATGCTAACTCAATGCAGTTTTCATGCTATCATCCCACAACACTAAAAACTGTATCATCTACAGTGCCATCAGGCATATTCAGTGTTCTCATCTTACTGAAATCATGCAGTAAACTTAACACTTACATCTGAGATTTTACAGTGATATCCCAAGCAATCTTAAAAAAAATAAATAAAATAACCCTGGAGACACTACAGTGGTTTATAGTCACAAGCATTTGCACCTTGAAACATGAGGGACTCACTGGAATCTTAGATTCAAAGATGGAATAAGCAATGCTAGAGATAACCCTGTCCACTGCTAATTATTATTCTTACATACAACATGAAAGCTACTAAAAAAATTACAGAAACTTCCCATTTTGCTCTTTATGAGGCAAAGGTTTCTTTCCTGCTTCTAGGCTACATCCTGCTCATTTTATTGATGGGAAGCATCTAGAACTAGATGATCCTTGAAGTCCCTTCCAACCTTACTATTCTAAGCAGAATTTTAATTCCCAGAGGTAGGTATCATAGGAGGAAACTCTTTCCAGTGAGGGTGGTGAGGCACCGGAACAGGTTGCCCAGGGAGGTTGTGGCTGCTCCCTCCCTGGAGGTGTTCAAGGCCAGGTTGGAGGAGGTCTTGAGTGACCTGTACTAGTGGGAGGTGTCCCTGCCTATGGCAGGGGGTTGGAACTAGATGGTCCTTGAGGTCTCTTCCAACCTTACCATTCTATGATTCTATGATTCTTAATATTTAGACTACTTTTATGATGGATTTTTTTTCCTCTCTTTTTTTTTTACTGTTTTCCCTGAAAGGGATGGTTTGGTGAGCTTGGAAGGCTTCAGCCTGTTTCAATGCCAATGTTCTAACATTTTACCCTAAAAAAAAAAAAAAGAAAAGAAAATCATTCTTAGGGAGTGAAGAATTCCAGCAGCTTAACTCAATGACTGCCTACTGCTGAGGTATCACAACACACCTGCCACATCCACAGGTATTTTATGAAGCCACTCAAGGGCTGTACACACACCACCACCACCACCACCAGTTTTTCTTTCCTTTTAAGTGTTGTGTCAACAAGATGCAGCCAGTCTGTAAAGCCAGGCTGTGTATCATAGTGGAATGAAAGTACCAATGAGAAAGAAGCTGATAAATTGGTTTGACTAATCATTAAAGCCCATCCAGCATAATCGTTTTAGCTGATCTCGTTTAAGTCATTCCGTGGAGCTGCCAGCAGAGTTCAGGGACAGGTCGATCTTCCATTCCCATCATGCAAGGATCAGGCAGAGAAAATCCCATCACTTACCTGAGTATTCTTGCATTTATATGCAATTATTCCCTGTTGTTTTAAAGCTTCCATCTGGAGGAAAGTAATCTGTTCTGCTCCCAACATTTTCAGACCTCATGGCACTGTATTTAGCCTTAACAGATGGATTCTGCTGATCTGATAGGAAGATGGATACAAAAGATTTGAGACATGGGAAAAAAGGCAGGGTGGGGGGGTGGAAATACTGAATCATTAAAGCCTTGAGTCACTGCAAACTGCAGGTCAGTGGGTGAATCTTCACTGGATTCATGGGTCAGTGAGTAGGCCTCCCAGTTTGCTCCTACCCTAAACTGCAAAACAATTAAAAAGACTCTGTTAAGTGACTAGCACCACCTTAGTCTAATGCACAAGCTGGTGAGAGCAGGAAAGTCTTCTAATACACACACACACACACACACACACACACACACTCCAAGGTCATGGTTACTCCTAACACACAGCTATAATCTCAAATAAATACTACTTCTGAGCAACAGCAGAACCAAAATGGTCACACACAGAGAGTGGTGATCAAGGGCACAATGCCCACCTGGAGACCAGTGCCAAGTGGTGTCCCTCAGAGGTCAGTGCTGGGACCAGTGCTGTTTAACGTCTTTGTCAGTGACATGGACAGAGGAATCAGTGCACCCTCAGCAAGTGTGCAGATGACACCAAGCTGTGTGGCACAGTCGACTTGCTAGAGGGCAGGGATCCATCCAGAGGGACATGGACAGGCTGCAGAGCTGTGCCCAGGCCAACCTCAGGACATTCAACAAGGCCAAGTGTAAGGTCCTGCACCTGGGTAGGCACAATCCCAAGCACAACTCCAGGCTGGGTGGGGAATGGCTGAGAGTAGCCCTGAGGAACAGGCCCTGGGGGTCTGGGGTGATGAAAAGCTCAAGATGAGGCTGCAGTGTGAGTGCAGCCCAGACAGCAACTGAGTCCCAGGCTGCAGCAAGAGCAGTGTGGCCAACAGAGCAAAGGAGGGGATTCTGCCCTTTCGTTCTGCTCTTGTCTCAGACCCCACCTGGAGTCCTGTGTGCAGTTCTGGTGTCCCCAGCACAGGAAGGACATGGAAGTGTTGGAGCGGGTCCAGAGGCGGCCACGAAGATGCTCAGAGGGCTGCAGCAGCTCTGCTGTGAGGACAGACTGAGAGAGTTGGGGCTCTGCAGCCTGGAGAAGAGAAGGCTTCCAGGAGACCTTGGAGTAGCCTTCCAGTATCTGAAGAGGGTCTACAGGAAGGCTGGGGAGGGACTATTGACAAGGTCACCCTCCCATTACTGCTACAGCTATCAAGTGGTATAATTTCCTTTACTGTTTCCTGTCCTTAATATTATGAGCATTATTAACCAGTAGCTAAATACATGATTACATATATGCAATACACATTTAATATGATAAAGGAATAGATCTGCAGCTGAGAAGTAGAAAAGATTTTATTTAGGAAAGGATCTGCATTTATTCCTTCTCCTTTTTTCCACATCTGGACTGATCAGTGCCTGGTTTACTGCAACCAGTGCTGTTTCTGCACCACTGCCTAAGGTTTATGTGCAGAAAACATCTTATTTAGGGAAGGACATGCATTTATTCCTTCTCCTATTTTCCACATCTGGACGGATCAGTGCCTGGTTTACTGCAACCAGTGCTGTTTCTGCACCAGTGCCTAAGGTTTATTTGGGAAGGGGAGGGAGAAGGACTGCTAATGATCTCCCAGAGATAAATGAAATTGCTGATTTAGTCAAGCTCATTCTTGACCTTGACACAAGACGGGACAGGCAAAGGGAAGAGCTCAAAATAGAGCAAGTGAAAGAAAGGAAGATCAAACGAATGCTCAGGTCTGGCCAAGACCCCCCCCCTACATTCAGCTAACACCTGGCTGAGTTAGAAAACATGACCAGCCCAACCTTCCTGTTGGAGCCGATTGAAGCTGTCAGCTCAGGGCTTGTCACCCACCGCATCAGGAGGCCCCCGGGCCGCCACAAGAGCCCTAATTAGGCAGAAATGGCACTTGGGCAAGTGACCTGCCAGGACCTTTGGCAAAGCATTTAACATCATTAGTTAACATTTTTATTAAAAAAAGTGTGAATGTAAATGAACAGCCAGTGCATTTCAATAGGGTCTGGC
>VWZE01023427.1:58014-69194 GCA_013396675.1 Eubucco bourcierii | reverse complement strand
TCCCCACCCAGCCTGGAGTTGTGCTTGGGATTGTGCCTACCCAGGTGCAGGACCTTACACTTGGCCTTGTTGAATGTCAGGAGGTTGCCCTGGGCAGACCTCTCCAGCCTGTCCAGGTCCCTCTGGATGAAGCCTTGAGTGGGAGGTGTCCCTGTCTATGGCATGGGGTTGGAACTGGGTGATCTTTGAGGTCACTTCCAACCTTACCATTCTATGATTCTATAAATCACTGTTTAGCAGTGACCTAGTAACAGACAAAATCTGTATTTTTCTTTCTGGAGCATAAATATAAAGAGATAATTTTTTTTTTTTTTTTTTAAGGACCTGGTACCAATCAGCATCTTTTGACCTTCCTACTCTATGATGCAGCGTTTCAGGAGGTCGTTAGCTTAAAAGCAGTATTAGCAAAGAGAACAGAAATTAGAAATTGCCCCAAAAGATGAATCACCAGAAAGCTGCTGACAGTGAGGTGCTTGTGTCTGACCCCTTTTCCCATCGCACGGCTGTTTCCCAGCCCAGCTCTTCAGTATGGCTTCTCCTCTCCCGCTGGGAAGCAGAGGAGTGGTGCCAGCTTATTGAAAAGCTCATTGCTCCCTGCCTGGTTCTGGCACATTTTCTGCAGGTGCCCTCACACTGCAGCCACAACAGGCTCTGGAAGAGAAGATTCCGACCTGAAAACAGCTACAGGAGGCAGCTCCACAGCTTTCTCTTACAGGCTAACTTCATTGTCCGCAGTTCTGAGCCCCATTAATGACCCGAGCCCCTTTTGCCTCCATTTGTTCCTCCCTCTGTTTCTCTTGCCTTCCTGTAACGATTTAAGCTTGATCGTATTGGTTCCTTTCTAGTGGGGATTGCTCCAACGATCGGATAATTGCCTGCAGAATACTTCTCAGCAACAACTATTACTTCCTTGGCTGAAAATGTCAGAGCAATTGAAAGCTCTTAGCGAAGTTCAAGAAGGAGGAGGAAAAAAGGCAGCAGCTCCTGTATATGGATGGCTCTGTGTACATACAGCAAGTTCACAGTGGCCAGCTCTCCTCCATCATCTTCCTTTCTAAGCACCAGTTCCAGCATATTCCATATTTTCATGACTTTTTAAAGAAGCTGAACATCACACACTCCCCAATTCACATGAGGAAGTATTTCTCATTTATGTGTCGATGTGGCACAGTCGACTTGCTAGAGGGCAGGGATGCCATCCAGAGGGACCTGGACAGGCTGGAGAGGTGGGCCCAGGCCAACCTCATGAAATTCAATAAGGCCAAGTGTAAGGTCCTGCACCTGGGTAGGCACAATCCCAAGCACAAATACAGGCTGGGTGGTGAATGGCTGGAGAGCAGCCCTGAGGAAAAGGACCTTGGAGTCTGGGTTGATGAAAAGCTCAACATGAGCCTGCAGTGTGCACATGCAGCCCAGACAGCCAACAGAGTCCTAGGCTGCATCAAGAGAAGCGTGGCCAGCAGGGCAAGGGAGGGGATTCTGCCCCTTTACTCTGCTCTCGTCAGACCCCATCTGGAGTACTGTGTGCAGTTCTGGAACCCTCAGCACAGGGAGGACATGGAAGTGTTGGAGCAGGTCCAGAGGAGGGCCACAAAGATGATCAGAGGGCTGGAGCAGCTCTCCTATGAGCACAGGCTGAGAGAGTTGGGGCTCTTCAGCCTGGAGAAGAGAAGGCTTCGAGGGGACCTGATAGTAGCCTTCCAGTATCTGAAGGGGGCCTACAGGAAGGCTGGGGAAGGATTATTTACACGGTCCTGCAATGACAGGACAAGGGGCAATGGGCTTAAACTGGCAGAGGGGAGATTTAGACTGGATGTTAGGAGGAAGTTCTTTACAGTGAGGGTGGTGAGGCACTGGAACAGGTTGCCCAGGGAGGTTGTGGCTGCTCCCTCCCTGGAGGTGTTCAAGGCCAGATTGGATGAGGCCTTGAGTGAGCTGTACTAGTGGGAGGTGTCCCTGCCTATGGCAGGGGGTTGGAACTAGATGATCCTTGAGGTCTCTTCCAACCTTACCATTCTATGATTCTATGATTTATCTTTCGGTTTGCAGGTGGGGCAGGCAATATGATATAATAGATTGATTTACATTTCCCCTGCTTCCTACCCCATTACTTCATGCAATTTCTTTTTGAGCTTAAAATACTGCCTGCATACGGAAGATAGAATCATAGAATCAACCAGCTTGGGAGAGGAAAAAAAAAGGCTCAAAATTGTACACCTAGCAGGTTATGCCACCCTGAGAATACACCTGCTTTGTACATAGCTACCAAAATGAGCAAGGAGAGGCATCCTAACATTCATCTAAGGTGAATCTTGTAGAGTAGGGTTATAGGTTGGACTTGGTGATCATAGAATCATAGAATCAGCCAGGCTGGAAGAGAACTCCAAGCTCATCCAGTCCAACCTAGCAACCAGCCCTAGCCAACCAACCAGACCATGGCACTAAGTGCCCCAGCCAGGCTTTGCTTGAACACCGCCAGGAACAGTAACTCCACCACCTCCCTGAGCAGCCCATTCCAATGCCAATCACTCTCTCTGTCAAGAGCTTCCTCCTGACATCCAGCCTAGACCTCCCCTGGCACAACCTGAGACTGTGTCCACTCCTGTTGCTGGTTGCCTGGGAGAAGAGCCCAACCCCACCTGGCTACAACCTCCCTTCAGGTAGTTGTAGAGAATAATGAGGTCTGCCCTGAGCCTCCTCTTCTGCAGGCTGCACACCCCCAGCTCCCTCAGCCTCTCCTCACAGGGCTGTGCTCCAGGCCCCTCACCAGCCTTGGTGCCCTTCTCTGAACACCTTCCAGCATCTCAACTTCTCTCTTGAATTAAGGAGCACAGAACTGGACACAGGACTTCAGATGTTGCCTGAGCAGTGCTGAGTCCTGGGGCAGAATAAACTCCCTTTGTCCTGCTGCCCACAGTGTTCCTGATCCAGGCCAGGATGCCATTGGCTCCCCTGCCCACCTGGGCACACTGCTGCCTCATATTCAGCTACTCTCTACCAACACCCCCAGGTCCCTCTGTGCCTGGCTGCTCTCCAGCCACTCTGTCCCCAGTAGCATTGCTTGGGGTTGGTGTGGCTGAAGTGTAGAAGCCTGCACTCAGCCTTGTTCAATCTCATCCCATTGGCCTCTTCCCACCCATCCAGCCTGTCCAAGTCCCTCTGCAGAGCATCCTACCCTCCAACAGATCCACACCTGCTCCTAACTTGGTGTCACCTGCAAACTTATTGATGCTGGACTCAATCTCCTGGTCAAGATCATCAATAAAAGATATTGAAGATAGTGCTACTTGGGGTTGTTGATGATGTTGATGAAGGATAGGCTGAAGTAGCTTGCAGAAGTGAGTGGAGTCATAGAATAGTGCTATGAGCTTAGTGCCCTTCTGATATAGACCTCTGACAGCAACAGTGACTTCCCAGATAGTCCAGCAAGCCCATGTTTTGCATAGCACTGCTCTGTAGCTTTATGAAGTGTTAGCAGATAGAAGAATGCTCTATACAATCACAGAATGGTAAGGTTGGAAGGGACCTCAAGGATCATCTAGTTCCAACCCCCTGCCATAGGCAGGGACACCTCCCACTAGCACAGGTCACTCAAGGACTCATCCAACCTGGCCTTGAACCCCTCCAGGGAGGGAGCAGCCACAGCCTCTCTGGGCAACCTGTGCCAGTGTCTCACCACCCTCACTGCAAACAACTTCCTCTTAACATCCAGTCTAAATCTCCCCTCTGACAGTTCAAACCCATTGCCCCTTGTCCTGTCATTACAAGACCTTGTAAATAATCCCTCCCCAGCCTTCCTGTAGGCTCCCTTCAGATACTGGAAGGCTACTCTAAGGTCTCCTGGAAGCCTTCTCTTCTCCAGGCTGCAGAGCCCCAACTCTCTCAACCTGTCCTCATAGCAGAGCTTCTGCAGCCCTCTGATCATCTTTGTGGCCCTCCTCTGGACCCGCTCCAACACTTCCATGTCCTTCCTATGCTGAGGGTTCCAGAACTGCACACAGGACTCCAGGTGGGGTCTGATGAGAGCAGAGTAAAGTGGCAGAATCCCCTCCCTTGCCCTGCTGGCCACGCTGCTCTTGATGCAGCCTAGGACTCGGTTGGCTGTCTGAGCATGTCAGCATACTCATCACAGATGGGTTACTTGTTGAAAAATGTTGCAGTGATTTAGTGTTTCCCCATCAAACCTTTCCATTTTTTGCTTGGAGAAGCAGATGCACAACTTCTTTAGATACTGAATATTTCAGAAACTGGACTACTATTTTAGAACTAATTTCATGTTTACACTTTGTCATATAGAGCTACACGCAGGAGGGCTTACTCTTTGAGAATCTGAGTACAGGTATCTGACAAGCTGGACAGGAGCAGACAGTGGGAGCTTGCAGCTCAGAAGGCAAATTGCATCCTGGGCTGCATCCAAAGCAGTATTGTCAGCAGATCCAGAGAGGTGATTCTGCCACTTTACTCTCCTCTGGTGAGATCTCACCTGGAGTACTACATCCAGGTCTGGAGCCCTCAATATAGGAAGGACATGAACCCAGTGGAGCGGGTCCAGAGGAGGGCACAAAAATGATCAGGGGGTTGGAGCACCTCTGCTATAAGGACAGGCTGAGAGAGCTGGAGGTGTTCAGCCTGGAGAGGAAGAGGTTCTGGGAAGACCTAATAGCAGCCTTCCAGTACCTGAAGGGTGCTATAAGAAGGCTGAAGAGAGACTATTTGCAAAGGCCTGCAGTACAAGATGAGGGACAATGGCTTCAAACTAGAGCAGAGCAGATTTAGATTGGATGTTAGTTTTTTTTCCTATGAGGGTAGTGGAACACTGGAACAGGTTACACAGGAACAGGGTTGAGGCACCATGCCTGGAGAGATTCAAAGTGAGGCTGGACAGGGCTCTGGGCAACCTGATCTAGTTGAGGATGTCCCTGCTGACTGCAGGGGAGTTGGACTAGATGACCTTTGGAAGTCCCTTCCAACCCAGACCATTCTAGGATTCTAAATTAAGCAGAGATTTCTGAAGTCCATTATATAGCTTGCTCAGAATTATTGTAAAGCTTTGGTTGAATGATATAATGCATTACAGTAGTGAAATAAAAGCATGNAATCCTTCCCCAGCCTTCCTGTAGGCCCCCTTCAGATACTGGAAGGCTACTATCAGGTCCCCTCGAAGCCTTCTCTTCTCCAGGCTGAAGAGCCCCAACTCCCTCAGCCTGTCCTCATAGGAGAGCTGCTCCAGCCCTCTGATCATCTTTGTGGCCCTCCTCTGGACCCGCTCCAACACTTCCATGTCCTTCCTGTGCTGAGGGTTCCAGAACTGCACACAGGACTCCAGGTGGGGTCTGACGAGAGCAGAGGAAAGGGGCAGAATCACCTCCCTCACCCTGCTAATATAATGCATTACGGTAGTGAAATAAAAGCATTCAGCAGATGTGAGTACCTCCAACAAGTGCAATTTGAAAACTCATTAACTGCAATAAGCTCTTTCATCTTTTTTTTTTTTCTCCAGTGGAAAGCCTTACAACTTGTTTGTCAAAAATAGAGTGGAAATCCCACCTAAAACTTCAACACCAAGAACTCTAACATAGGAAACTGAGAACTGATCTCTCTTTGCGTCTGAAGCTTAGGCTAGCAGTCTCCCTCTGGAGCCCATGACACAAACTCACACTTCCAGAGAAAAGCTGGAAGTGGTAATTGCCACTGATGATTGTCCTGAAACAACACGGCCTTTGAGTGAACTCCCATTACAGGGCAGCCCACTGCAGTAGCTTCACAAACACTTCTTGGCAGCCCTTGAAAAATGCCCGTTTATAAGTAGGGAACACAAAAGTAAAGCTCTACTATCATCTGACAAGCAGCCAGGGCATTTAAGATGTCCCTGTGCTCTTTTTCTTGCTTCTCACAGACAACACTCAGAGAATATAGGTTGAATTAAAATACAGAATTGCTAATTAAGAGCTACCCTTTGTATTAAGATATTTTGTTGCAAGCAGGTAGCAATTCCTTTCATATTTAAGCTTAAAAACCTTTTAATTTGTAGATCATATGCAAAATGCAGTGCTCAGCCTACAGAAGAGGTCAAGAGTAGATGATCCAACAGTTCTTTGTGGATTTAAGCTTTAATGCTGGGATGCCATCTAACCTTACAAGAGAGCAAAAGTAAGCACTCCTCAAAATAACTTCACTGTGTTATTTACTTATATCCATCTTGCATTTCCAGAATGTTCTAGGCTGTGTGTGCTTCCCTCCTCAGGAACACAGCAGGTAACTGAGAATTAATACATTGGCACAGCCCAAATAGTTGTGGATATTTGGTGCTACTCTTGGTTTGAGCACCAGACATCAGCAGCTGACAATAAATAAATCCTCCCCCTTTTCTGAGCAAAGTGGAGACTTCTGTGCTGGATGTTTGGACACATTAGGCATACTGATTGCTTTCTGGTTGAAGCCTGCTGAGTTTTATGTGCTGTCCATCCCATTGCTTTAGGTACACTTCACAAAAGGTGTAACTGCAGATGCACTGCCCTCCTCCAGTTCCGGAAGGTTTGCTGTGAAGAGATGTCAAACACTTCACAGAATGTCAAGGGCTGGAAGGGACCTCAAAAGCTCGTCCAGTTCAACCCCCCTGCCAGAGCAGGATCACTTAGAGCAGATCACACAGGAACACATCCAGATAAATCTTTAATATCTCCATAAAGTGAGACTCCACAACCCCCCTGGGTAGCCTGTTCCAGTGTTCTGTCACCCTCACAGGGGAAAAAAAAAAAATCCTCTTCATGTTTACATGAAACTTCTATGCCTCAACTTCCATCCATTGCTCCTTGTCCTGTCATTGGGCATCACCCAGCAGAGCCTGGCTCCAGCCTCTTGGCACTCACCCTGCACATATTTTATAAACATTGCTGAGGTCACCTCTCAGTCTCCTCTCCAAGCAGCACAGCCCCAGCTCTCTCAGTTTCTCCTCACAAGACAGATGCTCCATTCCCTTCAGCATCTTCGTGGCTCTGTGCTGGACTCTCTCCAGCAGTTCTGCGTCCCTCTTGAACTGGGAGGCACAGAACTGGACACAGTATTTCAGATGCAGTTTCGCCAGGGCAGAGCAGAGGGGCAGGAGAACTTCTCTTGACCTACTACCCACAGTCCTTCCAAAACACCCCAGAACGGCATTGCCCCTCCTGGCCATAAGAACACATCGCTGGCTCCCAGTCAACCTCCCATCCACCAGGACCCCCAGATCCTTCTTCCCTATGTTGCCTCCCAACAGGTCAGTTCCTCTGCTCATGCTGCTCTCCTTAGCTCTCTTGAGAAGCAGAGACTAGGGGCTCACAGTTAGAGGTCCAATCCCTATCAGTGCAGAGAGCAGGCAAAATTTTCAGTGAACTACATGCCTGGATCTTTATAAAGATATAAATCCTGACAGAAATGTAGTGTCTGACAAAGAATTCTATTCTTTAGCACAATTCCAGTTATGCTCTAACAAACCATGATCTTTCTTGCAGGAATACAATCAAATCCACCATGTCAGTACACCATAATCAAACACAGTTGTGCAACTCCAGCAGTGCAATTAATGCAAGAAAGAGATGGACTTACTGGAGTGAGTCCTGAGCAGGGCAGAAGGGTGATTAAAGGACTGGAGTGTCTTTGGTAACAGGAGAAGCTGAGACAGCTGGAACTCTTTAGCCTGGAGAAGGGAAGGCTCAAGTGGCTCTCATCAATGTGGGTAAATCCCTGAGGTGAGGGAATGATGAGGAGGTAGTCAGAGTGGCCCACTGGCAAAACAAAAGGCAATGGGCACATACACAACTCCAGGTAGGGTGGGGAATGGCTGAGAGCAGCCCTGAGGAAAAGGACCTGGGGGTCTGGGGTGATTAAAAGCTCAACAAGAGCCTGTAGTGTGAGTGCAGCCCAGACAGCAACTGTGTGCTGGGCTGCAGCAAGAGCAGTGTGGGCAGCAGGGCAAGGGAGGGGATTCTGCTCCTTTGCTCTGCTCTCCTCAGACCCCACCTGGAGTCCTGTGTGCAGTTCTGGAGTCCCCAGCTCAAGAAGGACATGGAACTGCTGGAGCCAGTCCAGGGGAGGCCACAAAGATGCTGAGAAGGCTGCAGCAGCTCTGTAATGAGGACAGGCTGGGAGAGTTGAGGCTCTGCAGCTTGGAGAAGAGAAGGCTTCCAGGAGACCTTAGAGTAGCCTTCCAGTATCTGAAGGGGGCTACAGGAAGGCTGGGGAGGGACTACTGACAAGATCTTGCAATGACAATACAAGGGGCAATGGGTTTGAACTGGCAGAGGGGAGATTTAGACTGGATGTTAGGAGGAAGTTCTTTACAGTGAGGTTGGTGAGACACTGGCACAGGTTGCCCAGGGAGGTTGTGGCTGCTCCCTCCCTGGAGGTGTTCAAGGCCAGGTTGGAGGAGGCCTTGAGTGACCTGTTCTAGTCTGAGGTGTCCCTGCCTATGGCAGGGGGTTGGAACTAGATGATCCTTGAGGTCTCTTCCAACCTAAACCATTCTATGATTCTATACATAGTTTCTTTTGAGCGTGGTCAAACCCTGGAGCAGGTGGTCCATAGAGGATATGGAGTCTCCCTCTAAGGAGATACTCAAAACCTGACTAGACATGATCAAGCTGCCCCTACTTGAGCAGGGCAGATGAAGCAGAGTATCACAGGAAAACTCTTCCAACCTGAATGACTGTGATTCTGTAATTCACATCATAATATAGCTTCAAGAAAGAAAGGCAAAGTTTGGTGAGAACTCATTTGAGAGCTACACCCATGTGCTCTTGGAATCTGAAACATGGGCTCATACTCTTCTAAGCATTGCCATGTTAATTACCTTACATATTTAACACAGTTCTAGATCACTCTACAGAACCAAGAATATTTTCCAAAGCCAAGTGGCAGTCAGAATGAGAACATTTCTGCATTTCCCTATGTGTACCTGACTTCTGAAACGTTTAAAGAAGAAAAAGGCAGGAGAAACCTTTGCTGTCCCTCTGTATCAGCTGCTGCTTAATCTTAGTAAACTGGGACCTCTGAAATCTGAACTGATCCCCTCTGTAAAAATGCAGCATGCCTGACAATTTCTCCTAGCCACATCTTTTCCAAAGCCCTGCACACTCACCAGATTGCCCTCATGTTCATAGATCTCTTTAATTTCCAAGCCATCCTGTGAGAAATGCAATGGATTTAAGAGTTTCACTGATGCACAGTGGAAGCCAAAGGTGTCAGTCAATGTTGCTTTGAGACAAGCCACACAAATGGCTTTCAATGAAATTCTGTCAGTACACAGACTTCATAAAAGCAGTACTTCAGGGATGGATACAGCCCCAAGAAGTCATGGCAGTCAACAGATTCTTTTCCTTCAGAACAAGCTACATTTTGCTGCCTCAGCTGGATGTTATCCAAACATAAGGCTGAATATCTTACATGGGATTGGGAATATTATGCACTCTACACAAGCCATGCTCAGAAAAGCTTTACAATTTAAAATCTAACTTAAAAAAAAAAAAAAAAAGGCATATTTTGGAAGAATACATAGAACCAGTATTTCCTTTTCCTTTTGTTTGTTTGTTTTTTTCCCTAAATGAGTTTTGATCTGAAGAAAACTATTCAAGAGAGCAATATAGAGAAATTTACCTCCATAATTCATGCAGCATTTCCCTATTTAAACTATTTAAATCTTGTTTATACCCAAAAGTAGGGTCCAAATGGTTATAAATACCACACAATTTTCACACAAGACCTGAAAATTTCATGCAAAAAAACCCCAAAAAAACAAACAAAACAAAACAAAAAACAAAACAGCAAGAGGAGGCAAGTTGGGTTTGAATTAAAGGAACTTAAGTTAATGCAATGGAAGAAAAATGGAGTCAGTTATAAATTCATATGATCTTATAGGCTTATCTCAAAATGACAGTCAAGCTTCTGCACCAGATGGTGCAATAGTGTTTGTAACATCCACTTTGAACTGCAATCTAGTTATGTGTCAAGCAAGAGAGTCCATTATTCACAGCATCGGTGCTGGGGAAAGAAGGTTAAAAGTTCAAGACATGCCCCAAGTGATTAAGGTTGTAAAAATCAGGAGATATACCATGGGGGTGGGGGGGGGGAGGAGGAAGCCTTTCTTCCTTTTCTTCCATACTCACTTTGTCCCAAGAAATGTGTTTAAGTAAAAAAAAACAACAAAAAACAACAACAACAACAAAAAAAAAACCAACAGGATGCAGGGAGAAAAACCTCAGTTCTCAATAGCATTGCAAAACTTGAACTCCTTAAAGGCCTTTGCTATCAGTTTCATTTTTTCCTGGGAAAACGAAATAAAACCAAACCAAACCGAACCGAAAACCAAACCACAACAGCCAAAAAAAACCAAAAACAAAACCACCAAAACCAACAACAAAACCCAACCAAACCAAACCAAACAAACTAAACCCACTCAAAAAAAAAACAAACCAAACAACCTCAAACAAAAGCACACACAAAGAAAAACCCAGAAAAGCTTCTCTTGTGCCAGCAAATTGCAGAACTTGAGAAGTCAATTAACACTATTTCTCACTCCTTGCAATGTTCACTTCAGCTATGACATACTTCCAAGTAACTCTGATTTCAAACTTTGTTTTTCATGCACCCTGCAGATCACCACTTCAATCTGCACCAGTCAGGTGTCACTTCTTAGTCATATAAGCTTTTGATCTCCTAACCAGTAACAGATAACCCACAGATTGCTTCCAATCTTCCCAAAAGCTCCTGGATTGGGAGCTGCAAGTACTGCTTCTCTAATAGTTGAGCAGATTTAAGGTGGGGGTTTGTAACGTACTGTGAAAGGAAAGAGATGCAAAGCTCGGAGGGTCACACCACAAAACATTTAAAAGAACCTTCTGCAAAGTTCTTTAGTGAAAGATTTACCAAAAGGTAAGAAATAAAACAAAAGTTGCCTACTGCTCAAGACCCTTAAAAACTCAGAACCTTTACAAAGATATCCACTCGTTCTTTGATGGCATCTCATTTCATCTAATCATTCTTGGGTGGCATCTCAATACCACAAACAGGTCAGAAACATAGAAAAGAGGAATTCCCTTCTAACTAATGCATGAGTTTATCTGTTTGCTGTTTGAGCTGCAAGTTCAAACTTGATAAAGAAAACCACTCTGACCAAAGGAAAGGGGGGGGGGGGGGGGGATACTTTA
>VWZE01023427.1:27136-39718 GCA_013396675.1 Eubucco bourcierii | reverse complement strand
GGACATTGAGGTGCTTGAGCGTGTCCAGAGAAGGGCAACGAAGCTGGGGAGAGGCCTCGAGCACAGCCTTATGGAGAGAGGCTGAGGGAGCTGGGATTGGTTAGCCTGGAGAAGAGGAGGCTCAGGGGAGACCTTCTTGCTGTCTACGACTACCTGAAGGGTGATTGTAGCCAGGAGGAGGTTGCTTTATTCTCTCAGGCAACCAGCACCAGAACAAGAGGACACAGTCTCAAGCTACACCAGGGGAAGTTTAGGCTGGAGGTGAGGAGAAAGTTCTTGCCTGAGAGAGTCATTGACTGCTGGAATGGGCTGCCCAGGGAGGTGGTGGAGTCACTGTCCCTGGAGGTGTTCAAGGCGGGTTTGGACGTGGCACTTGGTGCCATGGTCTGGTCTTGAGGGCTGTGGTATCGGGTTGGACTTGATGATCTTTGAGGTCTCTTCCAACCTTGGTGATACTGCGTGGTACTGTGATATCTTGCATATTGTGCTGTTCCCCAGCATTGGGAGCATAATTCCCCTCTTACTCAAGCTGCATTAAGTTCCCATTTCCTGTTTGAGGTTATAGATAAAGGCAAATACAAACCAGCAATCAAAGGGCAACACTCACAATAGTGTACAGGACATCACAGTATCACATGATTTTGTATGACTCAGATGATCTTATTCCATCACTTCAAAATCCCTAATTTATAGATGATTTTTCCAAATGGTGGGATGGAAATGCTGTGCCAGTTTTGCTTTCCATTCTGAGATGATTAAAATATTCCCAAGTGAGAATTGTTGCTGTGGTGGAGCACACAAAAGAGAGGGTGAACAAAAGTGTTTCTGTTTGTTGCTTAAACAACACAATATTTGTCATCATTAATCAGCTGATCAGTGTTGTTTTCTGGTGGGTGATTTCCACATTCTTATCACAATATGTGCTGCAGTCACAGGTTGAAATAATTCATAGAATCATAGAATGGTAAGGTTGGAAGGGACCTCAAAGATCATCTAGTTCCAACCCCCTGCCATAGGCAGGGACACCTCCCACTAGCACAGCTCACTCAAGGCCTCCTCCAACCTGGCCTTGAACGCCTCCAGAGAGGGAGCAGCCACAGCCTCCTTGGGCAACCTGTGCCAGTGTCTCACCAACCTCACTGCAAACAACTTCCTCCTAACATCCAGTTTCAATCTACCCTCTGCCAGTTCAAACCCATTGCCCCTTGTCCTGTCATTGCAAGACCTTGTAAATATTCCCTCCCCAGCCTTCCTGTAGCCCCCTTCAGATCCTGGAAGGCTACTCTAAGGTCTCCTCAAAGCATTCTCCAGGCAGAAAAGACCCAACTCTCTCAGCCTGTCCTGAAGATACAGATAAGGAAACAATGCTTTAGAGTCTCTGGGAAAAAAAAAAAATCCATTTATGTCAATCTGAAAAAAAAAAAAACAAACTAAAAAACTAAAAAGAGATAGTAGTAAGACTGAATTTTAAGCTGATAAAGGCACACTGTTAGTTTGAACTTTTAGTGGGGGTCAGAAAGCAAGGAAAAATGAGACAACCAGTGAAGAACTACTTGTTTAGGTTATGGAATTAATGCCCAAAAAATGTTTTTTATAAAGATAAAAAATGCTTTTGCCAGAATGTATCAAGGCACAACACAGGGGTGCCCTGAAAAATCACCTGAAAATGTAGTCTTAACCTCTGTCTCTCATGTTAAATGCGGGACGGCTGCAGCATCTCGTGTTAAATGTGGACGGCTGCAGCATCTCGTGTTAAATGTGGACGGCTGCAGCATCTCGTGTTAAATGTGGACGGCTGCAGCATCTCATGTTAAATGTGGACGGCTGCAGCATCTCGTGTTAAATGCTGTATGGCTGCAGCGTCTCGTGTTAAATGTGGATGCCTGCAGCGTCTCGTGTTAAACGCAGGACGGCTGCAGCGTCTCGTGTTAAACGCGGGACGGCTGCAGCATCTCGTGTTAAATGTGGACGCCTGCAGCATCTCGTGTTAAATGTGGACGCCTGCAGCATCTCGTGTTAAATGTGGACGCCTGCAGCATCTCGTGTTAAATGTGGACGCCTGCAGCATCTCGTGTTAAATGTGGACGCCTGCAGCATCTCGTGTTAAATGTGGACGCCTGCAGCATCTCGTGTTAAATGTGGACGCCTGCAGCATCTCGTGTTAAATGTGGACGCCTGCAGCATCTCGTGTTAAATGTGGACGCCTGCAGCATCTCGTGTTAAATGTGGACGCCTGCAGCATCTCGTGTTAAATGTGGACGCCTGCAGCATCTCGTGTTAAATGTGGACGCCTGCAGCATCTCGTGTTAAATGTGGACGCCTGCAGCATCTCGTGTTAAATGTGGACGCCTGCAGCATCTCGTGTTAAAT
The DNA here is from genome assembly GCA_013396675.1 of Eubucco bourcierii. Lineage (NCBI taxonomy): Eukaryota > Metazoa > Chordata > Aves > Piciformes > Ramphastidae > Eubucco > Eubucco bourcierii. The sequence goes on along the minus strand of VWZE01023427.1, from coordinate 37,348 downwards.
GTGGACGCCTGCAGCATCTCGTGTTAAATGTGGACGCCTGCAGCATCTCGTGTTAAATGTGGACGCCTGCAGCATCTCGTGTTAAATGTGGACGCCTGCAGCATCTCGTGTTAAATGTGGACGCCTGCAGCATCTCGTGTTAAATGTGGACGCCTGCAGCATCTCGTGTTAAATGTGGACGCCTGCAGCATCTCGTGTTAAATGTGGACGCCTGCAGCATCTCGTGTTAAATGTGGACGCCTGCAGCATCTCGTGTTAAATGTGGACGCCTGCAGCATCTCGTGTTAAATGTGGACGCCTGCAGCATCTCGTGTTAAATGTGGACGCCTGCAGCATCTCGTGTTAAATGTGGACGCCTGCAGCATCTCGTGTTAAATGTGGACGCCTGCAGCATCTCGTGTTAAATGTGGACGCCTGCAGCATCTCGTGTTAAATGTGGACGCCTGCAGCATCTCGTGTTAAATGTGGACGCCTGCAGCATCTCGTGTTAAATGTGGACGCCTGCAGCATCTCGTGTTAAATGTGGACGCCTGCAGCATCTCGTGTTAAATGTGGACGCCTGCAGCATCTCGTGTTAAATGTGGACGCCTGCAGCATCTCGTGTTAAATGTGGACGCCTGCAGCATCTCGTGTTAAATGTGGACGCCTGCAGCATCTCGTGTTAAATGTGGACGCCTGCAGCATCTCGTGTTAAATGTGGACGCCTGCAGCATCTCGTGTTAAATGTGGACGCCTGCAGCATCTCGTGTTAAATGTGGACGCCTGCAGCATCTCGTGTTAAACGCGGGACGGCTGCAGCATCTCATGGTGTCTGCTGTTTCCTACATCAAAAGCAACAAGACAAACAGATCATTTCTCCTTACAAATTGCTACAAAATCTCAAATAGCCTTCCAGTATCTGAAGGGAGCCTACAGGAAGGCTGGGGAGGGACTACTGACAAGGTCTTGCAATGGCAGGACAAGGGGCAATGGGTTTGAACTGGCAGAGGGGAGATTTAGACTGGATGTTAGGAGGAAGTTGTCTGCAGTGAGGGTGGTGAGACACTGGCACAGGTTGCCCAGGGAGGTTGTGACTGCTCCCTCCCTGGAGGTGTTCAAGGCCAGATTGGACAAGGCCTTGAGTGAGCTGTACTAGTGGGAAGTGTCCCTGCCTATGGCAGGGGGTTGGAACTAGATGATCCTTGAGGTCACTTCCAACCTTACCATTCTATGGTTACATTTTGTTCCTCGTTTTTTTTCATATGTGAAGGAACATCCATTCATCCTCTGTAGCTGGACTTCTGCTCTGTCTGCTGTAGTTGGTGTTTTAACTCTTGTTGAAGCCAATGCCTTCCGACTGACTTCTCCTGCCTAACCCAGGATTATAGCCTGCTGCTTTCTGGGCACCTTAATGTCATTCTTTATAATCCCAAATTCCCAGACTTTAAAATTTTAAAAACATTGTTTGAAAAAAAAAATATCAAAAATATCCCAAAAAGCCAAACAAAGACACTGATAACAGAAGTGACAAATCAAATACTCACTCAGTACAGCTCTTCCTGTGGCTCCTGTCCAGGAACACTGGTCCCAAGGCAGCCAACTCCATGCAGCTGTGCTAGAGGTATTTCCTGATGATGAAATCTGTTCCTCCTAAAAGTCTTGGAGATGCCAGTGTTCCTTGAATACTCCGCAGAGTATTGATTATCAAAGCTGTATTTTGAGGATAAAGGAGTAAAAGCTGTTTAAAGTGAAGAATGTATTTTTGTGGCAAAGGGATGATGCACAGCACCAGTGACATGTCCACAGCATCCATTTGCAACTCAGTGGTTGTTAAGCGCCTTTAAAATCTTTTTGTACAGCAGTATTGGCCATGTAAGAGTAAGAATTACATGAGTAGACATAATTCCAGGGACAATTAGCTCTCTATTCATTAGCATTTTACTACCCCTCATTTATATTGTCCCTAAAGCTGCCAATTCAAAGTCTGAAAACAAAGATAATAATTTCTGTTGTGCAGACTGAAATGACAGTGAAAAAAAAAAATCATATATGTATTACAGACATACACCTGTGTAAATAAAGTGATGATTTTTGTTTTTACTTTCAGCCACAAGCCTTAAAAAGAACATCACACTTAGGCTGCCTAATGACAGGATGTGACAGTCTAGAGGAACCGCTGCTCCTGATTCAGACAGCTTGCAACAACATAGGTCTGGAGCTAGGAACAGACATGTACTTAGCAATAAATTGTGCTGCTCATGAATTAATGGACTATGTAAGTTATTTTCAGTATCTGGTTTGTTGGGTTTTAAAAGGAGTGGAGCTATTTGTTAACATTATTTAATACCATGTTGCAAACTCACCTAGAAGCTTCTCGCTCTGTTTGTTAAGGTAGCATCACTCAGACTGAAGGAATTGTCTCTTCATCTATAAATTACAGTTGAATCAGTCCTGCAAGGGTAGCAGATTTGTTACTAGTGTAGGCATCTTTCTGGATGCAGTGAGAGCACCTGTCTGTGTTCCTCCTTCCCAACCACACCAGCGGTGCACTCTGCATGGGGTAAGGCTCACTGAACCGAGGCAGACCCCCGCTGCAGCTTGCATCCTGCCTTCAGCAATCTCTGCTACTTTCAGAATTTCACTTGAATCATTCAAATGGCATAAGCCTGCCTGGATCAGCCAGGTTTCTTCCTTTTCTCTGTTTAATTGAAACATTTCTCAGGTCAATCTGTGTCAAAGAGAGCAAACTGTTTTCCTGGGCAAACACCTGCTCCCTGCCCTGTTTAACAAATCAGCTTCCTTTCACTTGACATCCCAGACAATTTTGAATTCAAGTATAAAGTGCCAAATCCTGCTTTGTTGGTTTTTTTTTTTATTTTTTGTTTGTTTGTTTGTTTTTTGGTGTTTTGTTTTTTTCATTTTACCACAACCTTAATTTCAAGGATGAAGAATAAGAAATGACTTACACAAGCATACTTCTGCAATTCCTTCACACCACTGGGTACTTATTTCTCTGTTATTTTACATTACATCTGTAGTGTTCTTCAAAGAACCTTTCTATGTAATTTCACTGTGGTATGTTTGTATGCTCACTAATACTCATAGAATCATAGAATGGTAAGGTTGGAAGGGACTTCAAGGATCATCTAGTTCAGCTCACTGTGTACCCAGATCCATTTTTAATTCTGATCAATAGTTTCATTTGACAAAAATTTATCTCCAGCTGAAGTCTTAAAGTCCTTCTTCTAAGAAAATAACTCCAAACTTCCTATTCCATGGAATGTCTCAGGAGATTTTGTACATTTGAGTATCCTCTACCAGAGTGTTTGGTGAAAGCAGCTGCTTTCCTTGCTGGTTGGTGATATCTGTATCCTGTACTAGAATGAGCAAACTCTTAACTAAAGAATTGTCAGTAATTCTGAAGCCTTTTGTTCCTGAGCTGTTAAAAGTCACTAAAGCAGTGGATGGTGTAGCACAGTTTGACAAGGTGCCCTTAATAATCCTTGCACGCTGCAGTTTGTGCTTCTCATAGTGATGAGACCAGTTTAAAACTCCTCTTTGTTGTTCTTGGGTTTATTTTGAAAGGGGGAAAGGGATGTGGAAATGCAGCATCTTGTTTTAGAGCAGTGGGGGTTGACTCCTTTCCACTAGCAACATTTTCTTTCTGAAAATGAGGACTTTTTTTCTTTTTTAATTTGTTTGTAAATGCAGAGTGAGAATTTTCACGTGAGGTCCACTAAAAATGTCAACTATTGCTAACTTGATGACAATGTAGTTGCCTAGAAACTGGTGGGAAAGATCTCTCTTGTTTGGGGGGTGGCATCTTGCAGAGTTTGGCATGAGCCCACTGGGACTCATTTTTACATTCAGCAGAGTTTCCTGTAACAAGGTGCTCAGCACTTAGAGTGAAATAGGCAAGCCAGGGTGTGCTGATGGAAGAGCAGACAAATCCACTGCCTCAGCACAAGACCTGTGTGCTTACATCAGTACCCTGGGCTTTCAACTATGACCTTCCTTACCTTGTATGCCTCTTACTTCACTTTCTAGGCTAAAGGAAAATATGAAATACTCAGTGGCACATTCAGAAGTCCTGATGAAATGGTTGACATGTATGTGGAACTGATTAACAAATTCCCTTTCATTACTGCATTAATAGATCCCTTAAGAAAAGAGGTAAGATACCACAGTGCAGTCCTTAGAAGCTCGATAGTGCTTTTCACTGGCACCTCACTGGACCTTTCACATTTTTACCAAGGATGTTTCCTTTGAGCACAAAAACACCACTGTAAAAATCTATTGAATGCTTCACTTTGCATATCTGTAATCGATAACTCTACACTTTTGACATAATGCCTGACAGAAAATAACCCTGGCATGAGTGGAGTATAATCAGTGCAAATATTTTAAAGAGCTACAAGAAAATGCCTTGGGTTGTTTTTTCTTTTTTTGGAGGGGGAGGTTGTTTTTTTCTGATTCTACTTATTAAGCAGTGTCATTTTTTTTTCATTGCTTTTTGGGGTTTGTGCAAACAAGTAATCGAAATGACAAAATCAAATGGTAACGCTCAAGTGATTTGTAGTATATATTATGTTAGAATAGGTTGTAATATGTTGTATTATGTTATAGTACAACATATTTTATATTGTATTTTGCCATATTATAATATGCATTATAGATTATATATAATATATAGAATGGTAAGGTTGGAAGGGACCTCAAAGATCATCTAGTTCCAACCCCCTGCCATAGGCAGGGACACCTCCCGCTAGCACAGGTCACTCAAGGCCTCGTCCAACCTGGCCTTGAACACCTCCAGGGAGGGAGCAGCCACAACCTCCCAATAGTAATGTAATTATTACACTAGTAATAAAATTATTATATATATTTATAATTACAGGTATTCTACATAATTATTATATATGAGTATATATAACTTTATATATTATATATTATGTTGTATTTTATTATAGAATCATAGAATGGGAAGGTTGGAAGGGACTCATAGAATCATAGAATGGTAAGGTTGGAAGGGACAGCAAAGATCATCTAGTTCCAACCCCTTGCCATAGGCAGGGACACCTCCCACTAGTAATAGAATTATTATACTAGTAATTAAGTTATTATCTATAATTATAATCACACATATTCCATATAATAATTATATATTATTATATATAGNTATATATATATATTATATATTATATTCTATTCTATTCTATTAGCACAGTATCACAGTATCACCAAGGTTGGAAGAGACCTCAAAGATCACCAATTTCAACCCATTATATATATATATATAAAGAATTATATTCTGTTATGTTATATCATGTTACATTATGCTATATTATATCATATATCACATCATATTATATATCATATTATATTGCTTATATGACAGCATATTACATCACATCACATCATATATTATCCAGTTGCCTATTCCTTAGAATTACTCAACCCTTAATTGTTGCTGCTCTTCTTTTTGACTGAGATTTATACCCAAGAGCAGAATAAACCCATCACTGTCAGCACTACTGGGCAGAATTTTTCCAGTGGGTTGTTTTTTTTTTTTTCAAGCATTTACCACTGTGATCAAAATTTTGAGGAGTGAATTCAGTGTGTTAGCTAATTAGCAGGATATCATTAAGCATGTTCTCAAGGTATAGAGGGATGAAACAGATTGCCTAGCTTTAAATACTAGCATTTAGCCATAAAATCCTGTTTCCACGTGTCACAAAACAGCTAAGAACTTAATTACAGCAGTTGCACAACTGGAGATCAGGATTTGTTCTTGCTGTCAGCTCACTTTATCTGCTTTAAAACAAATGTGTGGGGCTTGTTCCCATGAACAAAACACGAAGACCGTGATTGAAGGGGGAAGCAAAGTGATGCTGCCTTTGTGAATCTGCCCAGTGCCTGGATCGATGGCTGCAAATTCCATCTGATTGTGTTCTTAATTGGAACTGTTGATTTCCTTTTTTCAAACGCTACCTGGCTAGTTAGCTTTGCCTCCCTGCGCTGTTTCAGTCTGCCTTTGAATTCCTCCCGTTCCAACGCAGCAGATGATTCCCTTCTCCTGCCAGGGAGGCAAACTTCCCTCACAATTCTTACAAAGGAACGTTGTTTGCAGCAGGAAAATCTTCAGGCGAATTACAACGGGTAGTGAAGTGCAGTTTGAGATGGGATCCTGTGTGGAATGAAATAATGTTAAGGGAAGTGCCTTTCCCCCTCCTCTCCCTTCGCACATCTACAAAGCTCACCCATGCCACATCTTTGCCACACACAGGTCCTTGAGGATGAGTACCGGGAGGTCACAATTGGTACCAGTTTAACCATCTGTTGCTAGACAGCAGATCACTTTAGTTCTTAACCTTAACCATTTGTTCAGGTGTCAAAAAAAAAAAATCTTCATTTTCACTTCCACGTGGGATTAAAATCCTTGTAGGAACAGATCTTTAAAGAGGTTGCAGAGGTACAAAAGTCTGCTTCACAGAGCAGGAATTTTTTCCTGGCAGGGTTAGTAACTAGGAAAGCAACGTTTTGATGTGAAAACTTTGCATTCTGTGGACACAAAGCATGCAAATTGATTTGTGAATTTCTTCTTTCACATCGTTTATGTAGAAGCATAAATAAAGAACAAGGATCTCTCAATATCACGTAGAGAGTGCATTAAAATTAAGAAGCAAAGACCCTAAAAAAAAACAACCAACAAACCCAAACAACAGAGCTTTGTATTCTGCTGTTCCCTGGGGGTCAGTCTTACAGCTCTCACCATTATTATCATTTGGAGAAGTGTCATTAAGTCCATGACTGCCTCCTGTTCAATTGTTTTATCTTCAAAGAAATATTGTGACACTTAAAATATTAACACAAGACCGAGTCCTATGAAGGAAACAACGAAACGTTCTTCTAGATGCCATTACAATGAAATGCATTTCAGGGAGGAAGGGAGAACAGCAAACTCTCACAGTGAATTGGATTGGAGATACTTCAAACCGTACTTGCATGCAGCAAGCTTTGGGTCATTCCAAATCTGAGCTTAAGTTTTCTAGCAAAATCTGAGAATCTTAAGCTAAATTCGTCTGGTTTGGGTTTTTTCAGGCAGGCAGATTTAAAATATAGTATAAAATATGGTACATAAGGATACATAAGAGAGGTATCCTTAGGACTAAAGCTAAATTTTCTTTTTTATTTTCTTTTTCTTTTATTTTCTTATTCTTTTCCTCTTTTCCTTTTCCCCCCTTCTTTTATTTTTCTTTTTTGCCTTATTTGTTCCTTTTTTCTTATTTTTTGTGTTTTTTTCTTTTGTATTTTTTTATTCCTTCGTTTTTCTTTTAATCTTTTTTTCCCTTCCTTTTCTTTTTACCTTTCTTCTTTTCTCTTCCTTTTCTCCTTTTTTTTTATCCCTTTTCTTATTATTTTTTCTTTCTTTTTCCTTTAATCTTCTTTCTTTTTCTTCTTGTTTTATTCCTTCATTTTTCTTTTATTTTTTTTTCTTTCTTGTCTTTTTACTCTTTTTCTTTCTTTTCACCTTCCTTTTTTCCTTCTCCTTTCTTTTCTCCTCATTTTATATTCTTCTTTCCCTTTTTTCTTCTTTATTAATTTTTTACCTTTTTAAAATTCCTTCATTTTCCTTTTTTTTTCTTCTTTCTTTTCCTTTTTCTTTTCACCTTTCTTCTTTTTTCCTTTTCCTTTCTTTCTTGTCACCTTTTTCTTTTTTCCTTCTCCTTTCTTTTCTCCTTGCTTTCTTTTCTTTCTTATTTCCCCATTTTCCCCCTTTTTTTTACCTTTCTCCTTTTTCCTTCTTTTTTATTCTTTCTTGTCTCCTTTGTTTTCTTATTTTTTCTTTTTTGTTTTATCCTTAATTTTAGTTTTTTTTTCTTTTTACCTTTCATCTTTTTACCTTTTGTCTTTTTTTTTTTACTCCATTTTTTTTCTTTTTCTTGTCTCCTTGGGTTTCTCCTTTTTACTTTTCCCCCCTTTTTCCTTTTTCTCTTTTTTCCCTTTTCCCTTTTCTTCTCTTTTTCTTTTTCCTTTTCTTCTTTTTTTCCTTTTTCCTTTTCCCTTTTCTTCTTTTTACCCTTTTCTTCTTTTTACTCTTTTCCCTTTTCTTCTTTTTACCCTTTACCCTTTTCTTTTTTCCTTTTCCCTTTTCTTCTTTTTCCCTTTTCCCTTTTCTTCTTTTTCCCTTTTCCCTTTTCTTCTTTTTCCCTTTTCCCTTTTCTTCTTTTTTCCCTTTTCCCTTTTCTTCTTTTTTCCCTTTTCCCTTTTCTTCTTTTTTCCCTTTTCCCTTTTCTTCTTTTTTCCCTTTTTCCTTTTCTTCTTTTTTCCCTTTTTCCTTTTCTTCTTTCCTTTTCTTCTTTTTTCCCTTTTTCCTTTTCTTTTTTCCCTTTTCCCTTTTCTTCTTTTTTCCCTTTTTCCTTTTCTTCTTTTTTCCTTTTTTCCTTTTCTTTTTTCCTTTTCCCTTTTCTTCTTTTTTCCTTTTTCCTTTTCTTTTTTCCTTTTCCCTTTTCTTCTTTTTTCCTTTTTCCTTTTCTTTTTTCCTTTTCCCTTTTCTTCTTTTTTCCTTTTCCCTTTTCTTCTTACTTCTCTTTTTTCTTCTTCTCTTTTCTTCTTTACTTCTCTTTTCTCTTTACTTCTCTTTTTTCTTCTCTTCTTCTCTTCTTCTGTCTTCTTCATTTCTCCTTTCTTCTTTTTTCCTTCTTTTCTTCTTTCTTTTTCTTTTCACCTCCTCAAATTGTGATTTCCATTCAGTTCAGGGTTTTTACCTTCAGTTCTACCTTTGATTCTTTACACAGGACAGACAGCAATGGAATAACATATGCTGTGCTCTTGGTTCCAAATGTTACCTGATTGCTGAAGATGCTGCCACTTGTGTTTCCACACTTAAAATTGACCAAAATAGAAACATACCAATGTGCAGTGGTGTTGTCCTAAAATACATTAACCAAACCAAGATATCAGACCTCATAGAACTTACAGGACTTCTAGATGGTGAGTAAAGGGAGGAAGGGGAGGGGGAAGGCTGATTTTCAGACCATGTAAGAATAAAGAGTGTTACTACACTTGTAAATATTGCATCTTTTTCTGTAATTCTGGCCACTTCTAATTCAGAAAGCACTTGCCAGAAGACACTAAAATCCATGTTTTCAGTCACAAATTGTTCAGGATCTTAAAACAGCACTGAAGGCTTCCCAGCTGCAGTGAATTAATACACTGAGTGTTCTGAATCTGACAGGGTTTGATATCAGAATTAAAACAAGAGAAAAAAAAAAGAGATGTCATTGAGTAGCCTCAATTTTGACTAATGCAAGTATTAATAATGAAGAACTCCAGGCAAGTCCAAAATATTTTCAACTGCTATTTATGTAGCTTATTAACTACATGTTACTGAGGCTTTGTTGTAACAGCACTAAGAACTTGTGCAGTTTCATATGCAAGATTGCTCTCTCTATCAGTTTTTTCTTTCTTCATTTTTATACCTAAGGAATAAATGGACAAATTGAGTATATCTAAGTTCTTTCCCTTCTTCCCTTCAGATCACCCAGAATCACTATATTGAAGTGAGTAAATAACAACTTGAAAGCTTTCATTCAGTCAGGATGGCAAACTCTTTTTTTTTTTTTTTTTAATATAGTGAAGAAAAATCATTACTATAGTAAGGAGCACATTTAAAATAAATAGAAGAGCCTCCTTGTCTGCAGAATACATCACCTGGCAACCCAGCCAGAGAGAGAAATTAAAACAGGGTGTTAGATATTCCCTAATCCCTGCTGAAAAGAAAATGCAATGTGAAGGTCATGATGTTAACAGAGTTTACACATTTTTCAGAGTTGAGTTTCATTGAGTTTACTTCTGTTTGTATTTCAGCCCCAAAGTAAAGAAAGAATGAAAAAAGAAAAAAAAAAAGAAGAAGAATGAAAAGTCCAAACAATTTCTGTGTCAAATATATAAAATATACTCTAATTAAGGTTTTACACTCCTGTTACATATAGGTCAAAGACATATTACCATATTAGGAAGTCCAGATGGAGAATCTTCTGATGACAGCCTTGTGGATCTGGTAAGTATTGAAAGCTGTTCAATTGCAGAATTGCCAAAACACTGCTTTTAACATGAACTGGTTTTTAAGGAGAAAGCCTTTTGCTGCTGGAGAAAGAAACAACGTTTTACAAAATGGGCTTTTTCTAGAGAGTTGCTTTTCTTTCCTCCCTCCTCTCCCCCCTTCCCCCC
>VWZE01023427.1:906-20154 GCA_013396675.1 Eubucco bourcierii | reverse complement strand
GAATCCCCTCCCTTGCCCTGCTGCCCACACTGCTCTTGATGCAGCCCAGAACTCAGTTGCTGTCTGGGCTGCATGTGCACACTGCAGGCTCATGTTGAGCTTTTCATCAACCCAGACTCCAAGGTCCTTTTCCTCAGGGCTGCTCTCCAGCCATTCCCCACCCAGCCTGGAGCTGTGCTTGGGATTGTTCCTACCCAGGTGCAGGACCTTACACTTGGCCTTACTGAATTTCATGAGGTTGGCCTGGGCACAGCTCTGCAGCCTGTCCAGGTCCCTCTGGATGGATCCCTGCCCTCTAGCAAGTCAACTGTGCCACACAGCTTGGTGCCATCTGCACACTTGCTGAGGGTGCACTGATTCCTCTGTCCATGGCACTGACAAATTTCTGGTAAGAAACTTCTATCTCACATCTTACTAAAAAAAAAAAAATAAATATATAAACCAAGTAATTTCTGGTAGGGAACTTCCATCTCACATCTTACCAAAACAAAAAAAGTAATTTCTGGTAAGAAACTTCTATCTCACATCTTATTAAAAAATATATATTAAAAAAGTAATTTCTGCTAGGAAACTTCCATTTCACATCTTACTAAAAAGAAGTATTAAAATAGTAATTTCTGGGAGGAAGCTTCCACCTCACATCTTACTAAAACAAAATATAAAGTAATTTCTGGTAGGAAACTTCCATCTCACATCTTACTAAAACAAAAAGAAGTAATTTCTGGTAAGAAACTTCTATCTCACATCTTACTAAAACAAAAAGAAGTAATTTCTGGTAGGAAACTTCCATCTCACATCTTACTAAAACAAAAGTAATTTCTGGTAAGAAACTTCCATCTCACATCTTACTAAAAAATAAATAGATAAAAAAAAAAGTAATTTCTGGTCAGAAATTCACATCTTACCTACTCCCTGCTCCACTTAATGTTTAGCCAAACATTTTAAAAAGCATTCAGAGCCTGGCTTCTCTTTCCCCAGCAGCCTGTTGCTTTCAGCTGAAACCAAATTAACTGAGCAGTGCCTCCAGTTTGAAAACACCACCAAAATTCTATGCTGTATTTACAAACTGATACAACAAACCAGCTCTGTGTTAAGTCAAAAAAACCAAAACCAAACAAGAAACCACCACCACAAATCACCCCAATGTTTGGGTTGGGGAAGTGGAAATCTCTCTCCATACAAAGAGCAAGCTATTGACAAACACTAAAAGAAAAAAACCAAAACAACAAAACAAATCACAATTTACAAAACACAAAGGCCTTGACTGTTATTTGCTGCTCCATCCCCCCACTCACCCTCAATGCTGCTCTTAGATCTAGCCTACGAGGGAAGATTTGCTCCAGTTCTAGCTAGCAGGGCCAAGTGCAGCACCGCACACCCCGAATGTAGGGCACAAAGCTGTAATTGGCGGCGCTAGGAAGCTCGCTTTGGTCGCAGGGCAGGGAATAAACAAGTCAATTTCACAAGGGCTGGGAAACTTGTCAGGAGTCCTTTTAATAAGCAACAGTGCAAAGATAAATAAATAATTTATGCCCCAGGTAACAAACAGCTTTAAGTAAAAGAAACACTTCTTAAAAAAAAGTGTGGGTTTTGCATAAGGTTCAAATCTGAACAGAGAATACAGCAGCAGTCGTCGGGAGGGGAAAGAACAGACAGAGCAAATGGAGCATTGGCAGCGTGTAACAGACAGACCTCAGTGAAAACGGAACCAGCAGAACCCGTGAAGGTTATCCACGAGAGACAAATTTCCCCAAGTTTCAGAGCTACGTGGAGTTCAGTGACTAGATCAAGTCCAAGACTCTCTTAGCAAACATGCAAAAAAACCACCAAAAAACCCAAGCAACCAGTCAAACAAACAAACAAACAAACAAACAAAAAAGATGTGAAACTACCACACTCAATCACTATCATTTTATTTTCAGGAAAAGCACCAGACAAGTTGCATGCAGAGCCAAACCGACAAACTCTGAGCACTCAGCCTTGGCTACTGTCACGGTTGCAAGTCATTAAATAAAAATTAACCCCAGTGCATTCAAGTGCTTGCCCACCCAATTCCAGCTACAGCCACCTTCAGGTAAAGCCCTGATTGCATTTGTTTGCTCACCAGAAAGGAAAGGCTCACCCAGCCTGTGCTGGATGTAAAAGAGAGCAGACTGGAATGTGGACTGGCAGTGCAGCAAGTCAATGAGGTACCTGGCTCACTGCCTCCGGAGGGAAGGAGGGCTGAGGGAAACTGGGATTTGTGTTATCAAAACACAGACATCTAAAGTGTTACCTAGTAAAGAAATTCGTGCCCCCAGTGTGTCCCAGGTTGAAAGCAAAGGCTTATTGGTTAGTGGTGCGAGCTCTCAGCAGGCTGATTCCCAGGAAGCTGCAATCCTAGAATTCCCAGTTCCCAACCACAGCCCACACTGACTGCAGCAAGTTCTTTTTTTGCAGCAGCAGCAGTAAACACAGACTTCAGTTGCAGCACTTCACTGAAACAGAAGCCAGGAGGTGAATCCTCCTGTGGAAGGCTTTGAATCCAAATGAGAGAGCACCAATCCCAACCCACAAACTTTGGCTAGCATTACCAGAAGTCTTGGTACTAATCTGACATGCTGCACTGCCTCTGCTTTTCAGTCTTGGGGCTGGCTGTCCACTGGGGAACCTCAAACAGGAGTAGGTGTTGTGCTTGTGCTTTTAATTTCCTCCAAAGAGCGTGCTTGGAGACAGCAGAAAAGAGACCTACAAGATCTTGGTTTAAGTAGGCATCAAAATCTTTTCAAAGCATTGTGTCTGAATGCAGAATCCTTAGAGGTTGGAAGGGACCTCCAGAGGTCATCCAGTCCAACCTCCCTGCCAAGGCAGCATCCCCTAGGGTAGTTCACACAGGAATGCATCCAGATGGGTTTGGAAAGCCTCCAGAGAAGGAGACTCCACAACCTCTCTGGGCAGCCTGTTCCAGGGCTCTGTCACCCTCACTCTAAAGAAGTTTCTCCTCACGTTAAGGTGAAACCTTCTCTGTTCCAGTTTGCAGCTGTTGCTCCTTGGCTTACTGCTGCATACTACTGATCTTCTAATAATTTGTAATACCCTTCCTACACCTAAGCTGAGATGTGGGTGACCTTCACCAGGTCTAACCCAAACTGTCAAGATTCCAGAAGGGTGCAAAGGGCTTCTGGAAAGCTTGAAAATGGACCTTTAACAAGGCATCTTCTCAAGAAAAAGAGTAATAAAAAAAAGCCCTTTCAAACACAGTTTTAAAGTAAAGGTTACTGACACCAGCTAGGAAAAGAATAACCATACCTGCAAAATGAAAATGTGGAAAGGGATTCTGAGTGCTATGGAGTTGTTGAACACTTTAATCATGTACCAAAAACCGCATCCAAAAGACCATTTCAACCTATATTACTGAAAGCTGCTTGGAGTACAGACCATAGCCCCTAGCAACACACCTAAGCCATTCACATGTCCAGATAATGATTCCCAAAAGTTACAGCCTTCCAGAATAACAATTAACAGTTAGAGCTGTCTGGTTCTTTAATTTTCTCAGCATTGGTTTCTTTATGCAGCAGCTTGTTTCTTGCTTCTTTCAGCTTGCTCTGATTCGGCAGGGTTTCAGGCGTCTGGTCCCCGTGGGTGGAAACAGGATCTAAAACTACGACAGATTCTGTCTCTTTTTCACTGCTAGAAGCTTTTCTTGTAAGTTCTGTGTGGCTGGTGGATCTAAAGGAAAAAGAATAAACACATGAATAGAGAGAAGCATTCAGGTATTTGGGAGAAGGAAGGTAACTCACATGGGAAAGCAATTCTGTGGTTAGTACCAGGTCTGACCTGGGCAGGTGCACTAAATTAGCAGATTGATAATTAACAGCCCTTACACACAGGTCGTGGCACACAAAATGCAAGTCCCAGCACCCCTCCCCTGAATCATTTGTTAAGCTGCCCAGCATTTGTTCAGCTACTTCACAGGAGAAAGTGAACTCACAAAAACCCTTCTGACTATGAAAGAATCAGTTTCAAGAGAGGCTTCGTTTTCCTCTGTGCTCATCTTAAGAGCTGGATTTAGTCTGGTCGATGTGGTGGTGTCAGGTCATAGGCTGGACTTGATGAACTCAGAGGTGTGTTGCAGCCTCAGCAATTCTGTGATTTCTCCACCTCCAGCAGCTGCACTCAGAGATGCTAGCAGTTCCTGCAGCCTGCAAGGAGAACAGAGCTTCTCCTCCACACCTCAATCCCAGAGCAGCTTGCACAGGTCTGTCACTGTAGCACACTCTACCACGTGATGACTGGGAGGTAGGGACGGCACAATCAGATTTTCCACTGGCTCAGCACCACCAGGCTGCTTCTGGTGCAAATCATCTCTGAAAATTCACCTGCTGGATCTGCTGAAACACAGAGGGCTTAGCCCTAGGTTCTGTGATGCCAAAGTGGGGTTAGGTCTTGCTTTGCCTGCAGGGCAGGGATCCTTGCAGACAGAAAGCCCTCTGAGCAAGGAGAGAGGAAGGAATGGTCAGAGACACCAGGGTTATTTGTTGAGGCTGGCATCATGCTGTAAGCACTGAAAGCCCTTGTCTAGATTCCAAAGCTTTGGGGTGGTCTTGAAAGTGTGCAGGCAAATCTTCAGATGCACTAGAATGCAGCAGAAGAGGGCAAGCCAAGCGCTGGGAAAGCAGGACCTGAGGAATCAGGGGATTCCCTCTGCCATCCTAACGCTGCTCTATGTGCAGACTGCCAGCTGCCAGCATGGGCTCACACCTCCTGCACCAGAGCCTGCTGGGCCCCGTGCCTGGGGTAGCCACCAGGCTGGCATAGAGAAGGCAGCCACAAGTGTGGACTTGGCACTTGGCCTGCCTGTAAGGCAGGGCCTTACACAGC
Source organism: Eubucco bourcierii (assembly GCA_013396675.1). Classification (NCBI taxonomy): domain Eukaryota; kingdom Metazoa; phylum Chordata; class Aves; order Piciformes; family Ramphastidae; genus Eubucco; species Eubucco bourcierii. Next base: position 15,294 of record VWZE01023427.1, on the reverse strand, counting down.
AGTACGAACACCGTGGAGATGTCCACACCCACGCAGCCACAACCACCAAACTGGGCAAGGGACAAATTCCCCGGGGCAGGAAGGTCCTGCACACAAACCCGGGTGGGTGGCTGTGCTCTCCTGGGACGGCCAGCCGTGGAGATGCAGAAGGGGTAGGCACCTGGGTAGGCACAATCCCAAGCACAAATCCAGGCTGGGTGGTGAATGGCTGGAGAGCAGCCCTGAGGAAAAGGACCTTGGAGTCTGGGTTGATGAAAAGCTCAACATGAGCCTGCAGTGTGCACATGCAGCCCAGACAGCCAACCGAGTCCTAGGCTGCATCAAGAGAAGCGTGGCCAGCAGGGCAAGGGAGGTGATTCTGCCCCTTTACTCTGCTCTCGTCAGACCCCACCTGGAGTACTGTGTGCAGTTCTGGAACCCTCAGCACAGGAAGGACATGGAAGTGTTGGAGCGGGTCCAGAGGAGGGCCACAAAGATGATCAGAGGGCTGGAGCAGCTCTCCTATGAGGACAGGCTGAGAGAGTTGGGGCTCTTCAGCCTGGAGAAGAGAAGGCTTCGAGGGGACCTGGTAGTAGCCTTCCAGTATCTGAAGGGGGCCTACAGGAAGGCTGGGGAAGGATTATTTACAAGGTCCTGCAATGACAGGACAAGGGGCAATGGGTTTGAACTGGCAGAGGGGAGATTTAGACTGGATGTTAGGAGGAAGTTCTTTACAGTGAGGGTGGTGAGGCACTGGAACAGGTTGCCCAGGGAGGTTGTGGATGCTCCCTCCCTGGATGTGTTCAAGGCCAGATTGGATGAGGCCTTGAGTAACCTCTACTAGTGGGAGGTGTCCCTGCCTATGGCAGGGGGTTGGAACTAGATGATCCTTGAGGTCCCTTCCAACCTTACCATTCTATGATTCTATGATTCTAAGGCAACTGCATGTGCTAGCTGCATCTGCTATTCCACAGCCTTTTGATTTATTTCTTACCCTTGTTTGTCGTCTTCTGGCCCTCATTTGTCATGCTTACTCTTAAGGAACAGCCTTCCCTATAACTAAGATAACACCACCGAAAGGAAAACAAAGAGCAGAATCCAATCAACCCGAGGCCAGAGGAAAGAAATTCAGCTACTAGACCCATCTGCTGGGAACTGCCCTTTATTGTGACGGTCTTTGTCCTAGAGAAAATGACAAAGGCAAAAAACAAAAGAGGCCACCCCACTCAACAATTAGAGCACGGGGTGGGGGGGGACAGTGCTGGCTCCCACCTCATGGGGGGAGAGTAAATAAACGTCCAGGTTAAGGCCATAAATGGATCATGCAAACAAGAGTTGCTGCACTTCTCCACTCCAGAGAGACTTTTACTCAGCTGACTGCTGAAGCGCTGCGCAGAGCAGCTAAAATTCCCTGTCGGAGCTTTAATTACAATTCTTTGTCTCTCCCATTAGAACTTTGGTATAAGTTAATGAATGCAGAAATTGGTGCTAATGGAGAGGGTTTCAGGCTCATTTGATTATCATCAGAAGGCAGCGATTTCACAAGGAAAACAACGCTTATTTTGATGCAGGGGCTGTCAGTCACTGCAGAGAAAGAGAAGGTGGAGGATTTTGAACGTTACAGCAAATTAAACTTTGATTTTTATTTTCTTTTTAAAGCAGTGTCACCCAAAAGAGAGGGTTATTTGAAAAAGTGCTACCTCTGAAAAGCTGATTGCCCCAAACACTCTAAAAAAAAAAAAAAAAAAAAAAAAAAAAAAAAAAAAAAGAAAGAGAAAAAAAAATACATCCAAAGCCATAAATGCCAAGTTCATTTTGATTTCACTTTGGAGGTAACTATCTTTCAAATCCCAACAGCTGGACTATTTAATACAATCTGGTGAATCAAAGTATAATTCTTCGCTGGGCTCACAGCAGGGAGTCTGCATTAGTGTATGGCAGCATTCCAACCCCTGATGCACAGCCAAAGGCTCTGAAGTCTGCTTGGGTTGGAGCAAAAAAAAAAGGATGAAAATGGCAATCGTATTTACCACTGCCAAAGGACAGGGGAAAAAAAAAGATGTCCATATGAAATAGCTGAGTGGAGGAAAGCAGGGATTAAAGCAGTGTTTCAAGCAGAAAAATAAGAATTACTGCTCAGACTCTGTTGCACTACCAAGCTCCTCCTCCAAATCCTTCCCGGTGGTGCTGCTGGTACAGGTAAAAATCATTGCCCCTATTTATCAGGTGCTCATAGCTCATTTTCAGGAGTTTGTCAGGAGCAGAATGCAGCCGTAATAAGGTTTCAGCACAAGAATGAACATTGCTTTCATGCTCCCTTTCAAAAGCCAGGGTTTGCTGCTACTGTGTCCAGTTCTGGGCACCTCAATTGAAGAAGGACATTGAGGTGCTTGAGCATGTCCAGAGAAGGGCAACGAGGCTGGGGAGAGGCCTCCAGCACAGCCCTATGGAGAGAGGCTGAGGGAGCTGGGATTGTTTAGCCTGGGGAAGAGGAGGCTCAGGGGAGACCTTCTTGCTGTCTACAGCTACCTGAAGGGTGGTTGTAGCCAGGAGGAGGTTGCTTTCTTCTCTCAGGCAAGCAGCATCAGAACAAGAGGACACAGTCTCAAGCTGTGCCAGGGGAAGTTTAGGCTGGAGGTGAGGAGAAAGTTCTTGCCTGAGAGAGTCATTGAGTGCTGGAATGGGCTGCCCAGGGAGGTGGTGGAGTCACCGTCCCTGGAGGTGTTCAAGGCAGGTTTGGACGTGGCACTTGGTGCCATGGTCTGGTCTTGAGGGCTGTGGTAATGGGTTGGACTTGATGAGCTTTGAGGTCTCTTCCAACCTTGGTGATATTGTGAAAGCAATTAGTAACCATTACAGTTTTGAGCAGTTATGAACCTGTCCAGCCAAGGTATTTGCATTTAGTTCTATGCAAAGATCTCCCCTCATTAAAACTGTTGATGCTGTTATCAGTATTCTTGTTACTTAGAATCTTAGAATCATTTCTCCATCTTACAGAATTTGGTTAGCTGTTGTGGTGTGCAGACAGGGAACTAAGCCTTTTTGACAAGATGACCTTATAGGCATCGGACAAAGGGAAACATAGAATCATAGAATGGTAAGGTTGGAAGGGACCTCAAGGATCATCTAGTTCCAACCTCCTGCCATAGGCAGGGACACCTCCCACTAGTACAGGTCACTCAAAGCCTCCTCCAACCTGGCCTTGAACACCTCCAGGGAGGGAGCAGCCACAACCTCCCTAGGCAACCTGTGCCAGTGTCTCACCATATACTTCTCCATCTATATATTTAAGAACTTAGTTCTATTGTACTCATTCACACATAATTGTTCTCAACTCTGCATGTATGTTGATGAGTAAACACATGAGGAGAGACTGAGTGAGTTGGGGCTGTTCAGCCTGGAGAGGAGAAGGCTCCAAGGTGACCTTATTTTAACCTTTCAGTATCTTAAGGGGGGCTACAGAAAAGCTGGGGAGGGACTTTTGAGGATATCAGGTAGTGATAGGACTGGGGGGAATGGAACAAAGCCAAACGTGGGTAGATTCAGACTGGATGTTAGGAAGTTCTTTGTTATGAGGGTGGTAAGAGCCTGGAATGGGTTGCCCAGGGAGGTGGTGGAAGCCTCATCCCTGGAGGTGTTTAAGGCCAGGCAGGATGAGGCTCTGGACAGCCTGATCTAGTGTGAAGTGTCCCTGCCCATGGCAGGGGGGTTGGAATTAGATAATCCTTTTGGTCCCTTCCAACCCTGACTGATTCTATGATTCTATATCATCTATATAATCTATAGCATCTATATTATCTATATCTCTGTCTATGATCCTTGTGGTCCCTTCCAACCCTGACTGATTCTATGATTCTATATCATCTATATAATCTATAGCATCTATATTATCTATATCTCTGTCTATGATCCTTGTGGTCCCTTCCAACCCTGACTGATTCTATGATTCTATATCATCTATATAATCTATAGCATCTATATTATCTATATCTCTGTCTATGATCCTTGTGGTCCCTTCCAACCCTGACTGATTCTATGATTCTATATCATCTATATAATCTATAGCATCTATATTATCTATATCTCTGTCTATGATCCTTGTGGTCCCTTCCAACCCTGACTGATTCTATGAAATCTGTATCAAGAAATCCAGATTTGGTTACTAAAAGCATCTCAGTCTGCAAAGTCCTATGCAGTACTGAGGACTGCCCATGATAAAAGAGTGCCTACAGCAACATGTTCTATTTAAATAGTCACAGGAGCTACAGAAGGTGTAAAATAAAGGGTTACACCACCTGACAGCCCAGCTGTGAACCAGCACTGCTGAGACCTTTGTAAATCGTTTGCAGTAGGAGCACAAAAGGATCTGGTTGTCAGCTGAGACTTGGAGTTTCTTTGTTTCCTCTGGTTAATATTACAGTTAGTATTTAGCCTCTCTTGGTGCTCTATTCATGAAATAATTTTAACATGTTTCCATCACAAATCCGAATTTTAAGGATCACAAGATCACAGGATGTTCACAGGATGATCACAGGATGCAGTTCTGGAGCCCTCAGCACAGGAAGGACATGGAAGTGTTGGAGTGGGTCCAGAGGAGGCCACCAAGATGATCAGAGGGCTGCAGCAGCTCTGCTGTGAGGACAGTTTGAGAGAGTTGAGGCTCTGCAGCCTGGAGAAGAGAAGGCTTCCAGGAGACCTTAGAGTAGCCTTCCAGAATCTGAAGGGGGCCTACAGGAAGGCTGGGGAGGTTCTATTGACAAGGTCTTGCAATGACAGGACAAGAGGCAATGGGTTTGAACTGGCAGAGGGGAGATTTAGACTGGATGTTAGGAGGAAGTTGTTTGCAGTGAGGGTGGTGAGACACTGGCACAGGTTGCCCAGGGAGGTTGTGGCTGCTCCCTCCCTGGAGGTGTTCAAGGCCAGGTTGGAGGAGGCCTTGAGTGAGCTGTGCTAGTGGGAGGTGTCCCTGCCTGTGGCATGGGGTTGGAACAAGATGATCCTTGATGTCCCTTCCAACCTTACCATTCTGTGATTCTAGAATCACAGAATGTCAGGGGCTGGAAGGCACCTCAAATGCTCATCCAGACCAACACCCATGGCAGAGCAGGATCACCTATACACATGAACACATCCAGGTGGCTCTTAAATATCTCCAGAGAGGGATACTCCACAAGCCCCCTGGGCAGCCTGTTGCAGTGTTCTGTCACCCTCACAGGGAAAAAATTCCTCCTCACATCTCCATGGAACTTCCTATGCCTCAACTTCCACTTATTAGCTTTTGCTAATACCAAGCCATAGCAAAAAAACCCAAAACCCACCAATTCCAAGTCTTCAAAGACAAAAAAATTCCATCACACTCCAGCATTTGTGAAAAGGAAATTACAGGGAATACAAACAGTGGCACTAGAGAGTCAGCCTGGTGGTTCTCTCTTCTGATACTACCAAGGGTACCTACAACACCAGGGATGTAAAAAAATGCAAGAAGCCTTCTCCATGTCAGGAATGCCTCTGCTGAATCTGAGTGCAACGGTGGTCAACACAGCAGTGAGCAGAACAGAACTGCAGACAAATGTTTAGCCTGGGAATTGTTCCCATTTTCAGGTGCTCCTCTGAAAACACTTGGCAAATTTAAATGCAGGATCTTGGAGAGCTTCTACCCACATTGAGAGGGCACACTCTAAGAAAAATATGTGACAGCAGCTCCTAAAGCAGGCCTCAAACTTGCAGAACATCTCATTGTTTGCTTCAGTTGTCCAAAGCAAATTGCCCGTGTTCAAAAGCTGCACTGGAAAACCTCTGCCGTTGTGTCTAACCCAGGCTGAGGTAGCTGCTTCCCGCAGAGCTGGTGATGATTTGGGAGTACTAAGATTACAGCCAGGACAAGGAGGACAAATCCTTTAATTGTATAAAATCATCAGATTAAGACTAACCCTCTCTGTGGGTCACTCTGCTACCCACAAACTAAAATGTTTACAAAGTGCTGGCGGGGTGGAGGGGGAGTCAAAAAAACCTAAACCAACAACCACAACCAACAAACCCAGGGGCAGAGCCAGCCACACCTTTCCTTTCTGTGTCTACACACCACAGGGAGTCACAGAAACCCTCTTTACTCCTGAGGGAACTAAATTTCATCTATTCTCTTCCAAGCCATTGTCACAGAATTGCATTCATGCTGCCTTAAGCATTTGGGAAGAGATTTGCAAAGGAAGCTACCTGAATAGTGAGGTGAGGCCTCAGCTTCCCTGTAGGACGTGCATTATGGATGTCTTCCTCCTCAGCACCACCTCAGCAAAACTTTACACCTTCCAAATCATCCTCTTAATGACTTATGACCCTTCCAACAACCTCCTGTCCTGGAGTAACACCTCACCTAGCGGTTCACAACCCAATCTTTTCTCCTGGAGTAATTTCTCTGAGTTGTCACTTAGTTCAGTAACAGGAAAATTTCAGGACCAACCTGTTTCTGTCAAGGTTCCATCACCCCTCCTTTGGCAGCTCACTCAAGTGGTGACTGAGCTAGAGGCCAGTGCTCTGTTTCTGGGAGCACTCATAACTACCTGTAGAGTGCTGCATCAACCAAAGACTCAGATTCCTTTTCTCATGTGTGTTTAGGTTGTGTCACAGAATCATAGAATGGTAAGGTCGGAAGGGACCTCAAGGATCATCTAGTTCCAAGCCCCTGCCACAGGCAGGGACACCTCCCACTAGTACAGCTCACTCAAGGCCTCCTCCAACCTGGCTGTAACCCCTTCCAGGGAGGGAGCAGCCACAACCTCCCTGGGCAACCTGTGCCAGTGTCTCACCACCCTTATTGTAAAGAACTTCCTTCCAACATCCAGTTTCAATCTCCCCTCTGCCAGTTCAAACCCACTGCCCCTTGTCCTGTCATTGCAAAACCTTGTCAATAGTCCCTCCCCAGCCTTCCTGTAGCCCCCTTCAGATACTGGAAGGTTACTCTAAGGTCTCCTGGAAGCCTTCTCTTCTCCAGGCTGCAGAGCCCCAACTCTCTCAGCCTGTCCTCAGAGCAGAGCTGCTGTAGCACTCTGATCACCTTTATGGCCTCCTCTGGACCTACTCCAACATTTCCATGTCCTTCCTGTGCTGGGGGCTCCAGAACTGCACACATTTGTGTTTGCTCTTCACTGACATCCATAATGTGTATCACTGACTTGGGGGTGGGGAGGATCCAAGATTTCACTGACTTCTGTCTACACTTCATTCAAAGATACACTTTTCAAGCTTCAAGCCTGGGTCTTCATCCTGGAGAGAGGTCAGGCCTTTGGAAAGGGCTGTGCTCGACTGGGACTCAAGGGGAATAAAAAAAACAGATGAATAAGGCTGCTCAAGTTTCAAGGTAAGTGTTAGTTGCTCCTGCAAATTACAAACCTTAATTAAGGGATGGTGCAGCAAAGAGCAATGGCTCATGCACAGCTGTTCCTAAGGTTTTCTATAGGAAGCTGTACATTAAAATCCAGGTGAAGGAAAGAATGAACACTGCACTGCAAGAGGCACCTGGTAATTATGAGACATGCAGACCTCTGCTGTGCTGCTGCAAACAGTGGAAGCAGGTCACACCTTCAGCAGGTTTCAAGGAATTGCAAATGATGAGACAGCTGAGTCCTTTTACCTCAGGTATGAGTAAGGAGAAGAAAAGCCACAATCAATCTTTTGTCTGCCTTTGTTGTTTCGGGTATCTGGTGAGAGCAGCCTGCTGTTTTGTTTAGTTAACATGCTCTGCTTTAGGAAATAACAGGGTGCAACAGGAGCAGAGGTGTAGAGGCAACCAGCTTCAGACCTCTGTCGTCATGACACACGTTTCAAGGGGCATTATTCACTGAACTAGTGCTTGTGTGGGCTCCTGGACAGCTGGATCACATCTGCTGGTTTAGTTTCACTCATCCAGTGAATCCAGAGATCCAGTTTATGCACTAAAAATACTGCAGGACACAAACCAAGCCAGAGCAAGTAGAGACAACAGGGTGGTTTGCTTAGAACTGCTCTGCTTGTATAGGTGTACCCAGACAACTGCCTAATTACAGAGCACAGTTTTCAGACATGTTAAGACACATTCCTTCACAGCATCACAGTATCACCAAGGTTGGGAGAGACCTCAAAGCTCATCAAGTCCAACCCATCCCCACAGCCCTCAAGACCAGACCATGGCACCAAGTGCCACATCCAAACCTGCCTTGAACACCTCCAGGGACGGTGACTCCACCACCTCCCTGGGCAGCCCATTCCAGCACTCAATGACTCTCTCAGGCAAGAACTTTCTCCTCACCTCCAGCCTAAACTTCCCCTGGCACTGTTTGAGACTGTGTCCTCTTGTTCTGGTGTTGGTTGCCTGAGAGAAGAAAGCAACCTCCTCCTGGCTACAACCACCCTTCAGGTAGTTGTAGACAGCAAGAAGGTCTCCCCTGAGCCTCCTCTTCTCCAGGCTAACCAATCCCAGCTCCCTCAGCCTCTCTCCATAGGGCTGTGCTGGAGGCCTCTCCCCAGCCTTGTTGCCCTTCTCTGGACACCTTCAAGTACCTCAATGTCCTTCTTAAATTGAGGGGCCCAGAACTGGACACATCCTTCTGATGTTTCATAGAATCAGAGAATGGTAAGGTTGGAAGGGACCTCAAGGATCATCTAGTTCCAACCCCCTGCCATAGGCAGGGACACCTCCCACTAGCACAGGTCACTCTAAATAAGCTTTTCCATCCAAATGATGTTTGCTCCAAGTAAGTCCTGCTTCAAAACTGCACTTAACACACCTTGGAGTCTGGAGGTTTCTTCTAATAACTTTTGCTGTAAATGGTACCCAGGAGAAGCAAGCCAAGGAACTGCATTTCAGCATGGCATGAAGCATCTGGCTTATCTCTACTCCTCCCTGCCAGCCCAGGGGCAGAAGAGTGTGAGAGCCCCAGCACCTTCTCTCACTAGAAAATCCCCCTCGACGCTGATCCCTTCCAATCCAGCAGGTTTACACCAGTGACTCCTTGTAAAAGAAGCCTTGCAGCACTAAAGAATCCAGCCCACTCCATTTGTTTTAATGCTTTAAACAGATAAATTAAAGTTAAATGTGTCTTTTAGGATGTCACTGAATAGGCAAGCTGAGAAATAAATTGAGCTTCACATATGCTTTTATAACACATAACAACTGTGACTGTCAACACAAGATCCTTTTCACTGTCAATTCACCGCGCGTTCTGCGAGACCTTGGGGCCTGCAATTATTTCATTGCCTTTCTTGTAAATGCAATTTCCACTTATTTTGCTGGAATAAAGGTAGACAAAAGGTGGTAGGAGTTGCTGTATTTTCTGATTAAGGTTATCTGTTCAAAACTGTAGAAACCCACAAACTGCAAGCAGTGTTTTTTTTGAGGAACAGCCTCACCTTTCTGTCAGGGCAGCAGTTCAAGAAAACGCAGTGGCACTGTTCGTGTCAAATTAACTGCTGAACAGATCTTCATCTTTCTGATTAAATTAAAATGAAGATCACCTTTTTGTCTTTTTTTTTTTTTTCTCTCTTTCCTCATCTTCTAAGGATACTTAAATGAAATAAAAGGGGGAAAACAGATGCAGTTGGGAAAAGGCACTTCGCTTTTAAAACTCAGAGCAAATGAAATTGTTGAGCACAAAAGGAAATTGGGTTCTTTATCCATGGAAAAAAAACAAAACCAAAACCAAAACTAAAATACAATTATGAAAGTACCTGCAGGGGAGTGAAGTAAATATCAGCTCAGGAAAACAGAGGTGAACTGAATTTCCAGCTCATTTGTCGTGACTTACTCCTCTGAACCACGTAACGAAGACTTGCTAGAGTCGGTACTGGTGATATTTTTTAACTGACAGAGCAGGAAATCAGAGGTTTAATTAGCCATGATTACAATATTCTGCCCATCTGATTTGTCTCATCTATTTCCTTTTCTTGAAGTGACAAACTGACAAACAACCTGGTAAGGGAACTGAAGCAAGTGCACAGCCTCATTTCAAAAGGAGCTCGGTACTGTTGTGAAACAAATCAATCATTGCATGGGATTTGTATGAAGTAAGTATTTCTGAAGCAGGGTTGACTCTTTAAAGATGCTTAACTTGGCAACCCTGGGTCTTCAATCTGTTCTGATGAAGGCTTCTTCTGCCCATCAGGGCAAACACAAAATTAACTACATTTGAATTTTAAGGAAAAAATAATTAAAAAAAAAAACCCCTCAATATTCAGATTTCAAGGTCATTTGAATTTTGAGCAACAAATATTTAAGAGTAATAATCAGGACATGTCTTGGTCCAAGGGGCAACTGCCCTGAACACAGACCAGTATGACCCAGGTTGGATGAGGCCTTGAGTGAGCTGTACTAGTGGGAGGTGTCCCTGCCTATGGCAGGGGATGGAACTGGATGATCCTTGAGGTCCCTTCCAACCTTACCATTCTATGATTCTATGACTTACATGATTCTATCTTTGAAATCATCGTGCTACAACACAATGGGATGTGTTCCATTGTGGATCTTTATAGATCCACACAATGGGTCTTTAAAGATCAAGAGTTAACTGCATTAATTATTATCCCTCTTCTCTTTAGGATATGGAAAAAACTCCTCAGTCTTGCTATTCCTTGAGAGCTTGGGGTTTGCCTTTGTTTTGGGTGGTTTTGTTTGGTGGTTGGGTTTTTTTATTTGCTATTTGTTCCAGAACCCTGGAACAGGCTTGCCCAGGGAGGGTTGTGGAGTCTCCCTCTCTGGAGATATTCAAAACCTGCCTGGATGCATTCCTGTGTGATCTGCTCTAGGTGATCCTGCTCTGGCAGGGGGGTTGGACTGAATGAGCTTTTGAGGTATCTTCCAGCCCCTGACATTCTGTGATTTGTTTTTTGGTTCTGTTTTTTTCAGTGGTGGATTTTTAAAGAATGTCCACAGGTTTTACAGGAAATTAACTTTGCTAATGAGAATTCTATTTCTATCTCCACATGAGACAGCTGCAGACCATACATTTATCCTGATAACCAAAATGAATCATTGATCACATTCAAAATGCTCCAAGTAAGCAGAGCTGGTACTCAAATAGATCTAGAAAACAATATTCTACTTACTGCGATGTAGGCTTAGAGCCTGTGTCACCCACAGGCTGCTTAGAAACAGGACCTGAGTCTGGTACTTTGGAACTGAATTCTGTCTCCAGGTCTTTCTTGTTCAAAGCTGTTTGTGCAGCACTGGCCCCTGAACCCAGCACAGGCAAAGATTTTGATTCTGATGTGGCCAAGAATCCAGTGGGACCTAAATGACAAAGAAAGTTAAATGCTGAGATGCAGCACATAAGCACAGCAGAATTCAGCTAACTGCAAAAATCAAAGCTGAATTTTAAAGAACAGTGCCCAGTGAATGAAAAGCATCAAAATCTGTATTAGCAGATTCTGCTCTCCCTGCCAAGATCAACCTTTTCTTGCAGCACAAGCAGGGCTTGTCATATTGGTAGAGTTGTACACTCGATCCCCTGCCTCTGGGATGCTAAACACCAGCTCACAACTTGCCAGTGCTCATCCAGTGTGAAGTGCAGCTGGAGCAAGAGCCAGCCCAGTGACCATAAAACCTGTTCTCACACAAATGAGTAATCAGTGAGCTATCTGCAAATTCCAAGCTAAAGCCATAGAGTCACATCAGAACCAGCCACGTCAGCACCAACTGTGGCACAGACTCACACTTGCACAGGTTGTGTTTCTAACCAAGCAGAACAGAAACAGTTTCCCACAGATGACTACAGTGCACAGCATAAAATCTGCAGACTTCTGCTCTGCAGAAGAGAGTCATACAAAACCTTAGTCCTAACTCTCATTTCTGGGGTACTGTGTACAGTTCTGGAGCCCTCAGCACAGGAAGGACATGGAACTGCTGGAGAGAGCCCAGAGAAGGCCACAAAGATGCTCAGAGGGCTGCAGCAGCTCTGCTGTGAGGACAGGCTGAGAGAGTTGGGGCTCTGCAGCCTGGAGAAGAGAAGGCTTTGGAGTGGTCTTCCAGTATCTGAAGGGGGCCTACAGGAAGGCTGGGGAGGGACTACTGACAAGGTCTTGTAATGACAGGACAAGGAGTAATGGGTTTAAACTGGCAGAGAGGAAATTTAAACTGGATGTTAGGAGAAGTTCTTTGCAGTGAGGGTAGTGACACATAGGCACAGGTTGCCCAGGGAGGTTGTGGCTGCTCCCTCCCTGAAGGTGTTCAAGGCCAGGTTGGATAAGGCCTTGAGTGAGTTGTACTAGTGGGAGGTGTCCCTGCCTATGGCAGGGGGTTGGAACTAGAAGATCTTTTGAGGTCCCTTCCAACCTAAACCATTCTATGTTGCCCATACTTTCAAAAGTGGTTTCATAGCAGGCTCAGGCTATCAACAGTCTGTGCTCCATGCAGGACAGAAGAAACTGATTATTTACTGTGATGTGTGCAGAAAATCCTGATACAGAAATCTCTGGAGAAATTGGGGATGGGAAGTGACAGGCGCAAGAGGGAGGTGAGTCACTGTAGAAGGAAGCAGGGTTCTCTGTAATAGCTGAAATGGCAACAGTCTGGAAGAAAAAGTGACTGAATGCAGAGATGTGCTGGTTTGAGGCTAATTGGAATATTTTAATGGAGAAAATTATACTATAGGTTAAGAAAGGAAAACAATGGTGATGTCTGCTTCACTCATAGGCTTGCTGAGATGGATAAGACTAGAACACAAACCAAAGATGAGACACTCAGGCACACTTTCAGGCCGTCTAGCTCCTTGCCTTCTCTCTGCCAAGTAACCTCACTAACCACTTTCCTTCTAACCCCCCTGGCTGATCCTCCAAACTCACCTTGAGCATAAGGCTAACCTTGAGGTAAGGTACAGGGGTGGGGAGAAGGTGGAAGGGTGGTTGGGAGCCCCTCCTGGGGTCTCTGATTTCTGGGAGGGGAGTTGTGTTTCTGCATTCCCTTTAACTTGTCTGTTTCTGTAACTATTCCTGTCTATAGTGTACATCTCTGCTTGTAGATTGTGCTGAGCTGTAAATAGAGCTTCAGTGGTTAACTTCTAGCTGGTTGAGTCTAGTCTGGGGGATTTTACAAAGTGTGGTGGGGTGGAGAACTCCCAAACCATCACAAGAGGAGGACTCCCAAGGAGTCCAGCCACTTACTGCCGCTGTCCTGGTCCGTGGTAACTTTCCTGCGCCGCAGAACTCGTTCCAGCTCCGTTTCACTGCTGTCTGTTTCAAGTGACTTCAAGCTTCGGGAACTAGTGGATTTATTCAACGTTTCCTGTAGCATAGGAACAGGCATGAGAAACTCTGAAGACATTTCATGTCTTTTCAAACATCCCAGATGCACAATGTGAGAAGCTGCAGAAAGAAAAGCAGCTGTGGTTCTAGAGCAGCATGCAGAACTCCTCCATTAGTACAACATCTGGGCATTGGCTCACCACTCCTCTCTTACTCGCATTTCCTGATGCAGGGATTAGCAGGTAGCTGGAGACAGAACAAGGGGGAATGGCCTCAAGCTGAGACTGAGGAGGTTTAGACTGGACATTAGGAAAAAGTTTTTCATGGAGGAAATGGTCAGGCACTGGAATGAGCTGCCCAGGGAGGTGGTGGAGTCACCCACCCTGGATGTGTTTAAGGGTGGCTTGGATTTGGTGCTTAGGGCTATGGTTTAAGGTGAATCTTGTAGAGTTATAGGTTGTACTTGGTGATCCTGAGGGGCTTTGCCAACCTGGGTGTTTCTGTGAAACTGTACTACATATTAAAGGGTTGATACTGGGCTTCAAATGCTCTGGGTCACTAATAAACCAAATTTTGATGCTTGCAGGCAACTGCCAACTTCATCTTAACATTTAAAGGGTCTTAAAAATCTGCTTGAGCTTTGCCTTTAATTAATGTCTACTTGCAAAAAAAAGCCAAAGCTCCATATTTTACTGCTCCAGCATGGTTTGTATTTTAGCATGGTCCTGTGCTGCTGCATCCTGGTGTATACACATCTGCAGGAGTCAGCACATACTAGCTGTAATTCCTATATATAAGCCATCTGATCTAGGGGAAGGTGTTCCTGCCCATTGCAGGGGGGTTAGGACCAGATGATCATTAAGATCCCTTTCAGCCCAAACCATTCTATGAGAATTCTATAACCTGGCTGATCTGACATAAAAGTGACACCAAGTTCATGGCTTCTCTTCCACAGTGAGTCAGATCTCACTGTTGAAACAGCATTTTTATACACATAAAACAGAAATGCAAGATACCACTCCCTTATGCCAAGGTTAGTATTTTGCAGCCCTCAAGCTGCGCAAACCCGGCATGCCTCACGCTGCGCAAGCCCCGGCAGCCCTCAAGCTGCACAAGCCCCGGCGGCCCTCAAGCTGCGCAAACACGGTAACCCTCGAGCTGCGCAAGCCCCGGCGGCCCTCGAGCTGTGCAAGCTGCGCAAAC